>DF239278.1:40460-136623 GCA_000507305.1 Breviolum minutum Mf 1.05b.01
AAGCAGCAGCAAGGAAGCAAGGAAGCTGAGGAAGCTGCAGCCAAGGAAGCAGCAGCAAAGGAAGCAAAGGAAGCTGCAAAGGAAGCAAAGGAAGCTGCAGCAAAGGAAGCAAAGGAAGCTGCGGCGAAAGAAGCTGCAGCGAAGGAAGCAAAGGAAAATGCAGACAAGGAAGCGAAAGCAAAGGACTCCACATCGAAGAAAGTCATGGCAAAGATAATGTCAGCAAAGGAAATTACATTCAGGCGAGTTACAGCAAAGAAGATCCATGAGGAAGCTTCAGAAGCTTTAGAAGCTTCAATGACGTCAAACGTCCCTGAAGCAACTCAAAAGGAGACACCAAAGGACTCAAGTTGGCATTTGCGTTCGATGCGTTTTATGTATTTGTATATGATTTTACTGAGGGCGTGATAAATGAATAGCGTTTGCATCATCCAATCTGACAGATTTCCTTCTGAGATGGCAATAATTTGATGCCAACTTGAAACCACTTTGTGCACGATTCCAGGAGCCAAGGCCGTCGTCCACTGTCAGCGAACAGGAGGCGCTCCATCTACCTATCTCTGAGCCAGACTCCGGTTTTCTGTGTAGACTTCATTTTCTTCATCTCGTTTCCTGCAACCAGGGTTCACCGCTATCATCGAGAAACCATTATTGCCATGATATTGCCATAAGCATTGTCCTCCCTTGATTCTTCCTGCTCCTTCCCCGCTCCTAACCGCCATAGTCATCCTCATCCTCATCCGCCTCCTCATCCTCGTCAAACCATCCTATCCTCCTCCTCGTCCTCCTCCTCCTCATCATCATCACCACCAGTATCAGTATTCAAGACCAAACTTCTAAGATGAAGCCTTCTGTTTTTGGACCTGATTCCAATAGAGCTAGGAAGGTCCACATGTTTTTTTTTCCTAGCCCACCGGCTTAATAAGGCATAATAAGGCCACAGGTTGCATTCACGGCTTCCCCATCAGGGCCCTGCTGCGGGCACCACCGCCCAATCCAGCGGGCCTTCACAGCCGACGAGGGAACTCTCCAAAGAGGAGCAGAGGAAAGCCGCAGAGAAGGACAGGGAAAAAACGTGGACACGGCGAAGTTCACAGTTTTGGCGACAGTACCCCAGGTTGGTGGTTGTCAGTGGTTGTCCCTTTTTTCCTGTTTGATTCCTTTTCGACAAGCTGATTGAGGAGGAAATCCAGCAAGAAGCCACCAAAGCTTGGCTCCAAAAGTTCTGGTAGAGAGCCACAGAGCTCACGCACGCCAAACGCCAAAAGGGAGCGAGTGCGGCGCGAGGGGGTGATTCACTCCTAGGGTGTCGGAGTTTCTAAGAGTAGGCTGTTAATTGTGTTTGGAGAACAGCCTGGTTTTTACATTTTGATTTTCAGCAAAAAACCTTTCTGACTTGCAAAAACATTTGCAATAAGAAAGGGGTCCAAATCTTCACCCCGCTGGTCCATCAGGTGCACCCCGTGGAGGAACAACGTATACATGTGAGGGCTTCACGTGAATGCCCAGTCTTCCATGACTTGATTCTTCACGGAGTTTGCCCGAACCTTTGTATTTGTATGAATGTTTCAGCTGGTTTCTGGGCAAGCAGTGGTTTGACTCACTGGTGGAGGGGCTTGGTTTCAGAAAGTTTGGTGATGATGAGTCGAACTCCTCTCATCTTTACATTAAACATGGTGGATGATGGTGGACGGCGTCCAACCTGAATGGTCACTTTGGAGCTTGCAGCCAGATATTGGAAAATGTAGTGTGCGTGGTGGCATGTTGCATGTTCACCATGTGGCCCGGTGAAACGGGATGGTGAACATGGAATATTTGGCATACTATATCGGCTTCACTTGAAGAACATTTGACTCAGATTGACCTGTATAGTGAGGAGTGTATCAGGTTATATAACAGTTGAGAGACACTGAGCACAAAAACCTTGCTTCTTGAGCACTTTGGTTCAAAAGGTGCAGTGAGGATCTTTAGACTTATGAATCTCACGTTTGGATGGTGAAATTGTGAACATAAACCTGAATGAAGGTTGGGATGCACAGATTTTCACGACCATTTACTCGATTCAGTGTCATCTTCGGAACATTGCTAGGGTCAAGTCCTCACATTCCTGGGCCCACATCCTTGAATCTCCCCAGCTTCGCAAAAGTATAAACAGATTTGACACATGCAGTGGTCTTGAGATCTCGAATGGCAGTGCATTGTTAAGTGACCCTGAGATACCCAAAGTACTTTGCAAAACTGTGGGGCCTATGGCCATGCTGGTGGCTGTCCAGGCAGACGGCAGAGGGACATCAGCAGATCAGGAACATTTATGAACCTTCAATTTACAGCAAGTATTTGGGTGCCCTGTTGCCTGTTGCCATAGGCCGCAGCGGCCTGCCCTCCTGTGTCAAGGCCATGTCTATGTCAAGGACACTGTATTGCCAGCGGATGAAGTACATTCATTCCCTCACACAAAACGTATTCAAAGCCGCCCGCTCATGAACACTGTTTCTTCACAGGGCACAATCAGAGATTTTGAAACTTTTCACATCACCATTGACAGATCCGTTGAGGTCATAGGACTTGAAACGACTTGGCTGTGCCGAGGACTTGGCGCTTCCCCTTCTTCAGCCAGCCAGCCTGGCCGCCCTAAAGCCAGGCACGCTCCGCGTCGACTGGAAATGGTGATTTCGCTGATCTGTGACTTTCGATTTGCCGTGTCTTTTGATCGTCGTGATCTAGAATCTAGATGAACACGGCATGATAATTATGCCATTGAAGTGCGGTCACTTGCAGTTGATGTAACGGTGTGCTAAAGTCATTTGGGAACTTTGCGTCAGCTGCCAGGGTGGCTATCGGCGTGCTGGCGGCTACGGCATATTGTTTGCGACGTTCAAAGAGGTGCGTTTCAAAGCTGCCAGCCAAATAAATAGAGCTTCATGGAAATTCAGAAATAAAGACATGAACAGAACGCAGTGTTTGCAAGGAATACTGTAGTCAGTTGAGATCACAAGCAGCGATACACGGCGCAGCTCACCAGGTGTGCAAGACGTGTTCTTCAACCATTTGCCATTGAGCCCATCAACCCATTTATGTCAGAGATGCAGGCGAGTGGCCATCAACTTGTCGACTGCTTCAGATCTGTTTGGATGTTGAACCTGACTCACCACAAATGCTATCCACCATCAGGCCAATATTAAGGCCTTGACAGGGCAGGGTCTTGGTTTGCTGGATGTTCTTTGGCAGCAAAGTGAGAACTAGGACTTGTTGATTGCGCATGTTGGGTCCATTGAGGCTGAAAGTGCTGGGAAAGAGCTGTCTGCCTGTCAGGGTCCTATGATGCAGCTTGAAAGCTTTGAAAGTGAATGGAGAGTATTGATGATTGATGTCAATTCTATCCAATTATTGATTCCTGATTGATTTGACTGGTATTGAACAATCGACTCCAACTACTTCAATCCGCAAAGGAATCCGAATTCACAATGATTTAGACTAGCTTATTAGGATGTTCCTTGTAGTGCCGTCTCAGGTCTCGAGAGTTCGGGTATGGATCCTAGCGAGGCCAGTTTGTATTTTCAATTGGGGACCATGGATTTGGTCATTTTAAAGTCTTCCAACCATCCTTTTTTTGCGTCTTTGCGTTCAAGAGCGGCAGTGAGAATGAAACGATGACTGAAAATTTCGTGGCCTAGGTCCTAGTAATGGCCATTAGGGCCGCCGTTGCAAATAGTAGTGATGATGAACTGCCAGTTCCGACGGTGAGATGTAACATCACGGGCTTGATTTGAACAGGGCAGGAAGAAACTTTGCTGGACACGTTCGAACAAGTACCTTTTAGCTGCTTCACAGAGAAAAAGACTATGAGAGTCAAGCACTGTAGGAAGTAATTATTTGATGGGAGATCTACTACCGTTTCGCTTTTTACAGATGGATATGGAAGATACAAGCTTAGAGGGCAAGAGAGAAAGTCCTTACAGACCTTCTCCAGACAGAACTGCAAAAATAACAAAAAGAACCAAAAGTGAAGAGAGAGTTGAGGCGATTAAGACTGACGCATTGATGGATCCAGACAAGAAGATTGCTGGCCTCATAGAGGATCTCTGTGAGCTTAGTGATGATCTTACGCAACAACAATTAGTCATAAGGTACAATGGCTCCTTCACTTGACCGCGCATGGACCAATGTAACCGCTATAGACGAATCAGCGCGCCGATATGATTAAAAGCATACCAGACTGTCCGAGAGAATATAAGGATGCACAAGAGATCAATGATCAAGATCACCGCTTTGACATCAATAAGTACGAAATGCTCAGAACCTTGAACCCAAAAGCGCTACGGCGAGAACCTCCTTTTGCAACCCCACGAAATTCATGATATGCATGATATGTTTTTTCTTGTCCAAACACACTAGCGGTATATCAACTTGAGTAGTTAACTGACGCGAATTCTTCTTCGAATTTGTCATTTCAATCATTAAATCTGAAGTGCTGAGCAATGCCCAGTGCCGTGGAACGGTGCAGTTTAAGAAAAAAAGCACAATTTCGAGCCATGGCCATTTCAGCCCTGAGTTTGTGCTAATTAGATTTAAGTCTGTTTGATTTGCTTGGGCGCCATGTTGACCCATTCTTGGTGCTACAAATGACATGGCTGACATGGTCTCACAGGAAAACCGTCAGAAATGGCGGGAATTCTGTTATGGCTTCGAGAACTTGGGAGAGTGCGCTGAAAAAAAAATCACAGGATCCATCGGTGAAACCGAGATGTTTTGTCTCCTTGTGAAGCTGATCCGATGAGGTACTGCTCTGCCGTTCTAATGGAGGAAGAAGCATTGAAATTCGCCACGAATGATGGAAGGCTGGGGTCATGTCTACATCCAGTTAGAGGAGGCGTCTATTTAGCACTGCTACATTTTTCCAGGTCCTTGCCGCAAGTCCTCTCAGATGGGGGTGTCTCAAATCCCAGGCAAACTCTGATACCTTTGGCATTGGTACTCATATCGCGGATGCTCACATGAAACGTTTGCTATGACTTCTAAGGTGATGTCCGCGGAATTGCTGTCCTGTTTGATGTTGAAACATGCTGAAACCATCTTTGGATATGGGGGACAAGGAGAAACATACACAGTGTTGCACCCCGTTGCCCTATCACCTGTACAAGTCATGCCAGATGCGAGTGGACCAGGGCTTTGTCCCGCCAAGAGCCCCAATTTGAACACATTTTTTTCCGAATGCTTTACAAGTGCCTGTGGCATTGTTTTCAACAAAGTTAATCAAACCAAGGTGCAACAGCTTGCATTTTCCAACAATCATGATATGGCTCCTCCTGTTCTTTCCTGCTTGATCCTACACGATTAAAGCATATTGAAAGCATGTTGGTGGACTGCACGAAGTATTCAAGTCTTGTTTTTATTCTTTACACTGAAACGCTACAAGTAGTGACACAGACAGTAATTTTAAGGTTGAATAGCTTTGGCGAGAAGGGCACGGAAGGAATGGTGGCTATCTAAGATTTCAGTTTTAAGTTTTCCAGATTCCAGATGTGTTCTTTTTGTCTTGTCATCTTTCGAAACATTTTTTGAAAATCTTTTGCAGCGCAAGTACCTCTATGATCCTCTCTGTTATGCAGTGCTAATCCAAGGTTTTGCTTGATGAACGCTGCCAGGCTCGGCAAGACATCAAATAGTTTATACTTTGGATCGGTTGGGATTCCCTAGTAAAAATGTAATGTCATCCTGCTGGTGGCTGGCATCCTGGGTGGGGGGTAGATCCAATTTATGCTACAACAGCATTTGTTTAACATGTTTAAGTTTAAACCAAGCTACTCTAGAAAAGAGAAGGACACCCAAAACGAAGTGACTTTGAAACTGGCTTCGCATTCTGTCAGACAATACGTTTTGATGGCAGGACTTCTACCAATCTGGGGTAAGGCTTGCCAAGTGGCGAACCCAAATCGAGGCCCTCTTTGCTCTTCTTCGGACATTGCAACATTCAGATGTGATCTCCGTTGAATGAAGTTTTCGTTGCCTGCCAGTGCAACCTGGAAATGCCAACGGATGTCAGCGTGTGGGAAAACACCGACTGCCTTGCGCGGGCAGCTCGCATCTGTCAGGCCCACGAAATGAGATTCCAATCCAGCAGCCATGGTAAACAGCTTTATTAGGGTCGCTTCATGCAGTAAAGAATCAACTGATTCATATCAAAGTATAGATGAGAATATTGGAGAGTCTACATAATATCTAATAATGTTTTAGGTACACACTCATGTAATTATTTTTGATGAAGGTATTGGCAGCTTTTGTTGTCAATGGTGAATTGAGTTGACCGACTTTATTTCCACTTTGCTTGGCAGCCACTCGGTGTAAGTGAATCGGTTTCCTGACAATCTTCATATCTACTCTGTTTGAGTCCACCTTTCTCAATGTAGTAGCCACCTTTCAAGTATTGATGCTTGCATGTGACCTCCCACTTGCCAATCTGATGAAACGCAATTCCATCAGACATCCAACGGTCCCTTCCAAGCCAGTGACCCCATGGAAAGGCAAATGGCTTGGCATTTATCGCTGAGATCCAGACCTCCCAGAACACAGGGTGCCTGCGCAGTTGATCGATTTTGGATAAAACAACACAAAACAACTAAGTTCAGTTTTCAGCTCATGGTAGATGCTTCAGGAGGATTAAGAAGGAATTGCTACATTCATTTGGCGACCTGTCACCAAGCAATACTGAACAACCAGATGAGCCTTTCATAGCATAAGAATCAATGTGGTTGATGGACGCAGCATGGGTTGTCATTGCATTTTGCGCTCAAAGGGTGTGTGTTCTTTTTCTTCAGGAGTCATTCGATAGAGAGGACTGCTTATGTGTGCGAGAAGGCGGGTGGTTGCATCGATGAGGATTGTGATGAAACCCAACCAGCTGAGAAAATACAGGTAAAATCTGATATGTGAAATCTAGATGCATGCACTGAAAAGCAGCATTGTGTCTGATCAATCACCGCCTTGCCCTTAGCCTATGACTTGGATATCAGCCTCTTCAGGCCCAAGTCACACATGATTCAGAAAAGGCACATGTGCTGTCACACTGCTGAAGACTTATGCCAGATCAAGTCTGCCGCGAACTTGAGACACCAGACCATGACCAGATATAGCCTGGTAGTCTATAGTCTATAGCACCTGAGGAAGCATGTCCGACGCGTGACGCATAGCGTACACGTTGCATACGTGCCAATTAGCTGCAAGGTTGGCAATTTGTCGGTTCAACGCCATGGCGGCGTTGCTTCGGAGTTTTCGCGCACGCTCGGTGCCCCGTGTTTGGCGACAGGTGCCCAGCCTGCTGCACAGCCGACGCTTCTTGGCGGCCCCAGCACCAGGACCTTTGGCACCACCGCGATCAGCAGAGGAAATGCGGCAGTACATTGATGAATACGAAGCTTCACAAATTTATTCAATTTTTAGTAGTTTCTTGCCACTGTCCCGTGCGCTATATAGTATATCTACTGTATATACAGACGTGAACCGTTAAAACAATGCCAAATGCCAAGGACCGGAAGGTAGCCGAAGAAGAGGCCAGAGAATCAGGAGCTTGGAGACGCTTCAATTCCAATATTGGAGCCTGGTTTGGTGCAGTGATTTCTGGTGGCATTCTTTACGTGTTGCTTTCTCGAATTGTGTGAGCATTTTTTTTTAAACGGTATTTCTTGTGGAAAGTTTATAGATTCAGTCACTAACAGCAACGTTGCTGTTGGAAGTTTGTATCCTCTTGATGTAAACGGAAGAATCGAAGATGTTGTCATTGATGAGTGCCATATTTGTCACATGGCCATGACTTGGATCACGATGCCAAGGTTTTATTGCGTTGACGACGTTAGCAGTACTTTGAGCGATGTTTGGGCTTATTTCCTCAGTCGCTTGAAGCAAAATTCCAGAGGGCTCTGATCTTTTATCTTTTCTTAGACTATCAGGATTGTGGCAAAGGTGCTGAGGATGAAGCATTGGAATCCAACACATCAGGATTGTTGATAGGAGTCAGCCAGCGGACATGTCGTGTTCATGAATCAAGCAGCAATGACTTGCGATTCTGATAGTGATCATTCGTGATCTCTTTGACTTGCTGGATCGGTAGACATTTGCTTGTCGCTGAAGGACGGCTCTCAGAAGAGTCACAGCGCCATGTTATGCTGCAAGCAGCGCGCTGGAGAATCTTGCCCAAAGACATGGACAAGGACCAAAATCCACGACTTGCAGTTGGACATTTCGACATTGGTATTTCGAACTTGCAAGTTGTTTCCTTTTTCATTGTTTTTTTTTGTACATTTTTGCTCCTTTTTCGAAGCTGTATCTTTTCATCGTAGAGGACGATCCCTATTTGATGACGGAGCCCCTGGAGGGCCTTCGTTTTTTCACCCCTGTTGGCTTGGCTCCTGGTTTGGACCCTCTTGGGGAAGGAATCCCAGCCTTCTTCGATTTGGGCTTCGGCTTTGTGGAGGCGAGATGATGGGACTTGGGGACACTAGGTGATGGATTGAATGCATATTTTGAAGGCCTTTCCAAGAAATGAAGAAAAAACAAGATGTGCACTTTTCTCAGTTGTTTAATATGTTCTTAACAAATTTGATCAAATGTGTCCTAAAACATTGACATTGAATTGTGGAGGTCGGGCCTGTTGTACCTGGTAGCAAAGACAGCGATGTCCTTGCACATCAGATCAGCACCAGAGACTCCAGCAAGCAGATTGCTCACTTTGGGCTTTTGGGGGTTTGCATTGGAGGCACTAAACAGGAGCCCGTGAAGAGTTGACCATGTTGAACCCCCATGACTGTTCTCAAATCATTCATGATTGGACCAAGGGCCAAAAGAAGCACTACTGTTTTTTTATCCGCAAAACAAGCATGATTTAGTTTCTGATTCTTGAACAGATTCAGTAGAAATCTGATGATAAATGGCAGGAGATCCTTCATCAGCTGAAGATCTTGGGACCCCATGTGGAGTACCTGGCTGTGGATGCTGCTCGAGTGGACTCCGACGTGTCCGAGGTGTTGAAGTTGTTGAGAGAGATGATTGCTCGAACTCTGACGATGCCGGGTGCACCGCGCATTTTCTTGAGGCGGATGGTGACCAAGGGAGGAGCAGTGAAGATAGTTCAGGGTTTTTGCATCAGGTGGAAGCCATTTTGCTAAGTTTTATATACTGGTATGATTTTGGAATCCCTAGTGATTTTGGCCTGTTGAGGGACTGACTTTGCCTTCCAGCTCCAACATAGGCTTCCGGCTGGTTGGCCTGCATCGGGAAGTCATGAGGACTTGGCCTTAGCTTCGTTGACAGTTTTTGATGTTTTTGATTTGAACAGGGTGATCCTTCATTGCAACTAATTTAATCCAGAGCATCGCGTCTTATTGTAAATAGGTGTAAATATCCTAAAGTGCTGTCAAGAAGTATTTGAGATGAGTCATATTGATATTGTGTGATGATTTCCCTCGAGCCCAAGGCGCAGCGCATGGCGGTGGGCACCATTGCCGAAGAGCTTCGGCGAATTGAAGCAGCTGGACTGATCATTTGCCTGGAGCCTCAGGTCTGGGAGATCACAAACTGAGATGCTGAGAGACACCAAGACAAACTTACGAAACCACTTGAAATTCATGTACTGATGGGCAAAAAGGGGGTGATACCATGGCATGTAGCAAGATTGGTTTGTGTGCTTTCTATGGCCATCTTTGGCCCAATTTCCCTGGAATGGATATCCACAGCTTGCAGCTGTGGTGGGCTCCAGCGCCATGCTGTCTGTGCTGCCACGCTGCTCTGTCGTGCTCCCTTGCGTCCGACCATCTCCTTACAGGCGAGAACTTGTCGCATAAAAACATGGTCGGATTCCTTGGTGGAGTAACAAAGGATATCAATGGATCATAAATGATCATACATGCTGCACCTTTTTTTCTTGACTTCACCGGAGTCCCACCATTCTGGGGAGGCATCCAGCTCGACGTTGGCTAGCTGTTTTTGCAGCCGGAGCGATCCCCTTTACAAGCACAAGGTGCCTGCTTTGCTATGCTTTGCGGCTATTTTAGGTTTGTCTATGTGGTAGGCCTTCCAATGTTGGTTACAGGTGCTGCGTTGGCATGGACCCTATGGATGGGAAGATGCATCAACCACAACGCCTGCGCTTGCACACTCGATGCGAAGGCAGTTTTGAGCTGGGAAGATGTGCCGGAAAGTTTCTTTGACCATAATTTCAGTATGTTTCAGTACAGTATTATGCTCTTCATGTTTCCTGTAAAAATCCGGAACTGGTAGGTACTGGTACTGTACAGTTTGCAAGTTTGTGAGCAGGTAAGGCATCAGACCACCTGCAGATTGAATTCTGTGGCCGGCCAGCCAAAGGACTGTGATCAGCCAACTGATGAATTTAGTTAAAAAACGAAACGGATGACGCAACCGGAGCGTGCAAGTGTCGACCAATGACAACCCTGAGAGATGTTGACTCCAGCACCTGCAGGATACACCCCAATCTACTATGAGAATGCAGAGACGAACACAGCTTCTGTGAATGCGGGAGACTTCAATTTGCCCCCAGGCAAAATTCAAAATTGGCCAGGATAATGCCAGGATAAGTGATAAACTGATTAAAGGTGAATGATTTTGTTAAATCATTCAAGTCATTCAAGTATCACTGAGTTACTGAGGTATGTTGGAGGTGGTGCCATCAACTGGGCCTTTGCAAAGGAACTCCGACTGGCTGGAAAGAATGACTACCAGGAGATGCACGAAGCCCTGTTGCAGGCTGCAGCTGATAGTCCTGGACATACGGTCAACGGAATAGACGTGCCAACAGCCGAATCTTCGCAGATAAACTGCAGTTGAGCAAGAATGACTTTTCTTCAGAGATTCCAGTATAACTTCTAGGTATCAATATACAATGGTGCTAATACATTGACATGTACTTCCTACCAGGGTCTTTCCTTAGCAGCCAAGGATCACTTGCGGCAAAAGCTGGGCTTGCTAGCTTGCTATGCTGCCTGGCAGCACGGGCAGATTGCAATGGATTGCATGGTGTCGTTGGGTTTGATGGAGATGCCAATGGGTCAAGTCTCATAGATCCAAGGCTAGAGTTCATGGCCAGCGGCAGAAAGGAGACCTGAATCCAGTGGGTGTTGCTTTCCTGGACATCTTTGGGACCTCACGACCATTGAGCCAGAAACTGAAAGACATTGAGATCTGAGATTTACTAATGATGCTATCATGATGCTCATGTTCATGTGCAGTGAGGGTGTCCCATGCTTTTGGATATCTCATATCAGTTTCCGAAGATGGTTGCAGACACTTTGATGATAGCTTGAGGTGAAAAGAATGTGGCTATGCTGTATGTGGTTGGTCCCAAAGGTACAGGTGCTCCTGGTGGTCACGGTCCAACGATGGATTCGAACACAGAGTTCCTTGCTGCCGTGGAAGACATGGCTTCAAATGCTATATCCATTGTTGCGGCCTACAATGCTGAGATCAAGGATGACTCAAAAGGGGTTGATGTTGGGTGCCTCTGGGCTCATCTATGTTTCAAGGTTGATTGATGCACTTGATATGTCAATGTGATCCTCCTATGTAACTAGCATTGGAGCCCTGGAAGGAACGGAAGCAAGAAGAGATGCCACCCATTGAAACTCTTCAATTCTGTTGCTCGTCTGAAGTCAGAAGTAACATATGGTAACATGTGATCAGCTTGCTGACTTTGCGTGAGTACTGTGCTGTGAGCACCACTGCTTTTTGAAGGTTGGATCATGAAAATGAACCGAGGCTTGGTGTCGGGAGGCGTCTATATGCATCCTGACAGCACGAAGACGGATGTGGCAAAGGCTATTCTCCAAGGGCTTCGGAGTGGTCAAACAAATGCAAGTGATTTGCCAGTGGCAACTTGGAAGCAGGTGTTTTGGCAACGCTTGCAGCATTTGTCTTTGCTTGCAGAATTTCATGGCGTGGCCCAGTTGTCCTTGTCCCAGGTACGTTTTGCCTATGATTCCAATTCTTTCGAGGAGGCTGTTGCAGCAGACGTGGTAACCCCTGCTCCTGTCGCAGAGGCAACATCTGGATATGGTGGATCAACAACATGAACTACATCAGCAAGATCCATTTCATCACTGTGGAGGTTTCCCCTTCTGCCGGTGGTTGGAGTTGACATCTGAAGCTAGCGGAGAACCATGAGGACCAGAAGAGCAGCAAGGAGTTAACCGGGAGATGAAGATCGCCGTGGAAGTGAGGAGGGAGCGTGCAAGAGAAAATGAGTCTGCTGATGTGCTGAAAGACTCTACTGTTACAAGTTACAACTGTTACAACTTGCAAGCATCCTCCCAAAACAGAACCATTACCATTCATTACCACCATCTTGAATCCTTGAATCCTAAGGTCATGATGATGAAGCTGCTGAGGATTATGGCGGTACGGAGGTGAAACGTCCGCAAGAGTTGAAATCCAGCATTTGTGACACTCAACTCCCAGACAACTTGAGGAAACTCGAAGGTTGCATCGAGAGTTGGTGTCAGAAGCTTTTCGACAAACAAAGGCGCGCTGTTGGTGTTGGGGGCAGCTGAAAGAGTCTAGTGGCTCTAGTGACTAGGACCAGTAGTAACGACTTATGGTTTATTTATGTAATGTTCTATGCAACGTTCTTTCTACTAGATTCTTGAAGTCGTGCGACTACAGTCTATTTTGGTTCTGACTGTTTCACACTCCATTGCTTCAGGGACACTTCCGTCTCGCGATATCCTTCCGCTTGTCTTCGGATACTAGACTTCAGCGTCCGAATTTGATGGGATTCCCTTTATCCGCCCATTCTGTTCCTAATGTTGTGAACTGGTTGCCTTGTCTTCTTGATTCTGGCGCAAGGGCGATGTGGTCATCATTGCCAGCGGCGGCATGCGCCACGGCCGAGATGCTCTTGATGCTGCCACCGGGCTGATTTGGTGAAGCCACAGCATCAATGCCCTGCAACAGACGTTCCAAAAACCCAAGCACTGGAGTTGAGCTGCCTCATAGTGACAGATACTGATATTGGTCGGCTTTTTTGATCCAAGGTTGAAGCTGGAGCTAATGTGCCTTGTCTACAAAAGCATTGCAAAATCAATCCCATCAGTTTGGTGTACTTCTCCTCAGTGCTGTTTTTTGTGTTTCGAGAATGCAATCATGTGTTATCTCTAAGGCGGTGCAGATCTCTTCAATGCTTTTAACCGAAGGAGCGCAGAGATGGCTGCTTCCAACCTTGTGAAACACAGCTGTGATTGATGTGAGCATGTTTGTTTGTGTTAATCCCTGATTTGAATACGCTGCTCATGTAGCAGGACCTCGGGCTTGTCGTCGTATCAAAGATGATTTGGCCCAGCTTTTGATGCAGGAGGTTGGGCAGATGGATTTGGAGATGATTTGGTTGATTGGTGGTTGCATTGGATCTTCAAGGAAACAATATCACCTCTAAATCGTGCGCTTGCAGGGCCACAAAAATCTGGCATCAGTAATTGGAGCTGCTGTTCACCGACAAACAGGTGTGAGTCTCAGTGTGTTTAGATGTGGGATATTTGGGATATATATTTGGGATGTAGGGGATGCACACCTGTGGAAGCATGCAGGCCGCATCAAGCCCAAAAAGAAGAGGCGGCCGCATCTTCGAAACGTGTGAATCATTGAATATTGGCTGCCCAAAGATGACCATTACCCACTGTACCTCAATGGTGGTTCCATGGGCTTCCAGGAATCTATGGAAGCCCAAAACTTGAGGCCTGGATGAAAGATCTTAGCTGGATGACTGGATGAGCACATTTTCCTTTGAGATTTGAGCTGTGCATCTTGCAGGTTGGCATGGCTGCAGCTGGTGTGAAGTGCGTCTTTCATCATGCTGCCCTGACTCAAAAAGCTTCAAGCAGACTGGCACCTGAAAGCAATTGTTTTGGTGTCGAATTGAGCTGCGGTGCAAATCCCTGCATTGCTAGTATTTTCGGGGAACTTTTTGCTTGCATGCTTTTAAAAGCTGATATCCTGTTGCAGCAATCGCATTCGTGACGTTCTCTTGTACGCATGGTTGTGCAGTTCTACAGCCATGCAATCCGGTGTCTGAATGAATATGCCTTGCACTCAGAAATATCTGAAATCATCAGATGTCTGGATGAGTCAAGTGTGTTGAATCTGAAATACTGAGGATGTGAACCTGGAAGCCGTTGCTTTCAGTATAAACACCTGTGGAGCAGGCAGTTGAGAGTTCACCGGAACCGGTTCCGGTGAACTCTTAGGATCTGCTGCGGAAGATAATTAGAGGTCATACTATCAATAGCAAGGTACGGTAAAATGTTGTTAGAGTCATATTATATATATACATATACGTATATACGTACACATGTATCATGTATCATGTATCATGTCATATATCATATATCATCATGTGATGTATCATATGATGTTATATATTATCATACCTGGCCTACTATACATCTTTTGGAAATGAAACCCAGAACAACAGCAGCAGCAGCAGCACCGCCACCGCCACCGCCACCGCCACTGCCACCGCCACCGCCACTGCCACCGCCACCGCCACCACCACCACCACCACCACCACCACCAACAACAACAACAACAACAAGAACAAGAACAAGAACAAGAACAACAACAACAACAACAACAACAAGAACAAGAACAACAACAACAACAAGAACAAGAACAACAACAAGAACAACAACAACAACAAGAACAACAACAACAACAATCCACAGTCCCAAACTCTGCTGAAGGCTCAACAAAGCGCTCAGGGCTCTTCCGCATGTGAATGCACATGCGGGCTACCCCTCCATGACAGCTTCGTACAGTGCCATATCACAAGTCGCATGATGGATTCATCGCTGACTACTCAGTATGTGTTTTTGTCCTGTAAGAAACATGGTACATATCCTTTTAGTTTCACAACGTCCATGTTTTTTGGATACCCATGTTCTGCGAGAGTCACATTCATCAAAAATCTATCAGTCACAAACTGATGCAAATAACAAGGCAAGAACCTGTTTGGAAAAGACAAAAAGCAATGGAACTTGCAAGCACATGTTTAATTTTGGACTTCAATGAAAGAATCTAAGATCACACGAAATGTCCACTCCAACCCGCCGAACAACCTTTAAGATGGAAACTGCAATGAGACTTCCGAGATCTATCTAAGTGTGAAAGCAAAAACATGCAAAAACCCATGAAGCGTCCCTTCCCCGGGACCAACCAATGAAATATTGAAATAATTTTCCCCCCATGTTCAACTCCAAACTTCGACACTGTTTGACAGGTCCTGAGGCCGCGGTCCCTTTGAGTGACCAGGTAGCAACCTACACAGCCACTTTGCGGCAGATTGTCAAGGAAGCAATGTGAATTAGCTCCCAGCTGCGGCTTGAAACATTAATCAACGCATTTGAACAACCAAGGTCCGAACGCTTCAAAGGCGCTGAAATGGTGTCATATTTTTTTTCAAATCTGACTTTAGATTTGAAATGCTTTGAAGATGGAGTGAGACTTTTGATGAGTGCTAAAAATTGCCACTGAGTACATGTTGGCGGTGTTTCGATCACCAGCATAGGACGCTTCCACCCGCACTGGGTGCAGTGCTGCTGTTGGCTGGGAATGTGCCTGCACAAGAGGCCACGAACCCAGATTCCCATCAAACCTGAGGTCTTACCTCTATTCTGTTGGGTTAGAACTGTTATGCCGATTGCCAATGTGCTATTTTGGGTTTTTACAAGATTTCACTTTATTTATTCAGAATCATGTATATACGAGATATCAAGGGAATCAGAGCAGATGTACTTATTATCCCACAGGATGGTAGCATTTGGAAGGGGAGACGCCAACTGCACTGCGGCATGTCAAACTTCAGGCCGTCCGGAATGCAAAGGCTGCCCACATCTTAGATCATCTTAGGAACTGTTCGTTCATTCACCAACTTCCGCAATATTTTGTACTTAGTTGAACGTTTAATACATTGTGCAACATGTGGAAGATGTGGAACAAGGTTCAGGATGAGGCAAGCAGCATGACCTGGCAGGTTGCACCTGTGTGCCCCCGGTGTTGACTTCTGACCTGAGTTTTTTTTTCTGGTCCTTCAATACCTTGCAGTGTTAGCAGTGTTTATGTTCATTCGCCTGCAGGTATGGTTTATCCCTACTCAATCCGGTAATTGCAGCTTTTGCTTGCGGCGAAGAAGGCCTAATCTGAAGTTTCTAGGGCCTGTAGCTTTTCTGATTTTGGTGTATTTTGGTTCACACATGTTGAAAGTTGAAACGCGGCCGCGAAAACATGCCTTTTGCACGTCGGACATGCTGGATGTGTCTGATAAAACACATGTTCTTTTGTTCAGGCGAAGCTCGGGAACTGTTAAGACGTACACCTGGCAAAGTTTGCCACCACATACCGTTACAGCTAGCTATTCGGAAGAGCTAACCACTGTCTCCATATTGATCCTAGATCATCAAATGCCAGGCTTGCTGGGTGCCTGCAAGTCAGCACAAATGGCAGACTCTGTGACATTAGGCTCCTGAGGCGTTTGGAATCAGGAGAAAAGGACTCCAGCGCTTCACTAACAGAAACTGTGCCATCCAAGTAGCAGATTCTGCAGCAGTTTGATGATGGTTACACTAGTTCCTATATTGCATTGATATTGTCTAGTTGTGTTGCTTGTTGGCACTTAGGTTTCGTGGAGTTGGTTCTGCCACAGCATGTGTCAACTTGTATTTTCCGAACGTTTCAAGCCTCAAATATCAGGCATTGAGCTAGCTTACAGATTACCAAGAAACTTTTTGCCCTCAGCTCAACTGTTGTCTTCTTGCCTAGTGAAGGCCACTACTTACAACATAAACAACAAAGAAAACAACACTCAACTTGATTAGCAGCTCTTTTCTTCTCTCCGTCTCTTCCATCCAGACCATTTGCTTGAACTCAGCTACTGCAAGCCACTGCAAGTCTGGATAGGTTGGAATTGAATTTTGAATATGGCATGATGTGGGATGTTGGTCAGAACCGTGCTGTTGGCACACGTGACCTTTGCTGCCGGTGCTGGCAGCAAACCACTTTTTGACTATCAGGACCACTATGTCATGCTGATGCTCCGACGCACTAGATGACCTCACAGAACTGCACTTTGTGAGCATACAGGTCTCGAAAAAATAAGATGTAAATGATCACTCACTTCAAAATCTGGACCTGTTGGCAACTCCAAACTGAAGATTGAGTTCCATATCCAGTTTGAAGATGCTTGTAAAG
The DNA here is from genome assembly GCA_000507305.1 of Breviolum minutum Mf 1.05b.01. Classification (NCBI taxonomy): domain Eukaryota; class Dinophyceae; order Suessiales; family Symbiodiniaceae; genus Breviolum; species Breviolum minutum. Next base: position 57,702 of record DF239278.1, read on the forward strand.
CCAAGGAATGACTATGGCCGGAATCATTTCTACAGGAATGCTTTGGCAGCTGCCCTACCCAGGCAATAGGGCCTTCCATGCTGATCAATGCAGGGTTTGATCAGGTTGATTGGAAGGATTCTTGTGTGATTTACATAACTTACATAACAGTTTAAGATGTTAAAAACTTCTTCAAGCTTAGCTCTCCAAACCTTCGAAGACTTTTTAGGAAGGTGGTGTTGGGTGGTGTTTTCCAACTCGGAGGTGTTCGGGCTGCAGAGTTTTGGACTTGGGTGCTGGCAGTGGATTATTGGCAATGCTAGCAGCACAACTGGGTGCTCAAGATGTTTTAGCCTTGGAAGCGACGCTCGGATGGTGTGAAAAAATCATAGACTTCTGATGAGAAAACATTTGGGGCAAAATTAACCCCAATATGGCAGTGGCTCCTTTTCCCAAAGTGTATACATCAAACAGGTTTTCTGCTCTTGTATCATGAGCTTTCCTTGATGTTATGAAATATACTGAAGTTTCAAAAATGACGGGATGGTTCATGAAGAGTCTCTTGTTTGTCCCTATCTCAGGAATCCAAAGTTGGCTGAGCTGGCCAACAAGACCATTGAAGACAATCGGGGTCTTTTCCCAAATGCCAACATCAAAGTCTTGGCCCAACTGTCCAGCCAAGTGCAGACAGGGCGTCCAGTGACAGATGATGCACCTGAAGCTTTTGATCTTTTGGTCACCGAAACGTTTGGCAGCTTGCTTCTCGGGGAGAGCGCATTGGCATTTGTGGCAGATGCTAGCCGCTGGACTTTACTTGAGCATGTCTTGTTCTTTGCTTTTTTTGGGTTTGACTTTGAAGAGCGTTAGATTGACAATCTTCAATCTAACAGGAGGCTTCTTCAGGATTGCAGTTTCACTTTTTACTCTATTTTCAAAAAAATGCTTCATTCATGATCGTAACCATTCCTAATCTGAAGTTGTAGGTAGTCAGCTACGAGCTATATGTGTGACCCTAAAGTTTTTTTCTCCTCAGAGCAGAGGCCAGGACAACGGTTGCTGAAACATGGTGGACGCATCATTCCTGCGGGTGGCTGTCAGTATGTGACCTTGGTGCAGTTTGAAGATACATCACCATGGCATCCTCAGCAGTGGAGAGGCTTCAATTTCTCCAGCTTCAGAAGGCTACAAGATACACTGTATTGGAAGGCCGGCTTTTGACAACATGAAAGAAGGATGGCAGATATGGTGGAGATCTACCAATAGAGACAGAATTCATATATATATATAGTATTAATAGAATAGTTGATATATATATATATAATAATATCCAAAATAGGGTATATCAGTAATATACATTGATGTTTGACATGTATCATCCATCTGTCAACTGTATAAACTCATCATTTGCTGACCGTTTTTTGATGAAGTGTAGATGTGGAATGAATTTGACCTTTTTGACGATTTCTCTGTGCATCTCATGGTAACTCCATTGAGGCCACGTTCGGCGCAAGTGGGATGAAAGTTGCCAAGATCAGCCATCGGATCTGTGTTTTGGAAGTTGATCTTCATCAGATGTCTCCAAATGACATACCTCAGAATCGAACTCTCCAGATTCTCAGCTGGGAATGGCGTGATTTTTTTTCGTACATTATTTTTGAAAATCGATTTTAGATGATTTCAGTTTTTTCCATTGGAATTTAGTAAGATCTGTTTTGCCCCTTTTTTTTAAAGGAATTTGATCCTGCTTGGCATGAAATTGTGATCAAGGATCCAAGCTCAAAGAAATGGTACTGTGCATGCAGCCACGGTCTTAGACAATTCCATGGGATGGAAATGATACAACTTGGGGATTCCCCCTGACATAAACAAACCATGCCACAGAGGAAAGAAGGCGTCCATTGGCTGGAATCGAGCTAGGATATGCCAAAGATGGCAGGCTGCCAATGTTTTTTTTTTTCCATTTGTGCAATCTGGGCTGAGGCTTTGTTTGACTGGGACATTTGGTCTGAGAAGAAGAAGACAGAGGTTCTGAGCACAGCCCCTGGTTTTAGGAACTTTGCAGGAGATGCCGGGATCTCGTTTTGGTGGGCAGGTTCTTTTTGACCAAAAAAATCAGTTCAGACCTTGCTGGGATTTTGCACATAAATTCACTGCAGGTCGCATGGGGATGGCTTCTACAGTTACAGGACGTGGATCCAACAACATAGCAACAGTTTAAAGTTTAAGGCTTTTGGATATTTTTGGATGCTATGCTTGGAAAAGGGCATGGATTTTGCAAATCCCAATCATTGCAAAAGGTGTTTTGTAAAACACCACAGGTTTGCCACATTGCAACATTGCAGAGGAGACGGCAACTCATGACTGGAAGTTTCAGAAACTTCCGGAGCCGTTGCATGTTCAGGCAAGGAATTGCCTTGTTTGGTCCTACACAATGCCTTGACATGTTCACGCCAGGCTGGAGAGTGGCTGGAGATGGCTGTGGAGTTTATCATGCCAGGGGTGCTCAGCATGGTAGAGCCAACAAAGTTTACCAAGCACTGCCAGGTTTTTTGAAAAAAAACAGAGGTTTCCGGTAAAAAAAGGGGATTATACTATCCAGGTATATGGGGATCATAGTAAACCATTATATGAACCATTATAAGGATCAACTTTTGAAAAACATCCCATTGTTTTCCCGATGATTTCTATTCGATTTAACGTCATCAGCACCGAAAAAGGCATGGCGTCAGCATCAGCGTTCGCCTTCGTCCCGTATTTGAAGGTGGGAGGGTTGGAGAAACGACGCTGTGAATCCAGGATAAGGTCAGCCTCTTTCCAATCACCCACAAGCCATAAATAGACGCGATGATACCACACACCCCAAATGTTCATGGAAGGTATCAGGGATGTGCAAGATGGGATATTGCCAGCTTTCAGCCCTCCTTCAAGGCCAGGTTCCAACCTGACATGTTGGGTAGAAACGCTCGCATTGATACTGTCACTCGGGTCACTACTCTGGTGAATGATGGATGAAAGTCACATTTGACATCAAGCAGTTGTCTCTGATTGCAGCTTGCACCTTTTGTGAATCGGTCGCCAGCATTTTCAGGATTCGTCAACCTGGACGCTTCGCAATGAAAGAGGCTAATGAGCAGGAATGCCCAGATTAATATGGAGAACGCTCAGAAAGAGTGTACGAAAGTGGTTGGAAAAGACAACTCTTCCCAGGTTCCTTTTTGCCATGCTGTTGGCCACTGACATGATATATCATGATATCATCCTGTTATCATGATCAGGTTTCTTTTGCCAGTTGCTGGAGATGTTGAACGACACAACTTTTATGCTGCTGCGTTGGATGACGCGGTCTATGCCTCACCTGTGCCTAATGTTGGAGCATGATAAAGGGCTGGTTCTCAAGTCGTTACAATCAACTTGAGATCTTAGGTCAAGATCTTGGCAAGGAATGGTCTCACACTTCTGGATTGCAGTAGCAATGCAGGGATGTTGGACACTTGGAAATACTCCAAATGATTTTGATATCACAGAATATGAGTCAACACTTGAGGCCAAGCTTTTATGCTGCACGCCATGGTATTCGATCAGTTGTGATGCCTCGTGCGGCACTTGAAGGGTTGCCGCTGGTGTTTCCTCCTTCTTTTGACACCTGACGTGGACCGGTGGAGCGAGAGATGAGTAAACTTTACCCCAAGGCTCGGATCATTTGGGAGAGGTCTTGCGACAGATGAAGGAGGACTGTTGCGTAGCTGGACCACCAGCCCTGTGATATCTATGGCTATGGATTCTCTTTTACTTGGGCAAAGGACCAGGGACTCAATGACACCGCAGAGGCGCAAAACAACAGCATGGTGACAACAACAATGAACATTTTAGAATTACGCAATGCATTGCAATGCGATTTTGATCGATTTTGATATGTGTTTTGATTTGATACTGAAACTCAGGTTTTAGTTGGCGATCCTCGTGAAATGTTAGCGGCTCAGGCATGCTCAGATCACTTCTTCACCCCATTTGGTGGAACGCGACTAAGGTTTGAAAACCTTTTACCATTTGGCCGCGCGGATATCGTGGTGGTTGATCCTCCAGGCCTTGTGACAAACAATGCCGAGCCGTTGTACACTGATTCATGTTAAATCAACGAGAGGTACACCGTTGCACGGCATGAGCCCTTTCGCCATTCTTCCATCGATTCGAAAGGAATTGATTCAGGCTTTGGGGATGTTTGCTGATCTTGGAAAAAAACAAGATGAGATGAGTCGAACTGTGTTGAGGTTGCCGTGTTTTTTTTCGATGCTTGTGGGGAGTCACAACAAGCTTGTTGTGATAGGAACATGGCATTGTAGTCCCAAGCCTGGCTTGCTTGGAAGTGGCCCTAGTGGAAAGTCACAAACTCAGCTAGAAAAACATCCTGCAAAACCAGTCTGCTCCGATCAATTCTTCCCTATGAGCATTTTTCTATAGTAAGAAGTTGTATGCCATGTTCTTTGCATTCCCTGTCATTATCTCACCTTTGTTCTTGACAGGGTCTTTTTATTCCCTTTTTTCAGTTTCTTCTTGTTCTTCTTGTCGTCGTTGCTGGTGTTGAATAGTGTTCTCCCTCTTGAACCGCCAAGGCGAACAGCTGTCGCACATGTTCTCCATCCCAAACGGACGCTGGGACGAGGCCAAGTCAAAAAACATCTCTTTGAAGCGCACAGAAGATAAACAAAACAACACCAAATAAGTTTTGGACAGATATGTGATACATGATGGAGAGATGGCACTTGTGAAGATCGGACACAAACAAATCTCTGTACCTTTATATACCCTTACTACATTCCATATTTGTTTGGATCCTATCGCCCTTTTCTCCGCCACCTTCCAATGATTTGCTTCCTGTGACCAGGTTGATCTCAGGGAGTGGAACCGAGAGGCCGGGGAATCATCATCTGGGCTGCCATCAGGCAGGTTCATCACCTTGGACCTGTGTGAGGCAAGACGGCAAGGTGTTCTAAATCGATTGGCCCCTTGGTGAAGATACAGAATCGACTGTTTGGTTTTGTTGCACAGTTTAGAGTCAATGGTTAATTTTTTTGGCAATCATGTTTGAGAGTTAAACTTTAGGATATGCGCCTGGAATGTTTGAGCAAGACTAAACATATGTATATATAATATAATATGTATGTTTTTATGTTAAATGTGCATGTAGATCCTACAAGATTGTTAAACAGTAGTTTCCCTTCTCCACTCTGGCCCTGTCTGTCAGACTCTTCGACTGACTAGCCTGGTTCCCATGCTACATTGAGGTTCCCTACACAAAGTGGTTGGGTTCCCGATCGTCTATTCAGTTGAGGCAAGTACTTGTAGCTCCTTGTTGCTGGATCCTGGTTTTCCCATGGGTTTTTCTGCTGATTGATGTTTCTTTTGAAGGTGGTTGTCATCACCTGAATGTGTTTACAACATAGTCTGCGACCAAGCCTGAGTCCCAACAGATTCCCAACTCCACAAGAAGATGTGTGAGCCAAGGACCTCAATGCGTATGCACGAACACCAGCAGCTCAGGAGGTTTGCTCCTCAGGTGTGAGCACCACTTTTTTTCTCGTACCAATGTCTGGTTCCAACCATTCACAAAACAATAATGTAAGATAGGTGTAGTCACTAAGATACCCCTCAGTGGCAGAAATGGCCAGGAGACATCGGATTTGGAACTTCCTGTCTCAGAAGATGGGCTGGTTCATGCCATTGTGGCACGCTGGGCTGTGTCTTGACAGCGTCTAAGTGACATTTTCTTTTCTGCTTCAAGTGCTGTTGCCTTGGATCATGTGACAATAAGATACCAGGTTTTTACCGGTGAGCAACGTTTGGGAGCTGAAAGTCGGGGTCTTCAGGATCACCTGGGAGGGAAGGGATTATGGCATTAACATTGGGGGAAAAGGTATGTGAAATGCATACATGTATAATGATCATTGATCATGTAATGATAATGTATTAGGTTTTCGCTGGAAGGGTGTTTGTTGCTTCCGCATTGTGGATTGATCATTGCCCGTGGGCGTCACAGGTCCCAGGTGTTCTAAAAGGTGCTTGCTGCGCTGATGCTGTTTTGTGGTTCAGATATAGTTCATCATTCAAATATGGTGCTCGTTTTGTGCATCGATTCCCCTACATCATCCCAATATTTGCTATCCAAATCTAAGTTGGTTGGACTGACTTAGCATGGTGGCCTCTCTCTTCATACTGCTCTTTGTATGTACGTTTCACACTGTCAAAAGGATTAGAAGTACCATACCAGTACCATTGCTGTTCTTTTTCCTCATTCTTGCATATGCCTACATGTTCTCCAAATTCACTGAAATTGGCCTAAAGGCTTGCAAACAGGAACTGTTGGTGTTTACAAAGCTGTACAAGTAAAATACCAACAATCCAGCAGAGAAGTTACATAAAAAGGGGGTAACCCCCCTTCAGAACCATTGTTTGATACATTTTTCATTTCAAATGTTTGAAAAGACACCGTGGCCCCGAGGCTCCTATGTGGGGAGAGATTTGACTTGGCCTCAGTATGTTGGATCCTCAAAGGTCGAATCACCAAACAAAATTGCTCCATGGCAGCTGCGAGGTACAAGCTGTCGCAAAGCCAGGAACAGATCCAGGCGTTCGAAGCTGTTGTCCCGTAAAGTTATGCAAGTGCAACCTCTGACCCTGACTGAACATCAATTTTGAAAGGGATTTCCTTTCCTTTTTGGAAACTGTCATGAAAATGATTCCCAGCTTGTTGAATGCCTTGCAGGCCTCTTAGAGCCGCTGCCTGTTGAAATTGGCTTGGAGAAGATGCAGATGGTGATTCGCCAGGGTGCAGCCAAGGTGGGATTATTGGCTCATTGAAAACACAAAACCCCTTCCTGAGAATGGGACATAAGTTTTCAATTTGTTGGAATTCTGCAAAATTTGCCAGGTATTTGACTTATTTGAATAGCCGACTAGCATGTTTTTTTGGGTACACCTTTTCACCTTGACGATGTCTGCAGGTCACTGGTGCAGCTGGCCCTGAGTTCACTCTTCGACTCCTGCGAGCAGATGGGGAAATTCAGCCTTTCGAAGATCGAAAGAGTTTCGCCGAGTTGTGAAGTGAAAATGATGTGCGATGTGTGAACCAGGCTTGACATGGTTGAAGCTAACATGACTCGAAAAAGAGCCAATCTCAGTTTGAGGCTGTCAAAATGTGAGTGCACATAAATGGTTCTAGGCAACAATGGTGTTGAAACATGACTCGTCAGAATGAGCCGAATTTCGTGGGATATTGGCTCAAATCAAGCATTCCTAACTGATGATGAACCATGAAGGCGACCTGACAAAACAGGGAGGCACCCTCTGCAGCTGGCACGAGATGCATAAGTTCCAAATAACATGGGCCTGGACAACACCTACAGCCAACAAGCAGAAGCATGGGGTTGTAGCTATTTCAACAACATACAGCAACCCACATTGATAGATTGAACATGATTGAGCAACACCCCCTTGAGAGCAGGTTATAATAGGCATGTGTGTTGTGACTTGTGCTAAAAAAACCCAAGCAGGTTTTCCGTGGGACAGGGCTGACCATGGCTGCAGCCGCCGGTCTTGATGTTCACCTTCATCCCTTGGAGGGACTCTCAGTTTTCGTCGGTTTCAAATTTACAGCGGCTTGAAATCTCAAGTTGACTCAGTTGCATTTCTGAGGTTCTCATCAATATCTCCGATCATGTTGTTCGTTTTAGAAGTGCACAACGGTAGCCAGCCCAGTGCGCGGTTTCTGCCCGTGGAAGATGTATGATGAACATGTAATTACTTCCTTTGCAGAGTCAGCAATGATTAAACAGCAGATTACAAGGAGAAAACTCCGCGCACTTCAGGTGAATTCAGTCCAGCTTTAGAAAGAGCATCATGCCCATAGTCACATCATGGAATTTCAAGTGAGCTGTCCTTCTTTGTCCCAGCTATCTCAGGTCAGAACGGGTGCTCGGAGCTTTGCTTGGAGCACAAGAGGGCAGGTCATGGCCTTGAATGTTTGGGGTGTCAGATGTTTTCTGACAACAGGAGTTTATGTAGACTTCAGGATCTTGATTCTGAAGGCTTCCAAAAAGATGGGACGTCCCTGGGTTCAGGCGGGTGGACGTGCACAACTCCTTTGAGCTTGTTTGTGTAGAATCGGGAGGCCAAAGGACGGAGCCTCAAAAGCATCCTTTTCCCGCATTCTCTTTGAGAATTGCTCCGTCCAAAGGTCATTGGATCTGGAATTCTTCCAGCAGCGGCTTTCCCAGTATTTGGAGGCAGGTTTTGAAGTGATTCAACGATGGCTGTCAAGAGGAAAAATGACTAATGGAGTAACGAAATATCACAAGACGACCTTGGAGGTTTTTCCAAGATATGAATTTCTTGGACGGCTCCTCAGTGCTTGGCATTGGAAGCACTCTTTGTGTCCTGTTGATAACCTTTGATCATGAACCAACAAGGCCAAACACATAGCCGTACAGCAAATGATTCTTCCGAGGTTGGTATTCTACAGGTCCTCAACCAGAAGAGGCAGATAAAGCCCTCCACAAGAAGATCCAGGAGGTCTGGTGTGGTCACAGCTGAGTGTCAATATGACCATCATTGCATCTGATTTGTTCGAAGGTGGGAGCGAACGAGAACCCCTTTGCCCTCCTGGTTGATGCTGACAAAATGTCACGAGAGAAGGCGCTGTGGAATTGACATTTGCATTCTGGCAAAAGAGATTTACATATACGGTTGGAACACGACTTGTTTGTAGTAGACTCGTTTTTCTCTTGCAGGTTCGCCTTTTCGCCCAGTAGTCTTGAGTTCATGGTTGGAGATGTAGTTTGGCCACTGTGATTTCTGGATTTTGTGCAAGGCATCTCAATCTGAAGAGCTTCCAGTGAAGGCCCGTAGCATGGAGTTGTGCCATCAGCTGGATGATGCTCTATGAATCGTATTGGCTGATTCTTATCATTGACCATTTCAAGAATCTCAGCACTTTGTACCCCATGATCCTAAATGTTTGTAGCAGCATCGGCAGCACTAGAGATTCATTCATCTTAATTCGAACTACTGTATCCTTTGAGGTCTATGATGCTACCATCCACATCGAGCAGGGTGAGGCGACAGTCACATGGAATGAGGCGCCAAGAGTAGGTCACTTTCAGACATACGCAGGGCGATTTCTTTCGTTTGCTTTCGCCTGCGTATTGCTTGTTGATGAGCGTTTCCATTTCTGAAAAATTGGATACTGATTCAGACTCTATATGTCCCAGGTTCCATACATCATTGACACTCTTGAAGCAGAACGAATTGCGGTCTTCCATGCATGACGTTTGCAGCTGTGGGGCTTGATAACAGAGACAAGAGCTTGACACATTGCAGTTGAGTTTGAATGATCTGAAGCTTTTGGCTGCCTAGTGTTGCTTTCTTCAATTTTTGCAGATTGCCAGGTGAATCACGTTGCAAAATCTGCAACAACAGCTACAGCAAGCAGTAGTGCTCAGAGTGGATTCAGAGTGGAACACGTACTGACATGAAAAGTTTGGCACTGACGGAGTGAGGGCAGCTTGAGAATTGCCTCCAAATATCACAGTCTGGCCATTCATCGTTCTTCGGAACATTGAAATGTGCATAGCAATATGTACACCGTCGTTCGAAAAAAATGTGAATCATTTGATGACGTGAGGCTATTCATCTGACTTCACACAGCACACCAGCGGCCTTTCCAATTCAGTAGTACCTTGGCATCCACCAACGTAGCATCCACCAACCAAAATGAAGAAATGGAAATGGACACCAACCAGGTGATGCTCAGCAACCGCATCAAGGAGCTTCTTGAGCATATGAAAGATGTGAAGGAGCGATGTAAGTTGCAGAGATGTAATTTTGCAAGGATTCGTGTGCATAAATCTGTTGAATTGCAGTTGTGATAATTGGAAGATCGATTATATACATACTTCAGAACATCCATGTTGATGATTCTTGCCTTGTGAAATTGACGATTTGACATGATATCCTCAAATACTTGTGAAGTTCAGGAAGGCCGTGCGCCTAAGAATCAAGAGGTTTTGCGGCAGACGCTGTCTATCTGCCAGGCAGGAACAGGACAACAGATTTTTCATAGTTTTCCTCGCCAAGTATCACACATTGATGATTCCTGTTTCAACTCAATGGATTTGTTTGTTCGTCCAACCACTTTCCATCGAGGCATTGCAGTCAGTTCATCCATCTTCCCTGAAGCAGGCTGGGTGCCACTGTGATGTCAGATACACTGTCATTCAGCATCGCTTCTCTTGAGAAAACTTCCTGACAGGAGTTCTGCGGTGAATTCAATGATGCTACACTTGTGGTTTTGCTGGCAACGCTCACCAAGGTGGGTTTGCCATAAAAGAGTTGGCCCTTTTGCACGATGCATCAGAGACAACTGAGCTCAACTGTTAGGTGTGCTCAAATACCTCGGATTTGCTGGACAAGTTCCAGCTTGCTTACGACAGGACCTGCGTAAAAATCCGGAGAAGTTTATTTTGTGAAGCTGGTCGATGAACAGGAAGCATCGACCTCGACACCACTATCCATTTGGTTGAGATGCAGTGGTTGTGCCAAGTGAGCACTGTGGTGCCAGCATAAAAGATGAGAGTGCACTTGACAAATTTTCTTTATGAGAAAGGAATTTCCAGATGAATTTGTGCAAAGAGATGCAAAGAGATGATTCTGTTGGCACAATTCATGGGCTGCAGCCATCCGGCTCCATGTTGAACGGATGGATTGCTGTTTGTTGATAACGTAGCTGCAGGCGCGAGGATTTTTTTCGATGTACATATTCACCTGTTGGAGATCCAATGAAACTGAGAAGATCCGAGAAGCAGATACAGCTGAGATCTCCTGACCGCCAGGAGACCTTGATGTCTCTTGCTCAACTTTTGGTATTTTGCTTGGTGACTTGGATTGCATCCTATTGCCATGATATTCCAACATTGACCTGTACAGAGAGTTTTGCAAATATCAGATGGTCGTTTCTTTAAAGGGAGGGTGGCAGAATCGTTTGCCCAAGGTCCTGACTTTGAGTTGCCCAGTGCTGGGCTACAAATTGAGGAAAGTTCCGGGGTGAGCACATCGCCTCCTCCTCATCCTCGATCTCATCATCATGATAAGAATGATGATCATCATCGATAATCATTACATATCACTGCTGTACTATCAACATCATGTCCAGCACCATCACTACCAGCATTTTTCTTCTTCTTGTTGCTGTTGCTGTTGTTGTTGTTGCTGTTGTTGTTGTTGTTGTTGTTGTCGTTGTCGTCGTCGTCCTTGTCGGCCTCGTTGTTGTCGGCCTCATTCGTCATTGTCGTTGTCGTTTGACATCAAACATTCAGACTTTCTCAACTTTGACAGGAGTAATCTTTCGCAGAGCGACTTCAAGTCAGCAACTTTGGCATGGATTGGGGTGTCGTTCATACTGGTGCTTCGTAACCTAATGATGATGTTACCTATCACGGCCAGGCCCGTGAAGAGCTTGGAGTGGTATGGCAACACTGTGCAACTGAAGGCAGATCCGATATTTAGTGAATTTTTGTGAAGACAAACCAGAATGAACCACTTTGGATAATCCTGGATGTGCCCATAGAGCGAAAGAAACCTATTTGTGGAATTCCATTGGGCACTCAGTTTTTGGAAGCTTGAGAGGGCTTGGATGTCGAACTGATGCATCACAGGTTCCCAGTGTCAGTGCAGCGGCCTCGTCCGTTTTGGTCAAGGAGATCGCTGGGTTGGCGAGCTCAGATTTTGGTGGAATTTCCCGAGACGAGTCTGAGCTGTAGCCCTTAAAAACAAAATGGTTTCTTCCATGCTTCCCACATTTTACAGCACTCTGCAGGAGCTTTAGATGCCGTATGATTGACATGTCGTCAATGTGCCATCCATACCACATCAAGGTTGCAGCAGAACATGCAGGGCAGGTGTCAGAGCCCCAAGCTTTTGCAGCTTTTGGAGCCTCAACCTCTTCAGAATCAGCCACTTGAGGATGTGTAATGTGTCCGCCTTCCAACAAGTCAGGGGCTCAGTGGATTGGACCATGTACATTGAAGTCCTACTGAAATAAATCAATATGAATCAGTACAACCGGAATCAGTACAACGGGATTTCTTTTTTTGAGACAAGCAAGATTGAGTCAACACTATGGTGGAAACATCTCAAAACCAATCCACTTGTTTGAAACATCTCAAGACTACCAAGGATCCAGCCTTCAATCGGCGGAAGGACATTGGAGTTGTCGACTTTTGTTACAAGTGTTTTGATGGTCCCACAGAAAGAGGGAAATGGGAAGGGGTTTTGTATTAGCCAGCCCTTCGCAAACAGCATGCCTTTTTGGAGGAATGCTGGTGTGCCGCAGATGCCTCGGAAAGTCTGAACAGAGTAGTGAAACCTTAACAGCAAAAGATCACAGTAACAGGATACATACCATTGAGACCCACAACATGTTTTCTCAGGCTCCGGAGCAGCCATCCCAAACAGCTAATGCTGCCATTGTTCAGTCCTGAATTTCAAAACACATCCTTTTTGTCAAGGATTTGTTGGTAAATCCATGGCTGTTGGCAATCTCAGGTCACTCTAAGTCGACATCCTCCGGATCTAACGACTTGGATCAGGTAAGGTTTAAGCTGCCATGAGACATCATGTGACCAGGAAGATGACGATGAGATCAATGTGAAATCGATATGCAATGGATGATGTGTTGGAAAAGTGGGCTTTGCTGCAGGTATCATTTGCATCATGCAGGAGTTGGAGCCTCAAGTTGGTCACAAGTTGAATTATTGAATCTCTGACACTGCCATCATTACTTGCACTGATAACGCTTTACATGTGAAGTCATGGACTATCTATCAATCGCAGGTCCAGCACATCTTCATCCAGTCTGAGGAGTCTCGGTTTCGAGAGATTTCATTCCATTCTGGTGCCATGCTGACGCAACTTCTGAGTTTCCCATGGCCAAGGATTCACCAGCAACAGTGGAGATGATCCAACAACTTCCTACTGAGGATCAGTACAAGGTGTCCGACAGTGAGGTTGTTTCTTTGGGACGTGTGATTGGAGGGAAGTAGAAGCTTGCATTGAAGCTTTATTGAATCTCGGCTGCTTCCAGCTGCCGGCTTTCAGGTTGTAATCATTCTTTACATGCTAATGTGATCTAATATGATATTATCATATGACGTATGATCTGATATGGATAAATAGTATTGAATACATAAATTACATAAAAGTGATTAACATGTGACTGGGACAAAAGATTTCAACGCCTCCATCCGTGAACACTGCCCACAAAAGTGCTTCGACCATCAATTTGCGTCATGGCTTGGTGTAGCCCTTCTGTGGCGTGATTCTGTGCTGTGTCGTACGAATAGTCCTTTCATTTTGAGATTCATTTGCGACTTTCAATTTCTTGAGCAGGTCACCCTTTGGGAAGCTGCGACAAGTCTTCGCGGCGTCCCAAGATGATGGAGAAACATCTTGTGCATGGTAGAGAGTTCCTTGAGCTCGCATGCAGCAGGTATGTATATATATATATATGTGTATGTATATATTTATGTATAGTATATAATCCCCCTTTAGATTTCCCTTTCGAAAAGGGTGGCCCTGAGGCCCCTACAAACTATCGTTTTGTAGACAGCAGTTTTGAGGGGTAGGACCCGGCCATTTTGTAGAGAGCGTTTTTTTTGTTATTATCTGACAGGATTTTCGGACCCATCTTGTAGAGACATGACTTTGAAATAAGATGGAATAAGACTTTTTACAGCAAGTTGTTGGACGTTGGACCTTGTCTGTTTGTAGAGACCCATGCGATCAAGTTTTCGGAACTCAAGAGACCCATTGCGTAGGGATCTAGTCATGTTGTGGTGAGTACAAAGGGGTTTTAATTTGCTCGGAGGGGTTGGACAACCCAAGTTGTACGTGCAAAAATTGTCGAAAAAGATTCTACAAAAAGGCGGTGCGCAACCTATATGCCAGGCCCTACATAGCCTGAACATTCAACACCAAGAAACGTTGTTCTTCAACTATTTATCAGCCTTGGCGCCACGTTTGTAGTGACTTGATTCTTTGCGGAGTTAATTTGGATAATTTGGAGGGTTCCTTCATGCCAAATTCTGGAACGGAGGAGAACGTTCCACCACTCATTCTCTAGCAAGCAACTCCGAAATCCGTGCGTTTTTTTGGTGGGACGGCTGTCCGCTCAAAAATTTTTCCGTGACTGATACATGTGACCTGTCTTTCTGTAGACATCCTTCTTCAACATACCCGTTTAGTAGGAAAAAGAGTGGACAAAAAACAATCAGAGCTCCAGCTTGGTGAGACTCAGATGCTACTTACAAGTTTCGAGTTTCAGGCTTCAAACCGGCAATTGGTATAGTAGATGGAGATGATTATGTTTCAACTCCACGTTCAACTTCAGGTGTAGTTGCAGTGCTCCAGGTGTAGTGTTCAACAGTGTTGCTACAGTACTGCTACCAGTATGTTGCCTCGGGTAAAACCAGGTTCTCCAATTTTTTCACATTTTGTGGTTCATCCATATCAATTACTGATAGTTTCCGCCAGGAAGCAGTTCCACTACAGAAAGGGTGTCAATTTCAGAATTGTTCACTACAAAATGACTTGTGGAACAAGCCGAATCATGCCGCATTTTGATCCAATCTGAGACAAAGGATCAATGCAAAAATATTTGCTACAAATATCATGGTTACTACAAATTGCCGCGGTCACGGGTCACAGGGTGGCAATTTTCCTGAAAATTTTTACTTTACTAGTGGTGAACCATTTTCAAGTTTTGACGACCTTGGCATTTTGTAGGTAGACCTGCTTGTAGAAATCCAGCCTGTGCAAGCTGCTTTGTAACTACAAAAAGGTTGTCCAAGGTCACCTCTGAATCTAAAAGGGGATAATATATATATATATACGTATATGTGTTTGTACAATGTATATTTACGTACAATACATGTATGTATATAAATACACTTGTGCGTGTGTATTTACATTGTGATTTAGACTTTTGGCGTGTCACTGTCCGTCAAGATGCACTCACTGCTGTTGCAACAATATTCGGCTCAGTCGGAGTTCCTTCTGCGGACTCGCGGCCCCAAGATGATTACACAACTTTGCAGGCGCCACATGAAAATGAGTGGAGCAACGGCCCGTTTCACATGTTGAGTGGCTACGTTGTGTTGACTTTCACAGTGAGGCACGGCAAACTGCTGTGATGGCTAGAGCCAAGCAAGCCTGCGAAGAAATGCACATTGATTGGTGTGAAACTTATCCAAACAACAGCGTTGCGTTTGACTTTGGGTCTTCATGCTATTAGGAGCTTCACTTAGGCTCATCCATATTGATGATGATGAGCTCTTGTATACACCACAGCACCGGAAGATTGGAGAGTCCCTGGCAAAATTTCTGAAGATCGGCTGGAAGATAAGTGACAAAGGTGTGAGACCAGCACAAGCATCCGAAGAGAGAACTAACCATTCCAGGTTCAAATTTACATGAGCATGACACCAAACAACAATCTCGATTGCGATTCCTCTCCAAAAGCTTGCCAGGATTTGCTAGCAGCAGTCCCCACCATCTTCCTTCAGGCAGCATGAATACTTAGCAGGACAGATTCACATCTTCCAGTCGTTGGTTGAACACTTGCAAGAGTTCTGGGATGCATCGGGATGCCACATGCAAGAGGCATACTTGCCGAACGTGGAGGCAGTGTACAACTCCCCGGAGGCCACGAGTAAATTTCAGTTGGTGGTTAGAAGGATTGGATGGAATTTAAAACTCAACAGTTGTACTGTTGTACATATATGGTTCAATCATTATACGTACTACTTTATCTTTAATGTCGGCAAAGTCTACTTTAGTCATTTTCAATCTTGATCCAATCATCTTATATAGTCATTCCGCCGTGCCATTGGTAGTCGTTGCAAATGTGGTTGTACAATCTTCAAATATCTCAGTGTGCGCAATGTCGCGGCTAAACTTGGTTACTTTTGCGTTTTCTGTTGGATGCCGCTGTGCCATTGGGATTGCCACAAAATGATGTGACTTCCCACCGTATGACGTGACTTGCGCCTGGCGGTTGTAGAGTCGACAGGTAAAGAGCTGTTTCATGCAGACGGACAAGGCTTGGATGGTGGAAAGCATGATCAAAATAAATCCTAAGCAGCCAAGGGTTCAAAGATGGATTTCACAGAACAAAAGAAAGGATGTGAAAGGTCTCGATGTCCAGCCGGTGAAGTTCAGAACTAGGTGACGGTTGATGGAGGGACTAGAGGTGATTGTAAGACCAGACGTTTGTCATCTGATGGAGCAACGGAGCACAAGAGCGGAGAAACCTCCGCCCCAAAAGAAAGGGTCAGTATTCATCCCAATGATTTGAAATGATCTGACATTCCACCGCCAATGAATCTTCAGCAACTAGGAACTTGCAGGTGCAATGGTCGTGATGAGGTTCTCCAATGGAAGGTGTCACTTTGAATGGTTGCGAGTCTGAACAGGTCAATGTGAACCGCTATACTTTCCAGTCCTATGCCAACGGCAAATCTGCTGTCCGGGTGGCTGCCAAAGAGGTGTGGTTCTTTCATTTGTCACGGTGTCAGATTGTCTACTGAGTCTACTCGCAGGTCAGACCTGCAGGCCCACATCTGTGGCGCGATGGATTGAATCAAGACCTGCAGTCTGTACACATGGACCAGGACTTTTGTTTGAAACTTCAGCCAAAAAGCCAAGGAAGTTGGTGCATGGGGTTGTTGATATATCATCCTTGTGCTTTCCTTGATCAGAGAGCAGCAAATTAGATGTGCTACTTCTTCGATGTGCCTCATATCTTTCAGTTGAAGGAGCCTTTCGGACCTCCTATCATGGTGGTTCACTATGAGTCATGTCCTTTCTCCAGATGGCAGGACACAGAGATGGTGAAATATGCCACATATTGCAAAGATGTTCCATCCCTTTTTTAAGGTCTTAGATGATAGATTGCTGGATGGCGCTAATCCTAAGAATATCTCCCATTTAAAATGAGCAAACTAAACATTTGGAGGACAAGTTTTGGGAGCTTGGCAACACATCTCCAGAGAAGGTGAGTAGGGAGCCCAAGGGCCAAGGCGGCCAAGGCTGAAAACTGGACAGGTTTGGGTGTTCATATCTCCTTGTTGTTTCTGGCTACAAGTACCTTTGCTGAGGTCAAATTCCCTTTCCATTCTACCGCAAGTCCATTAGCAAAATGCAGACCTGCAGGAGAAATTAGTTGATAAACTTGCTGGCGTTCAATCATGGCTTAAGACTCAAGACATGTAGTGAATTGAATTAGAGCAAGCTTACATCAGCATACATCAACAAAAGTCAAACTTCATGAAGTTGCACTTCGTGAAATTTAGGAGAACATCTCAAAGTTAATGTTCTGTATATCATGATTGATTTTGACCGTGCTGTTTTGGTACAGGAGCAATACCGAAGCAGGGAAGGATGCACAAGAGCTTGAGATGTTAGGCTGTGACCAAGCGTCCTTGATGCAGCTTTGGAGCAAGTGGAAGACGTCGGCCAACCCTGCCTTGACCGTGGAGGCAGGGAGTGTGGACACTTCAATGGCATAGATTTGTTGTTCCTTGGAAAGATACGCTTATAGTCTGAGGATAGAGGGGAACTCTCAGCAATTGGTTTAGTATAATTTCCTGGATAGGCTTGTAGAGTGCAGCATACAATCTAACAGTTGATATGATTCTACTGGTAGAAAATTGATGATAGTTTCATATTGACAATATGAGTTGAGGTTGGTCCCCCCTTCATCAGAAGAATCCTTGGATTCTCACCCTTCAAACTTTCAGTGCACTATCTTGTACATCCTTGTACTCTGCAGAAATCAGAAGTCTTGTTGTTTCAAGAGTCCAACAGCAGAACAGGATCTGATGCCGATCCACATTCCGTGGGAGAAGATGGAAGCCTGACGGACCTTGAGTTGCCTGAAAAAAGATTGCCTCAATTCATTGAGAGGATTCACACGGGATGCCATTTGTCATCTTTTGCGCTTGTGGTAGTGTATGATTGGGCATGGTCTGGGTCATAGGATTGCCGTACCAAAAAAAAGGACTCAGGAGAGAAGGGCAGTCAGGAGTGGCTCTCATAGAAAAGACACCAAGGAAACCTAACGATCAATCAATCTGAGATAAATATGTCAGAAGTGAACTAGTGATCAGAGAGAGAGAGAGACAGAGAGGGATAGAGAGAACAGCTCGTAGAAATCTTGAACACCTCGAAAGATGGCAGCTGCGGTGCCAATGGATCCAAATTATCCATCCAGGGTTCAATCCACTGAGATGCCATCTTACGGCAACCTGGCTGATTTCAGACTGTGCGACTATGAAACTGGGTGAAGATGTATGCAGTGACCCTCTACTAAAAGAGCTCTAGCTGTTTATTGTACTGGGGCGGGGGTTTCTGCTTTCGTAGCAAATACTTATTTTTGTTGGCATCGCCCAGATCAAAAGGGGTTCATTCATCAGGGGTTGACGCTATCATGCAGTATGAACACGCATGAAGGATCATGAAGGTGTATGAAGATGTTTGAAGATACAGTGTATGACGTAAAATGTGATATGATTCCGAATAGCCCACACGACTTACATGGTGCATCATGGTGTTGAAACCTGAGCTTGAACAAAGGTCGCCTCTCATATCTGGCGCAACCATCATCAACATCTATGC
Organism: Breviolum minutum Mf 1.05b.01; assembly: GCA_000507305.1. Taxonomy (NCBI): domain Eukaryota; class Dinophyceae; order Suessiales; family Symbiodiniaceae; genus Breviolum; species Breviolum minutum. Next base: position 76,404 of record DF239278.1, read on the forward strand.
CGTCTGTCGCCCGTACTCAAGAGCTGCCCTCTGTGGACGATGAGGAGAGCGCTCCTTTGGCCGAATTTTAGCGCACCAAGAGTAGTTAAGGATCGCCATATGGTTCGTGACTTTTTTTTAATTGCTTGAAAACCCTCTGCCTTCTGTTCCTTCTCTTGCAAGATGTAGGGTACTCACGACAACTGATCAGACATGCTCCACGATTCTCCCGCTACTGGGCCTCCTTAAGGCTTCCAGTGAGGAGAGTGATGAAATGGGACCATTGCCCTTGACACACCGTGTGTCTGCCCATGTCCTGGGCTGGAGTTCTGCAGTTTCTCAAAGACGCAGCTCCGTTCAAGATGCACGGCGCGTTGTTGATGTATATTTTGTTAATGTTTTTTGTTTCAGATTGTTTGGACATTTGGACATGGGAATCTTACCTTAAACATTTTCTAAACGTGTCTCTCACGCAGGCTTATCTTACAGTCTTACGAGTCTTACAGCAAACATTACTATTCTTCTGAAAACTTACATATGTGAAAATGGGAAGCACTTGGAGGTAAGTTCCACTAGGTCCTTTCATCAGACATTTTCAGCAACACTTTCAGACGCACTGACGTGCTGCTTCAACCGAGGAGTTAGTGCAGCAAGGAAGGACTCAAGCAGAAGCGAATGCTGAGGTGGTGGCACAGCACAGGGAGGAAGTTTTATTCGACTTGTTCTCCAGGTCAGGAAATTGATGGACCAAAATGGATCACAAATTGCAAGATGATCTTTTGAATTTTAAGTTATTTTGAAATTAAATGAAATTCCTTCATTTGATTCATCACATGTTTGCTTGTTTTGACAAAGTTAAACCAGACTTCCTTCCCCGTGACAGGTATATTTGCATCATTGGTATGTTTTCCATGTTCCTGAGCCTTGCACTTATTGGACTAGCGACTTGGCATATCGAGGAATATGTGAAGTACCACAACGTGGCTTGTGAAGGCTCACTGAAGCTCTTGACCAAGATCATTTTGGGTATATCCTTCTTCGATATTGTGATGGGTACCAGAGTATGTTGTTTGGAAATTGATGAGTCTGCACTTCCACAGCGCTGGAGATGCAAGGATTGCTGTGTTGTTTTACTTCTTTGCGTCATGGCCATCAATGTTTGGATTCTTTTGTGGCTGGGTGCAGCTTCCAAAGGGAGCATGAATTCAGATTTGACAGATCTACCAGCATGTCATGAAGCAGCACCTGGGCTGTGGGTTGCCACATTGGCACATGGGATTGGCTTGATTACATACACGATCTACTTGATGGTTAGCTTCATTGGAGTTGGTAACATGCTGTATGCGCTGTTGAGACGCGGTATGTTGAGATCACGCGATGCTGCACCTATGGGGTCCTTAGAGGACAGCACAGTACCAGTGGTGGAACTGGAAGAGGATTATGAATGCCCAATTTGTTTGGAAGAACTTGATCTGGAATCAGCTGTCATGACGAAAGCCTGTCACCACGTCTTTCATCGACAGTGCCTGAAACACTGGCTGCAAGTGAACAGCACGTGTCCTTTATGTCGAACGAGTCTGGCCAGGCGATAATTCAAAGCCAGTGCAACACTGGTTGGGTTAATGGGTCAATGGGCACCTGGTCCCATCCCGAGCCAGGCCTTTGAAGAGATGAGAATTTGTACAGCAAAGCCTTTGGGTCCTTTGGTGGTGTCAGTGATGATCAGTGAAACTGATGACCTTGCAAGATCCAGGTGCAAAATATTGCAATATATGCTCCAAGACGTCACGTCAGTGACAATGACATCAACTTGGATTTGTCAGCTTCGGGGATTCGGGTTTGGGTACTTGGAAGCTCTGTTTGCGGGGGGAGGGTTTCATCAAGCCGATTGAGCCCTCGGGTTGCTACAATTTGTCGATGGCTTGCAGCTGTTCCGAAAAAAACACATGTGACACTTGTAGTCAACGTAACATCCCTATTGAAGCCAGTGGAGTGTTTCGGTTGTGGACACTTTGTTGGTTCAATCATCTTCAGTGATTCAATCATATTCAGTCCTTACTTCCCTACCCAAATTCAATGTTGGAAAGCAATGTGAATATACTGACTGTATGTACAATACAATATATATATATATTATATATACACAATATGATCTGCATATATTATATACACATCGAAGTGCCACTAAGAGGTTCAACCTGCAGGTGCAATTGTGCGCCATGGCTGGTGGGTGCAAAAGCTTTGTAATAGCTGACAAGGAGCTTGTGGATGCACAAACTCTGAAATGGGTCTAGACCTCAAGATTTCATCTTTCTGCTGTGACATGCACTGGAATGACTGGAATGATGACTGAATTCAAGCTTCACAGGTCCGACAAATTGGAGATTTTGCTCCTGCTGCGGCTGATGAGACCTTGATCAAATCACTTAGTGCGCGACTGAAACTGCATGTGCAGCATCCGCGACGGGTATTGAAAAGCATGCTTTTCAGATGGCTAGCAGGGCAGTAGCTGAAGTGGGGGGTGAAAACAACATGTCTGCATTCTCAAGGCAAAATGGGTCCGGTTTTCGACTTGCTCATCCATGAAGACATTGAAGCCAAATTGACTGCGGCACTCGACTTAGACGATCTCAGATGATTCACTGTCCCCCCCACAATTCCGACGTTTTGCTGCTTTGTCTTCGATTTTGTGCTTTGAAGTATCTTGACGTCACTTTCATGATTAACATGGAAACTGGAGTGAATCTTCTGAAACTTATATGCTGTGCAACTCTGGCTGGAGCTGAATGTTCAAGGCTAGATCCATGAAAAAGATCAGACAACGTGAGATGCTAAGTGACCAGTTTTTCACTGTAGGTGACCTGCGGTGACTGACATGTTGTCGAACAGTTGGTGACCACGATCCAGGAATGCCGAACTTCTTGACGAAGGTTCGAGAATCCGATGCTGAGAGAGTGAGGCTTGGGAGCGGCCTTCTGAGCTTAATCTGCAACACATCGAAGAGCTTGCTCTCAGTGACATGGCTTTTTTCAAGCCTTTCATGTACTCCCGATCTTTTCATATCTTTTCCAGTTTTTCAGGCATGCATTGAGAGTTGCCAGAGAAGAAGAATTGGATCACCCAAATGATGAGGACTACCAGGCCTTTCGAAAAAAAAAAGAACAATCGAATCAACAATTGGAATCCTTCGCGGTTTTTCCAGGAGCTGGTGGAGCTTCTGGAATACGTGGTTGATGGTGGGACAGAGGTTTTCAGGTGGCCAGTGAACCGAAGAGATTTGGATGCTAACATGGAAGCTGCTGGCAAGTGCTGCAACTGCTAGATTGAGATCTACTGCAGTGCTGTTTCGCTGTTTGCTTTCTATCATTTTTTTGCATCCGGAAGGAGAAGGCTGAGTCCAAAGAATGAACCAAAGGACTGCGATTTAAACACTATCAGATTGATCATGAAGCTGACAGAACATGTCTGAATATGTTTGAACTCCATGTGGCACATTGTGGCATCACTTTTTTGGTAGCTTGGGAACAGGTTTGTCGGAGCATTGAAACTATGCAGGAAGCCCCTGCCGCTGTTCCTTATGGTCAAGTAGTCTTGCAGGTCCTTGCTGCAGACAGACGTTGGCCAACGTTTCCACTTTGCTATTTTGATCTATTTTGAGTTTGGCAGAAAATTTGAGTGATCCAGAGACTTGCTTTGCACCTGCTTCACTAGATAGCGGAGAGCTGTCACATCGATTCATATAAACACTACATATGCGTTTTATGTATTCAACAGCTGGGACTTTGAGAGCATGTACCGACAGTGGTATCACTGCTCCAGCTGATATGGACTTTACGACGTACGAGTAGACAGACCGATGAGATCCCAAAATGGAATCCATTGGCTTGACAAGTGAAGCAAATGAATGAGGTGAAGCAGCAAATGGATGACCGTGCTGCCTTGCTCAATCAGGTCGGTTCTGATACTGTAAGACGGTCGATAATGAAGATATCATACTGTTGATGGAAGAATCCCTGCACCTGTTAGCAGATAGTTTATCCCATTATTCGACATCCCAGGTGGTGCAGGATTTCTTCCATCAGCAGTAGGATTCAACCAATGCACACCTTCAGACAACCATTCGCTTTGGCAGATCCTTTTGCTCGATGGAGTTGTAAGTGTCACCTTCGAGGCTTTGCTGCCCAGTGTCATTCACGGCTGGTTTTGAATATGTTATTCACCAATATGGGTGTTTCCTTAAATTGTGGTACCCCCAAATCATCCATTTTAATAGGGATTTCCATTATAAACCATCCATTTTGGGGTATCCCTATTTTCGGAAACACCCATATATTCACAACTTGCAGGTGTTGATTGTGTTTCTTGTCACTTTTCATTAGACTTTTTGGAAACCACGATTCATTGCCTTCTTCGCGCACTAGCCATCAATTTCACGTGTTGGAAGGACGGCTATGTCATAGTTGCAACGAGATCTGTGGCAACAGCCGATCCAACCTTCCTATCGAAGTTGTAGCTTCGGTTGCAATGATCAATCAGGGGGATGGGCAAAGGTCAACCAGAAGCACCACAAGAAGAGCAGCACAGCGACCAAATCTAGCAAGAAGGTCCAGAAAACATATTTGATATAATATCAATATCACATACTGTCTATATATTATGCATGTACATAATCTACAATTGCCTGAATGTACAATCTATATTTTCATAATAATTGTTATCCATAAGCATACTTATCGACAATCTACAATAAAAAAATACAATGTACAATCTACAGTGTAATATGTGCGATCTATAAGTATCTATAAAATGGTTATCCACAACCTATAATGATCTCTAATCTATAATATGTTGTAAGCAAGTCTTACTATCGATATTTTATGGTCTTGAACCTGTAATATATAGAATACAGAATCTAAAGGCTATAATTCATGATCTATAATCTGTAATGAATGACATATGATATATATATATAATACAATATCTGATGTTATGCATAATGTATTGATACATCTGAAATATTGTATATATATATATGGCATAATGCCAAATATATGTGATACTGTAGATGGAAGAAATCCTGCACCACCTGACATGTATGAAACCCTATAAATAACGGGCTATGTACCATATCAACTGGTGCAGGCTTTTGCCATCAACAGCGTGTGTATACTTATATGGATGTCATCGCAATCTCTCAACCAGAACATGCAGAACACGACTGATGCTAACAGAAGCAGTCTTTGTATTCCTGGGTTCATCAATTGTCCTGTGATTTCTCACTCCACGCATTGATGGAGTATACCTAAAAAAATCGTGATCATAAATTATATTGAAAAAAACATGCGAAACGTGCTTATCTTAGACCTTTGAGTTTCTCTCAATAGTAAACGACGGGATTCATTATTTATCTATCTTTTTGAAGCGCCGCACTTCTTAGGATGAGCGCGCTAGGCGAGCAGGCAGGTCCTTTCCTGGCTTATCTTCCCATATGTCTTGTCCAGCATCCCTGTCAACTTCGCCAGGGTTTGGTTGGGGAGCTCTTTAGCGTGGGTGAGGCTACAGGCCCTACAAGTTTGGTGCTATGTTTCAGGGAAAGCGGTTTCACGTGAAACCAAACGCAGCCACCAGGTGGAGGAATGGGAGCTCCCAACGCCCATCCCTTTGCATCAGCTTCAGCTGCAGGTCAGCATCGTTTGCCGAAAACCAGCTCTTGTGCCAATACGAAACATATCATAACATATTATAATCATGACGGGGTATAGCTTGTGGGAACTTCCCAGCGAACGGGTGCATCTCATTGGGTGTTTGCCAGGAAGCAGTTCTACAAGCTCGTCCTTGTCTTAGTCAACGGTGCCAGGAAAGCTTCTATTGCCGCGGATTATACCGTCCGCCATCATAGGGATCATTGTTTCCCATTATGAAACCCCTGTTCTCAAGCAGCATAATGGCATCAGATTCAGCGTTTCTTTTCACGTAGCTCAATGGATGCGAAGTGTTTCGTCTTAGGACGGGGATTCCCACAGAGGCTGATAGGGAAGATGAGAATCAGGCACAGGCCGCCCAGCAGGATGTGACTTTGGGAACAGATCTAATATTGACCTTGGATCATTCCTAATATCCCACGCGAAACAGCTTACTTCTGATTTTGATATCTCTTCAACACCATTTATTTATTGGCAGGAAACAGACAAGCCACTGCTGGATCTCTGGCACAAGTGCTCAAACCGAGAGCAGCTTTGACATGGACACACTTTGTAAAACCCGCAGAAATGCATCATGCAACCTACCTTGGCAACGAATTACATGCGCAACGCATGTCGGTGGGTCACTCTACACAAACCAGCAACATAGAACCGAACCATTCGACACCATTCACAGTTTGATGGGTAGCTTGAAGGCTTGAAGTTGGTCATGCAACACTCCTTGGCACAGTGATTGTTTGAAACTCTGTAAGGGATGAGCAAAGTTGCGCCATGGTCATCTTGGGCTGAATTTCACGGTGTTTACCTTCAACTGACATCTTCATCTCCAGCTGAACGAACCAGAGGAGTAAGGCGGGTGGAAACATGGACGCTCAGCTTGATTTGTGTGATTGTGGGCCGGTGGGCCTTTGATTGTCCTTCCTAAACGTTGGCCGTTACATTCCGATGTGTTTATTTTACTTTTGAGTGATTCAGTGAGCCTCCAAAGATGTTGCGAACGAGGAGGACAAGATGCCGTTTGCCAGTTGCGGTGGATATTACAGCCAGCTTTGTGGAGATCATGTTGAATGATGCGTACCTCAATCCAGAGACTGAATCACCACGAAGCGACAACGAATTACGACTCATGTATGCCATGGCTGTCGTACGTTTGGTGAATGGAATCGTGGACTGGTTCTCAGTGTTTTTGAAAACATGTTGAATCAGTTTTAAAGGAGAGTTGTGCTTGTTGCAGCATCCTGGCAGATTACAATGTGGTGCCACTCTATTTAGCAGCTGCAATGAAACTACAACCTGCCTGAGGACAGACAAAAACCGCAAAGGATGAGTATCCTTGAACGTGCACAGGGACTTGAATGGCCACAGTTCTTTGTGGATATACGGCATGATGCTTCTCACCAGGAGCCATACGGCAATTTGATGAAAACTGATGATTCTTGACTCACAATTCACATGTCCGCAGAACTTGCCTTCCTTGCCGGTCTTGCGACTTGCAGCACAAGAGGCGGTGTGGCCCCTTGGACAAAAGTTGGACAGATGAGCCATGAGTTCCAAAACCCTAACAAGCCATATGATTCGACGATCAATGTTGTACCCCAAATACTTTAGACTAGCTACTTGCTGATGACTGATGAAAGCCAGTGATGAAACCCTTGCGAGTACCACGGAATCTTGAATTTTGAGCCAGAATCAAATCCTCAGTTTCTCCTTGCTGTCTTTTCTGTCCGTTTCAAGGCTTCTAGTGGAGCGCTTTTGGCGACCGCAACTTCATCAGATTGAAGAAAGAGGTGCCTGGGAAGTGGTCACCACGATAAATCATGATAAATCTGGATCCAAGGGACATGGGGCCAGCGGGCTATGTTTTTCTTTCTTGAAATTGAGTCTTCCCTGCTTGGGATCTTGTTGGATTGTAGCAACTATATACTTGTGGCATCTTGTGGCACTTAGTAGTTACTACACTTTGAGGAGTTTTTGTACCTTGACTCCTGCCCAAAGCCTTGAGTCATGAAAGGTTCTTCTCAGTTGCCTCACTCCGTTGGTTTTTCAAATAACAAGGTGTCACTTGTCAGCTGCAGGTGCTGCCCAGACGCTACGAACAGACCGGGTGAGGGCTGCCAGGACTCTTGATCGGCGTTTGAAGGCCCCTTTCCGCTAGAACAAGTGTGACTGTGGGGCCTGGCAACAGAACTCTGCACTTCAAGACAATCACTGTTGCCATTGTTGCAGGCCTTGATCTCGAAGACTGCTTGCAGCAGTTTCTCGCAGCGCCAAGCCAAGAGGAGGAAGCGCAAACATGTTGCAGACGGTCAACAGCAAGATGAGATGAAGGCAGGAAAAGTATGGAAAGGTCATGAAAAGCCCTAAACCCCCTCGCAACCGCAAAATGTCATGTTTCCAGCCTTGTATTTGCGGCTTCATGAACAATCAAGAACATGTGCTTGAAATCAAGCAGATCAGGCTGTGTGGACTTTTCGTTAAGCATTTTGGCAACTCACCGATGTCTTCTCTTCAATGTCTTCAACAGCGGAGTTCTGTTGTCTTCTACAGGATGGTGCCACTGAAGCCTCAGCCCATGAGATGGCAGAAGAACTGTCAGCTTTGGCACCTGATGAAGGGCGGTTGCTAGCACGCATCTTTGAAGTCGTCACTTGGCGGCGATTCCACATGCAAGTCACCTTTTTATCCTTGTTTCGCATGAAGATGATATAATATAGATTATGATTATATACATTTATATAGACTAGGCAGAAGCTAAGAAAGGAGGGACGCCTAGACATACAAATATAGACTCGCCTCAGGTTATGACGAAAGAACCGCATGCTGATCAAAGGGAAGCGAAAGCCCTACACATGCTTTGTGAGCCCCTTGCCCTGAATGGTTGAACATGTTTGGCACTCTATTACTGTGCATTATTGAGATGGCAATGATGTGATACATGTTGGCCAACACAACAGACCGAACTCTCTGATGTTTTTTAAAAGGGCACTGTTCAACTAGGTATCGGAATCTTTATCATTTTGATTGGGCTTAATTCCCCAGAAGGCTTGGTTCATTTCAATCGGGAAACCTCGGCTTTAGGACATGCTCCGAGAACTTTGCCGTGCGGCTGATGCGGGAGATCCTATGCAGGGCAGCTGGGCTGCCAGGAGCCAAACTGGACGTGGCTCCAGACAACTATCCAAGTTTGAGGAGCATCTCCGTTCCTCGGCTTTTTATGCCCTGAAACGGATGATGGTGATGTGGACCAAAGAGGCTCCAAATCTCAAACTGGAAATTTGACACAAATCTAGAGAACGATCCTTCATTTTTGCAGTGTCACTGGCAAAGGCGATGAGAATCCAAGGTGACAAGACATTACAAGTTATGCATTTCTTATCCGAGCAACGAGTACAGTACATTGCAGGCTCTTGGATGCTGTTTGCTGCTTAGGATGGATTCTACCACTGTGAAGTGAAGCAAGAGGCGCTGTGATATGTGGTTTGCTTAAGAACATCGAACACTTGCTGTTTCAACAACATGCTCACCAGAAGCATCCTGTGCACGCGAGGAGGTTTCAGCTGAAGAGTGCGATAGAATGCTGCTGTGGTTGTGGTCTCTTTTGTCCTTGCCTCCACCGCAGCCGAGCACTTCGAGCCGACCCTCTAGGCGTGACTTCAGTAAGATCTCAGCGAATGAATGGGAAAGTTGGGACACCCCTTAATCCACGGCAACGCCATGACCAATGAATACCAATGATCTACCTGGGCAGCGAGAGGCTGCAGCAAGCGTTGCGCGGCCTTCTCCCGTCTCTCCGGCATCGAATTCTTGGTCAAATGGCGAATGCCAACAACTTGGAAACTGTCCTCCTGGCAGCATTGTTGACAGTTTTGGTATAAATTACATTAGCGTACAGCTGAGTAATTTTGATAGGTTTGAACAAATTTGGGAGGTTTTCTTTGAGGTGGTGCTGAACTTAAAAGAACACTGACAAATGACTACTGTACATGCAATGCTCCTTCAGAAACCACTGTCGGCCGACTATGAGGCATCTCGAGCCTCCAAATTGTGGAGAGCCTTGCAGATCGAAGGTTTGGATGATGGAGCGGAAATGTTTGCATCTCTTTGTGAGGCCGAGTAGAGATGGCATTTTGATGCATTTTGGCATGTGTTTTTGTTATTTTTTGTTGGGGAATTGATTCATTCCTTCCAGGGTATGTTTTTTAGCTACATACATGAACTTGAAGTTGATGGTTTGACAAATTGAGTATTCAGGTATTCATGCTGTGCATATTTTGGAGATCAATTGTTCATATTCATTGGATTATGATTTTTCATCAATTAGTGTTCATTTTGTCCCCTCCCCCTAGGGCATTTGTTTGATGACGACAATCGGACAATGTGTTGTGAATTGTGCATCTAGACGAAGGTGCTAGATAGTGGTCATGGCGCTGAAACAGATCGACCAGCAGGACAGAAGCTGAACCCTCCAGTTACGAAGAGTGTATCCAGGTAACGCAATTGTCGGCGAAGGTCGCTTTCCTTCACTAGCATTCACAAACAATGGAGGACTTGAGAAGATAGAAGAGCTCCTGGAGAAGCAACAGAGCAAAGACTCTGGGTTCATCTCCCAGCTTGGTTGAAGTCATTTTGTTGCGATTTGTTGCGACAAAACGAATTTCTGTCTCAAAATTCGATCTCAGATCTGGACATTTTGAATATAATTGACAATCATTGACATCAGATTTGATCAATTACCTTGAAGCCATTTCAAAGAACTGGGCATATTTGTTTATATTTACGGTTACAACCACCACAACTGGACCCAGGCTTTGTCCACGTCCAAACACATCAGACTCGTGGACTGCGGTGGGCACATTGCTGGATCAAGAAACCTTGAGCATTGTTTGTCGAGAAGAGCTGCTGGGGTTGCAGATGGTTGCATTGTATAGTGATGATATATTTTTTTTTTGGGGGGGGGGGATATTGGTTTGTTTTTTTGTTAAAACCGGATACCGGGTTACCGGTTGTGTACGTATTGATATTCATTGCGTGGCTTTCCGATTTAATCATGTATCAACAGTGCACAATCATATGAACTGATATTTTTTGGGAGCTCAAAAAATGATTCAACTATTCAAATTCAAATTGTTTGTGGGCAGGCACACGGATGAAGTTTTTCTCCCGGCAACTGCAAAGCAAACATGGTTGGATTGGGCTGCGACTGCGCCTTGCCATGGATTGGAAAAAGACTTTTTCCCATGAAGATCCACTATCCACGCAATTTTCAAAATGCTGGTCCCTGCCTTTGTTTGCAACACACACCCTAAGAAAAACGTGTAGATACGTCCGAGCAGTACTGTACATGCAGTACAATGACGTCAATAATATGGAGAAACTCTATCACGTGGCTGTCTATCGACTAAGGAGACAGAGGAGGCAGTTGACAGAGACGTCATCACATTTTCCTCAGAGATTCCTGCAGATCCAGTCAAAAGCTACTTGTTTGATATTGTTGTCACGGAATTAGTTTATTTACCTTATTCATACGCATTGATTCACATTCTAAATGGTGTGAGTTGTGGCACTGAATCAACTCAGTTTTGGGGTTGCAACGATTTGATGCTTTGATAACTGTCCAAGGTACAGGTTACACCGAAGAAAAGCCACCTTTTGTCGAAGTGGCCGTGACGGAGGAGTCAAATCCTGCGTCACTTGTGGCAGAGCAGTGACTTAGTGTAAACTTTTATACGCTGACTTACAACAGATTCAACATCGTATTCCTGTTGCTGATGTTGGTGTTGTTGTTGATGAAGAGTGCTTGATACCAAGACACCCCCAAAAATCTAACATTGAAACCTGAAAATGGATGGGTGTTCAAAAGAAATCTCCCTTTCAGGATTCCAGGTTACCAGGTTCCCATGTTGGTTGGGGACGTAGCAATCCAGCAATGCTTGGGGTTTCACCGACCCCAAGGCCTGAACCTTCCAAGTTGGAAACGCTGGCTGATCAACCAGAAGAACCAGAAGCAAGTCCTAAAGGTCCCAAAGTTTGATCCCTAGGATACAGCAAGAGCAGGCAGTACTGAGATTTTGGAAAATCTGGCATGTCAAAAACAGAAACTTGATGGAAACTTAAGATTGAAAAACTAGATGGAAAAATTATGAGTTGTTTTAAACAATACTGGGGAACCATTTTTTCTTGGTGACCTCTAAGTCGATTTTGGTGTTGGGTGGCTCCGAGTTTGTCGAGTCGTCGAGGTCCAGTCGATTAGTGCGGAGCGCTTCCAGCACATCGCCAAAGAGTTGATGAAGCAGGTGCTTCAGCCCTGGTCGCGACAATGATAGTAGCTTGGGCAACAAAAACAGGGCGTAACGGTGTAACTGTTGAACATGGTTGAACCCGGCTATGATCATGATGTGGTTTCTAAATGCCACCAATGTGTCATTTCAAATACTAAGTGCTTACTTTCAAAATGGAGCAGACTTTCACATTTGGCATGTATTGTCCACAGATCACACTCCATGCTGAGGCTGATACTGAAGCTGCTCTCTGAACAGAAACAATGAAAAGAGGGTCTTGCAGTCTTACGCTTGAAGTTCTTGAAGTTCTTTGCCTATTTTCTCTTCCCAGCTCCATCCAATTTGCCACGAGGCTTTTTTTCCCATGGAAGAAGAGAAGTGTCATGTTCAGGTGCTCACAGACAGGCATTCCCAGAATAGTACAGTGCATTCCACCAATTGCAAATGCTGCTGTATCATCATCATCATCATCATCATCATCATCATCATCATGATACTATCGAATGTGATCAGAAGGTCGGATGATTTTACACCAAACACAAGCCAAACAAATGGCATGTACTTTGCTGCTGGCAGCTGTGGCGGTGGCTTGTGCATCGCCAGTGCAGCCTCCAGCCAAGGCGTCGGTCCGATGTTTGTGCTGCAGCTACCCGCTACCCTCCAGGAAACTAAGATATCCCACCTGGGGAAGTTGGGAAAATCATCGACTCAAAAGTGCCCACCGGGGATGGGAGATGCTAGTTCCCAGGAGGGTAGTAGTTGGCAGTTATTCTTTTTGGAGGCACCTTTGGGTGATGGAATTTCTCGCATTCAAAAGCAACAGCTGCAAAGCCCGGGTGTGACTCGGACACGATGTCAAGTTGTGAGTGTTCGCGTCTGATCTCGCTTCTCAGAAGAGAAACAACGTGAAAGTGACGCCTTGATTCTTGCATGAACCCTTCTTATCAGCCTACCTCATCATCCAAAGTATAGATGTGCCATATTGATGTGCCCTGCTTCTATTGGATCTGTTGCTCTGAGGTTATTTTTGCAAGAGTCAATGAGACCGAAACTCTTCAAAGTAGCTTGGAAAAGCTGCTTCCGTCATGGAGTAGATCATCCCTTTCCGATTTGAGTGCTATGGGTACCTCGGCCCAAGCCTGATGAGCGTTGGACATTTGCCTCGTGACTTCAACAGTCAGAGATTTATAGAGTCATCATCGAAAAACAAGATAATTTCCATCCAGTAACCTAACATGGCAAAGGAACATCGCCATCTTTAGATAGGAGATATATCTTCAAATGGTTGTTTTACCATTTTCATGTTCGTTTTCGGGGGTGCATTCCACAACTTTCAAACCAGGTGCTGTCTACTACCGACCACCAAGATCTCGACCTTTCGTGCGCCTCGGCAGTGCTCTTTTACCTTCCAACTCAGAGCAGAGAGCTTCGGTTCAGGAGCCGATTGGGCAAAAGCTGCCGAAACAAAAAATCGAAGTTCTTCACTTTCACGACTGAAAGAAATCTTTGAGGTCCAATTGAAAAGAGTGCCATTTTGAAAGTGTTTGATGATTCTACTGGAGCTCGGACATCTCGGGCAACATGCACGGCCGGGCAACTCTTGAGGAGATGCTTGTAAAAGAAGGCGGTGAATTACGAGTGCATTCAGAACCCAAAAGATATCTGACCTGCGAAGAGCTACCGCTTGAAGCTTGGGCCCATCGCATTCAGCGGCATTCAGCAGATTATTTTGTTGTAGACAAACCTGCTGGTGTGCCATGTGCGCCGCATGTGAGCAACGGACGATCTTTGGCTGCACGGCGAGAAGCAACAGGGATGCCCATGGTTTAGCACCCCAGAGCTTGACTGATTGCCTTCCATCCTTTGTAGTCGTGATACTCTGCGTGTCTCGAATTCTTTCACACATCCAAGCACAGTTTTTTGTAGTCGTGATACTCTGCGTGTCTCGAATTCTTTCACACATCCAAGCACATTTTTTGTAGTCGTGATACTCTTCGTGTCTCCAATTCTTTCACACATCCAAGCACATTTTTTTGTAGTCGTGATACTCTGCGTGTCTCCAATTCTTTCACACATCCAAGCACATTTTACTTAGAACGCTTTATATTCTTGCATGTTTTGGCCCTTTGCGATCCATTTGGAATGTTTTAAATTTTAGAATTTTTAGATCTGTTGAGCGGATTTTGTGTACCACGGAAGCAATCGGGCTGACAAAGCCACGTAATAAATTCATGTTAAATTCATGTGTGGAGTAGACATCATCAAACGTTTCATGATGTTTGATCATAGTTGCAGTCTAAACTGCTTTGCCCATCAACTGGCAAGGACAGTGGCTGGTCCCCATAGTGGCAGCTGCAATTGCCGCAAGCAGAAAGCGAAGAGTTTCCGATGATTCCTGTGCCTCGAACCAATCCAAAGACATTGAATTGGTTCCTTGCAATCGTTTGGATGTGCAAACTTCAGGACTGGTCGTGTTAGCCGAAAACAAAGACGCAGCAAGGGGCTTCCAGCAACTCTTGTTGGATGGCAAGGTATACAAACGCTATCGCGCGTTGGTGAGTGGTACCAGTACCAATTTTCATGTGGATGAGAAGTTGCATCACAAGATTTCGGACTCCGTATTTGGAAGACCGGTTCCTAGGTTGATTGCCTCGATAGATTCTGATACCGTTGCTAGCGTCCATAAGTGGCGAGATGCTCGTGCTACCATCCTTGCAGTTCAGCCAAGAAAGGGTTTACAAGAGCTAGAGATTGAACTTGACACTGGCCGAACACATCAACTGAGAGCACAGCTTGCAGCCATTGGTCGTCCAGTTCTTGGTGATGCTCTCTACAAAGAACTCAGTGGCTTTATTTGGAAAGGGAATTTTGACGACGACCATGCGGCCAAGCTGGTTCACAATGCCAAGACAAGTGACGCTCCTATTGGGCTACAGTGTTGCCAGCTGAACTTTGATCACAAGATTTCATTTGCGGCCCAACCTTGGTGGAGATAGATATCCAATAGTATTCAGATGATTCCAATGGATTCCAATGGCAGAATACCAATGGTTTTGGGTCACGGATTCTCACAGCACTGCTTCAGCGAATATTTAGCTGCAAGAGCACCACGGCAAGGTGGCTGGACATGCAGCCTTGCGCTAGCGTTTGATTGACTGAGCCAGGAGTCAAGACATTTGGTGTTAATGATCGACATGAATCCTGGGAAACTATGTCAGCATCATGTCCAATATAACAGGCTAGCGACAGGTGAATTCCTCCCATGGGCGCTTTCAGAAATTCCCCTTCTACTTCCCGGCAAATGTTTGAAGGTCCGGTTCAGACTTTGCTTCATGAGGAGCTATGATGGTTTGATATGGTTCTGATCTACAGGAACTACAGGAATTGAAACGCGGAGGCCACAAACCGCATCAACATCTGCTGGTGCCTGATTTAAAGGATGCTGCTGAAAGACTGTTGGTACAAGTACTCATGTTTGATGTCTGATGTCAGCAGTCCGAGCGTGGACTACTCGGCTGGACTTGATAGAGGTGCCGCAACAGATATAGCCCTAGCGTGACCCTGCCTATTCAAGGAAAGAAGGCACCTTTTTGAAGGTGTTATTTTCTGGGGCTGAGGCTGTCATTTCACTTGTGGCAGATGCGTATGGTTTTCTGATTATTCTATATCCACCTGCGGCTGAGCTGAGTGCGGCGGAATAGCGCTGAAGTTTGAGAAAAAGGGTGGAGCAAAAGTATTCAAAGCGACAGCGAGCAAAATAGGATCTGAAAATGACCCACAAAACGAAGCCAAGCAAACCACGCTCAAAGCACTCGAAGTTTTAAAGATTGCTCTCTCACTTGGACAGGCCGAACCTACATACCTGGATGACGAGTTGAATGATGGTCCTAATCTAAGTGACATGATATGTTGGACGATATGAACCTCTCCGGATTGTGAGCTACAGAGCCGCAATCCTCAGGATTTGATGGGAACCAAAGCGCTGGCTACCCTTCAGGCCCGTAGAAATAGCACGGCTAAGGATGCTGCAATTTGTTACGGTTTGTAGCCAGGTTTATTCCAAAGTTAGAGGTCCAATATCAAAGATGCTTCGATAGGCGATAGAGACTTTCATTGATTGACATCTATATACATCGTTCAGAGGTCAAAGGGTCAAAGGGTGGGGAAACGATGGAGGATTTCGAATGGTTTCGAGTTTTGACATGTTTCGACACAAGGTGCGCCAGGAGGTGGAGCCGGAGTACCCCAGTGGTTTGGTGCTGAGATCGTATGGTGCAGCAACTGATCGAATGTTGTTTTGATGATTCAACATGTACGGTAAGGACCTTTTTCTCCCAGAAAAATTGGATGATGGAGAGGAGGTTACAGGCTCACTGCAGCATCAATACCTTTCTCTTCAACTTTCGCTATATTGTTTTTGGATGTTTTTTGTATGTCTTCGTACGTCTCAATGTGTAATTTGGTGCTGTGCTTTTGGTGCTGTGCTTATGCTTCCCCACAGGTCACGTACAGCTGCACTGTATTTGTTGTGCCCTGGAAAGGAGTACGAAGATGATCCAAACGTCGCAGCGAGGCCAACACATCGAAATGGCAGTTTCCAATAGTTGGACCGTAAAAAGCACGATACCGATATTATATCATATACGGAATGTACGTGAATACATTCGTTGGATGTGCGATGGCCAGAAATACCGGAAATGATATGCCTCTTGAAGTCTTCTCACTTCCAATTTGGATTTATTTCACGATATATATTTTTTTGGATATATTCGGCACAAGCATGTTGCAGGTTAGCCAACAAGAAAAAACAACAGCAAAAGAAACAAAAAGAGGATGCCAAAAAGTTCCGTCGCGGCCCAAGATTGCAACAAGACTAGGTAAAACCTTCCTTCACCTGAAGCTTCTAAGGTTGGCTAACATCGTGGATTGGTCTAAACGCGCAGGATTTCCCTTGTCTTTGCGTGTTACGTTGTTTATCATGAGGCGTTGAATCGTTGTATGCTTGATCCTTTTAAGGGCGTTGAAAACTTATGGCCTTGCCAGGAATGATCATTGCAGATGTTGAACAGTGAGAGCCATCTGCTTTGTTGTGTGAAAACAAGCATGAAAAAAAGATATACAGCTAGTTTATGTTCGTTTCCTCATCTGGATTTGATCTCAGTCATCGTCATTGTGATCTTAAGACGTTACCAAGATTGGCTTGCAATAGCTTGCGTATAAATGTGTATTATACATTATGCGACTTCTTTTGAATCAAACAGTATATATGTACCACAACTTGCCAATAACATCTGTGATTTCTGCAGAATTTCAGAGAGCTGTCTCACGTGGCTTTTGAAATTTTTCCAAATTGGCATTTTGGATGGTTTTGGATGGCAAGACTCCACAAGAATCATGATGCAAAGACTGATCTGAAGGACACAGCGTGGACTGTTGTATTGATTTGGCGAAAGACGCGTGGGCAGTAGCTTCAGTACATCAGCATTTTTCGAGCCCAATGGGTGCCCGAATGCCTGCGAACACCGCCGCAGCAAATGTCCTTACTCTGCTTCAAATCAGAGTTTCAGCGAGTGCAAAAGCGTCTTGATCTCAAGCTGTATTGTTGGGACTTTACTACTGTTGATGGAAGAAATCCTGCACCAGCTAATATGGCAAATGACAGGGTTTCATACATGTCAGATGGTGCAGGATTTCTTCCATCAACAGTAGCTTTTTATAGCAGTTCAGTCCGGACAAAGGTTCAAAACACTAGGGTTTGTGAGTTTCTTGTCCCAACACATAGCTAAAACCGTTGCTGATGTCATTTTCAAGCTGCTTTAGCAAGACTAGGTGCATGAGGAACATGACCTTGCAGCCACTACATCTACTACTTGAAGACTATTAGATACAAGAGCACCCCACAGGACAAAGTTCCCCTGCAGCTGTGCAAAGCGGGGCAAAACCAAATTACTTCCCTCGATTCATATCCCATTCGCTCGGAATCAATGACATACATTTAATCTAAGCACACACACACACACACACACATCAAGAGACGATTCACACCGTAAGAATGCAGATGCGAGAATACTTGCTACAACGTAAGAGGCCACCAGTAACTAGTCATCAGTTGATGATTTGCGTATTCCTTGCATTTCCTTGGTTTGCAGCCAAGGGCTGATCCATTATTGCTTTGGCCGCCCCTCGAGCCATGACGGTGCAGAAAGACTTTCACAGGGGCGCTTCTTGCACTGAACAAACTTCGAGTTGGACGCATGACACAACAAATTACATATCATATACTCATACACGCTCATACATACTCACATTATTGAACCTTGATCATCTTTGATCATGATAGCCATTGCAATGGCATGCAATAGCAATATTCGGACTGTCATGGATTAACTTCATGAAGTTGTACTCATTTTGTTTGGACACCTTCATCAAGGATGAGTTTATGGTTCATTATTGAAGGTCCAATCCAGACTGACTTCAGCTGAGGCTAGTTCCAAGTTGAGTTCGGAGACTGGAACGAAAAGTCCAGTATCAGGAGGCTCAAGTGTCGATTTGGAGCACCATACTGTAGATCGGTTTACAACAGATTGGCCAACGGTCAGCCGCCGACCCGGAAAACTTGGAGGTGGAATATAGTAGCCGGACATCAAAGGCAGCCATTTGCCGCGTTTTTTCATGGTGTTTCCCTCTCAGAATACCACAAGTAAGCGGAAGAAATTTGTTCGCAAAACACAGCTTGAGATAGTAAAAGCAACGGCAAAGGAAACCCACCCACCCATATTTTACAGTGGTTTTGATTTGCGGAATCAATTCAGTGCTGAGAACAGTACAAAGACAGTCGCATTTCCGCAGTTTAATCTTCTAATTCGCGAAGACAAAAGGCCGCTAATTTGAATTGCGATGCTTTCTTCCGCTTGGCGCACGAGATATCATGGACGTCACCTCGACTGCTGTCTTGGCCATCCAAACTGTCTTGGCCATCCAAAAAATTCAAAAGGCCGTTTGGATTCTGGATTTCGATGGATTTTCGATTTTCGGATTGGTTCCCCGCCGTTCTGTATTTGGCATCCGTAAACGGGCTGCTTGGATCTTGGATTTGGGAATCTGGATTTTTCATGATTTTTCGAGAGCGCTTGGATTCTGCAAAGGAAAACTTGCGGGTCACGCCGATTTGGGCCGGCGGATGATTGATTCCTTCCGATGACGGATGGATTGATTGCTGGTGATGTGCTGCAAGAGATTTGGCAGGTGCCGTAGCAGGCTCTTTTCCGGACGACCACATCACATCATCGATGCCTGTAGGCCGGATTTCCTTCCCAGTTCGTTGCTCTTGGCTCCGGTGGTTTATTTTTTTTCGTTAAGTTGTCAAAGGATGTCAATGCGTGATTCAAAAAGTCCCATTTTTGAAACACTTTGAATCTGATTGGGGCGTGAATTTGGATGAGCAACGCCACAATGTGATGGAAATTCTGCAGAGGACGGCGGCCCTCTTCAAGGTCTTCCAAACTACCTGCTTTGGATGCTAAACGCCCAGGTGTCTGAACCCCCTTCAGTGGTCGTTTTCTAATTGGCTCTGAGATGTTTGCAGCCCACTTTTGATGCCAGGGCCATTCTGAAAGGAGTGTCAGCAGCATTAGCCATCTTGCAATGTCTTTTTGGATCATTTTGGCGGAAACAAAGCACCGGTATCCAGCCATCGCAGCCATGTTGTACAGTTTTGCCCACGCTGACAGGTGCTTCGGCCACTCTGCATCCGGACAAGACCAAAACGAGAGGCCGGGCGAAACGCTGCTGCCAGTTGAGAGGAGATGGTGTTAAGACAACATGCCCTTCTTTTCGCAAAGAAACTGAACTACTCTTTCAACGCATTTCGCAAGCACAACCGAAACAGGGCATAAGTTTGCAACGTTTTCCTGCCTGTAATTTGTTTGTTGCTGGATATTGAGAGATTCTTCTATTGAGTGACTGCCAACAGTCATTTCTTGGCTCATTTCTGCCTTAAGCAACCCTTGTGAAGGTTCCTATTTCCATCCTGCAGCAGTCTTCCAGAAACATAATTCTTCATCTTCATTGTTCACCGTCTTTCACGGTCTTCCATCCTCTTTCCGCTCTTTCTTCATCTTTTGTCACCTTTCATCACCCATGATGGTGCATGTTATTTGATCACTTATCACCCGCTGTCAGCATCTGTCATCGTATCTCATTGTCTTTCATCCTGTGTCATCCGTTTATCGTGTGTGCAAGGTCAAAGTTTCCTCTCGCCGACAGCGCCACTCACACCCAGCCCCTTCATCCGCACGGCTAAATATCAGGTTGAAATTTGTAAAATGAGACTAAAAGGAGGCTGACATCATGGGATTTTGGATTGTCTTTTCTATATACAGTATACAGTATACAGTATACAGTATGCCTCAGTATGCAGTATGCACACGCACATTATTCTAATTATTATATTGTACAAGAAGTAGAACTTTGACTCTCACCCTCAATTCCTTCAAAATGCTGTAGGAGAATTCACAATTACAGACAGCTGTTTGTCCTCAAACGCTAGGTACAAACTCTTGCCCAGTTCGCCGAAGACGAGCGTCGCGATCCTGGAACTTCTCAATTCTTCAACAAATCACAGATACCTGAAAGATCATAATATCATAAGTACCATACATATTAAGCACATTTTTAAAGCACAATATAAAAAAACATATAAAACAACATTAAAATGTCAGAAGTCTCCAAGACGTCTCAAGACTAGACAAGACGTCATGATGATGGTAATCATGATGATGATGATGGTAATCATGATGATGATAGTCATCATCATGATGATAGTCATCATCATGATGATAGTCATCATGATGATGATAGTCATCATGGTGATGATGATGATGATGATGATGGTGATGGTGATGATGATGATGGTCATGATGATGATGATGATGATGATGATGGTGATGGTGACGGTGACGGTGACGGGGACGGTGGTGGTGGTGGTGATGATGATGATGATGATCATCAATATGATGATGATCAAGATGATGATGATCAAGATGATGATGATCAATATGATGATGAGCAATATGATGATGAGCAATGTGATGATGAGCAATGTGATGATGAGCAATGTGATGATGAGCAATGTGTGATGATCAAGATGATGATGATCAATTGATGATGATCAATATGATGATGATCAATATGATGATGAGCAATATTATGATGATCAATATGATGATGAGCAATATGATGATGATCAATATGATGATGATCAATTGATGATGATCAATATGATGATGATCAATATGATGATGATCAATATTATGATGATCAATATGATGACGAGCAATATGACGATGATCAATATGATGATGATCAATATGATGTCGTTGTGTTCCGTGGTTGTCGTTTCATTGTTTTTACTATTATACGTATTATTGATGGTGTTGACTTGAGGAGGAGGAGGAGAATGATGGGGATGATGAGCATGATGACGTTGATGATATTTATATGTGTTGATGGTATTGGCACCAAAGGTTACACTGTCAATTTAGCAGTTGTAATGACTGTTTCTTTTGTGCAGTATCACTATGGATATGAACCCAATTTGCTACCAAATGTTTTGTGCTAAGCACTTAATACGTATATGTTGTCGGCATGGGTATGGCCTACTTTTTTTCGTTACACTTCTTGCCTCAGCTTGTTCTCTCAAGGTCCGAAGGGATGGTCGAGGTTTACGGTTTGGATACCAGATCTCTTGCCGCCGTCTTGCGTCGAAGAGGAGGCGACTAAGAAAGTGAAATTCATTTACTGAAGTCAATTTGCTTTTCCGCTAGAAATCTACTGACCATTTATTTTTTCGGGTAGATTTCAGCTATCATTTTGAGACATCCGTTTATACATACATACATACGTATAGATACTACATATAAATGTAAATATATTTCCAGTTCCTCAGTTTTTCTTGGTTCTTTTTCATGGGTTTTGAGGCAGTGCTGATCATTTGGAGCCAGAGGTTGGGCGGGAAAAATCTGCTGAAGATGAACTACCAATGACTCAAGCCAAGAGTGATATACCGAGGACAGGGACTGGGAAGATGGTCTAAAAAACCAGATTGCAGGAAAAAACATAGAATAATATATTGCACGGCATTCTATGATATTGTATGATACTGTATTGCACTATAGGGATCTATAGGGGAATGGCATGTATCATATTGTCGTATATAAATGTACAGTATATGTAATGTTAATGTACAATCTCGCAGACTAAATTGCTCGTAGCTTTATAGTCAATCACATCAATCATCGACAATGAATGCAATCGGTTTTAAATGACTGGATTCCCTGGGTCTTGCAATAAGAAGTGTGTCAACATGACAATGCAGCCCAGGAGTGAAGTCTGCCGGTCACCCACAGTAACTTTGTCGCATCGCTGATATTTCCTGTTGCGCTGCTTGCTGCATATGCTGTTGATGGTAAGAACAGAGCACGAGAGCGCACATCGACACAATTCACACATATGCATACATGACATATATACACTGTAATGACATGTAATCACGCTGCCTACATAATTATACGTATAAAACTATCTACACACTAGTACACATGTTGTTTTAGTTTTTCATTGATTATATATTAGGTCTCAATTATGAAGGATGCCAAAGTGGGTCCGCCCACGCCTTGTGGCGCCCAGCGGGCGGATCTCCCTGACATGTAGGTCGAAGATGAAAAGATAGCGCGACAAAAGCATATGGTGAAACTACTTCTCTCCGACGACGATGTGCGCAGCGGTACCAACATGGCCAGACTCATAGATTCAGCTGCAATTCAAGCTTTTTCGAGTGCTACAGCACATCCTTTTTTATTGTATATATTATATATATATATACATATTGTAGTCATGAATTGAATCATCGCTCTCATGAAAATTTGTGATTCGTAGTCCCTCGACTGCTGTGCTGTATCCAGATATTGGTATATTCCTTCAAGATCCTTTAACGGGAAATGCAATTCGTCAAAATGCGCAGATCCTGTCCAGGCTAAATCGGTGAGTGAGAGTGCCGATGGTTTCGAACTTAGACATTGACCTTGCCCACTGATCATTCACTGCATAAGCATGATCCAGAGAACATCAACTTATTTCATTTGCATCAAAGCATTTCATTCATTTGACCATCTCAGGAGCCACTGCTTCACAGAAAAGGAGATTGGAGACGAGAAGACGCTCTCGAGAGCTTCAGGCCTTGATGAATGATGACGGCGCGACCGAGGAGTCCCCTGAACTCGACACAGTCACACAGGCTGAGAGATCCTGAGAGAAAACAGTCATGGAAAGCTTGATGTGTGGATTCTAATGATTCCAAGTTGTTGCCATTCAAGCAGCTTTCTTGTTTTCTTGTTGCACCAGGCAACTGATGGAGTTCGTAAGTCCCAAGAGGATCAGTATTGGGAAGAAATGTGGGACATCGCCAAGAGCGCGTTTGCTGCTCAAGTTGACTTACTGCCGATGCTTGGGTCTCCTGTCAATGATGGTGCTAAGGCGCTCCGAAGATAGAGATGAGGATGAGGCGAGATGCCCTTGTTTTGGTATGTGCTTGGTTTTCAGAGTGACACAAAATAACTAACAGTTACAATAGACTAGTACACAGACAAAAAGGATACAAAGGAACATATCTCTATATACATTTTTTTTGTTAAATACTAGAATATCATATAGAAAATGGATGAAAATGGTTATAAGTAAGTTTACAACTCTACTTTACTATAGCTGTAAAATCAAGCGAGTCTCAGCATGACTAGGCGTCTGAAATCCTTCAAAATGTCACCAACAATGGCCGATGGCGAAGTGTCAGTCGCAGGACGGGAAACCATTTGAGAAGGAGCTTCCTTTGAGCCTCGTGTCACTTGCATCCACGCTGGCAACCTTTGTTTTTGGTGGCCTCCAAATGTGTCCGAGGTTTCCGTCCAATTGACATCAATTGACGATTCATGATCAGTTGAAAAGACGACGTGCATACTTCGTGGCCTGGGTGATGCCTTTGCCTGTTGGATATATTAGTAGAGGCGGTAGAGGCTATATCATCAATGTATGACAGCACACATCAGTTTTGGGATGAACTCGCAACATGCCAGCTTCAGAAAGATCTAGCAGCAAACAGATTTTCCAGAGTGGAGCAACACAACACTTACTGCTTCCACAACCACGTGTGACCGCTTGTGCTTAGGCCGCCTGTTTAAGTGACTCTTGAGCACTCTGTGCCTTTCTCATTCAGCTTGAGAACACTTGAGGGGGGCCATGGGGCCCCAAATTTGCACATCACACCTCCATTTGTGTATTGTACTCGTATGTATTGGCGGTTTCTGTATTCCATGCTTTTGAACTGAATTGCTGCAGCTTTTCTTTGGGAGAGCTTGGAGGTTTGATTGCCAGATAAAACTCTTTGAAACACTACTGGGATGATCCCGGGATGTACCTAGCAGTGAGGACTAGCAAGTCTCACTCATCTAGTGTTACACTTTTGAAGTAAGCAACATCCCACTTTTAAGCTTGTGATGCTTGGAAGGGGGGGTTGACCCTTTAAAAGGGTCTGTTTTCCTAATTTCTCGGCAACACTCTGCCCAACTCAGCTGCACCTATCCTGCTTGTTTCGAAGAGCTCGATGGTTGAGATAACTTTGCTGAAACATATCATATTGAACTGTGAAGATGAGCTACTAATAGTTTCCCGTTTCATTCTGTAGTTTCCTTTCTTCCTGATTTGCGGGGAGAAGGAAAAAAGCAGAACGTCCTTCGACCAAGATCCTGCAGGGTAGCTTCAGGAAGACGCTTGCCGTGCTTTTTGCTTTCTATGTTTGGCAGAATGCAGAAGGCAGCTGTTCCATTTGTAATCATTTGTATATGCAGTTGCTGATGCACTGAATGTTACACTTTCGGCCTCGTCAAAAAGAGTTTCAGAAATCGCAAGCCTACATGTTACATATACGTATGGTTAGCAGACGCGACCGACCTTGGGCAGAACCTATGAGTGACGTCCCATAGCTTGTAGAATCTACTAGTTGGTTCGTTCAAGGGCCCCCGATGACCGCAGTGCAATTTATTTGCACAAAATCCTTCGGAGAGCATCTCCGTTGCTGAAGGAAAAACTTTGTGTGCTTGCATTTCTTGCACGTGTTCGGTTTCTAGGAGCGTGGACTGACAACGAATGGAGATCTTCTATAATAAGATTCAACTTTGAATTGAAATCCAGGCAGTTCCAGTGGATTTTCCCCTTCACAACCTTGAGCATCTTGCAGTTACAGCTTTCCATGCTTTTCCTTTGAGAATTTTATAGAGTTTCGTCACACATGATGTCAAAAGATATACAACCCTATAACTTTCGTAAATAATCCTAGGTTCCTAGGTCCAAGTTGTCTACTTCTGATTCACAGCAAGTTGCTTGTCATCACTTGGCTTGGTCAACTGTGGGTTCAAGCCTGTTTGCCTCTTGCTCTGAGCCTGATCTAGGCGCAAGATGCCTCTGAATTCCCTAAGATGAAGACTTTTCATGTTTTCCCTTGTTTTCCCTTAAGTCAGTGGAAGAATATGTGCACTTGTTCTATCGGATTCTATCGTTTTATCTTTGTCAGGCAGATTTTCTTGGTGCTTCAAGATGACCGACCAGGAGAACAGTGCACTCATGATGTGTTTACGACATGAATTTCTGAAAGTGTTGCTTGCACCGTAGCGTCACCCATGATATTGCATCATGACATTCTCACTTGCTTTCCACCTTCCACCTAGTGTGAATTAGAGTGTGACATTATTCAACATCATAGTATCCGTGTTTGTGCTTTCGTGTCACCTGAAACCAGTGACATGGAGTGACAAAGACTTTTCATATTTCTTGCGGAACATTTTTGAGGAGGACATTGTCCCTGCTGATGTGGCAGAAGAGGAGGACATGGAATCTCGAAGTGTCCGTGCTGGTTGGTGTGCTTGCCACTCACCATCTCGAAAGAGGATCACGAAGACGAGCAAGAAGAGCCAGAGGAGGAAGAGCCAAGTGGCAAGGCGTATGGTGACATGCAGATGTCAGGACAACCTTGCCCACATGTGCAGCACAGTATTCATTCGAAGGTGTTTGAATGCGTTTGTTTTCCATGCTTCTCAGAACTTGTGAAAAGGGAACCTGCTGCAGAGGCCGACCCAAAGTCCTCACGCAAGGCACCGCGAACCAAGAAGACAACTGCAGCTGGCAATCGAAAGAAGGCTCAGTCGGTTTGATATGGAAACGCCATTTCCAAAGGTGAGATGTGACTTCACCCAACTTGAACTGTGACAGGGCAGCCGCATGGAAGCAAAGGCTGGTCTCTGTCTGGCTGTCCTGTTTGTCCTGTTTTGATGAGGCAAAGCATCCGGGTTTCGGTAGTGTGAGTGGTCAATGTGCCAGGCTTTCCAGTCTCCAAGATTCGACGAATGTTGAAGGACAGCGGCTATGCAAAAAGCCGCCTGGCCACAGAATATGTGTAGATTTTGCTGTCAATCATCCGTCCCCAGCAGTCAGCTGTAATCCATTGTAATCCATCGTCCATCAGAAGCAATTCTAGAGCACCTCAACAAACTCAGGCGTGCAGAAAGATGCGCACGGGCCTCATGATTTTTTCGCCGAATCATTGTGTTCAGAGTGTCCATCATGATCATGTTTTAGGCATTTTGTAGGCTAACGTGCTGAATTGTTTGCTAATTCTTACCCTCGATTCCACTTGGAAAAGCAAGAGCCGAACAATCTTTTTGCTCCAGGGGTATCTATTTGACCGGTGTCATTGAGTATGTTTGCGCGGAGATCTTGGAACTTGCTGGAAACTCCGTGAAGGCAGGCTGATGTATTTGAGGTCGCTTTCAATGTTGCCACTGCAGAATCTGCAGACGTTCTGGCAGGAAACCAAGAAGAATCGCATCATTCCCAGGAACATTCAGCTGGCCATTCGCAATGATGAGGAGCTTGCTTCTGATAGGGATTGATTGTTTGATAATCTTTCATGTTTCATGTTTGCCATTTGATTTTGTTATATACTATTCTTTCTTGATCTACAAATTAAAGGGCAAGATTCCACCCAACCTCAGGAGCTCAACAAGTACATGAGCAATGTGACTGTGAGGTCTGGTGGTGCTTGATCCTTAGTGCATCAGATGGGCTCCGATATTACGGTAAATTCGTCCCCAAGTTTGACATCACCAAGGTCATTCCGCACATCCATCAGACTTTGATGCCCGACAAGCAGCAAAATCCCAAAGGCACTTGGATCACTTTTGAAGACATGTCCTTATGCGAGCTTCACTTGGATGGGCACATGAATCAGCTTCATGTGATCATAGAATTTGAGTGAATTTGATGTAGACTTTGGTGGCCTTGAAAAAGTTCATGACCGGACATATTGGGAAATGTTTTTGCATTCTGGCTACTGTACTGCAATGAAGTTTTGAGCAAACCATTGCTCTTTGAACCCACCGCGAGTTTTTGGTTACAAGTCATTCAGATTTTCTTAGAGAGAACACAAGCTGTGTAGCAAAGAAGGCCTTTTCTTGTGGCAGTCTAGCAATACGAAGCTGAGAGTTGGATGTGAACAGCACAGGTGTTGTTGGGGCCTCCTTCTCGCAGGAGTACTGAACAGCTGAGAGGCGAACACCTGGGAACCAAGAACCATGCTGAAACAACACTTGCATCCACTTGCGAACGATCCTCTTTTTGGGGTCTTGATTGAGGCAAAAACTGATGGGTGACATAAAACATCAAGGACTCATGAAAGATGATGACACAGTATCAATCATGACGCATCATGATGCATTTCGAATTTTTTATTCATTCCTGCGAGTTTCCTTGTTTCACCCAAGGCTTGCACCTAGTGCGGCACTGTGCTGCTTGGGGGAAAGCGCTGATTAGTGTTCGGAGCCCAGTTTTTGTAATTGCGCTTCTCCACCCTTCCAACACCTTCGTGGTCTGCACTTCCTCCTTTACTCAAGGCTCGACAGGTGTGAAGCCGCTTCGATGTGATTGGAAATTAATCGGGGGCCTGGTCGATGTAGCCATGCAAGGGTCCAATCCAGGCATGGAACAAGCATGAAATTTGATAAACTTTGCAGGTCAGGTCCCCCTTCAACGTAGGCCTTGCCATGCTGGCAGTCTTTTTCACCACTCAAAGCGCATACTACAGAGGCGCAGTGAGAAGTGACGGTGTTCAGGAATTGCTGGCCCGAAGAAAGGTGAGAAAATGATCGAACGTGAGATGTACTGCTTTTGAATATAGTTGTATATAGTTGTTATGAATATTATTATTATTTGAAGATGTGGTGAATCCTCCAAGTGACCTGCAAGATGTGCTTCCAGTTTTCAAAAACTGCCAGCGGAATCATACTCCGAAGCTTATAGCATTGAGGGGCAGCGATGAACAATCCAAGGTGCCATACAAATGCAACAGATTGACTGTAAGCAGAGCCGGTATGAGATCCAGAGTGGCTTACTAAGTCATCCATGATGACTCAACTATGGTCGCAATCTCTTCTGTAATCCTGGATACACATGTCTTTTCAGATGCTTTCGTATCATTTCATAGCTAAGACAAGAATGAACGCAAAAAGACTCAAGCTTATCTCAAGCACTTTTTTTGAAGACTTGTAAGCCATGCGCACCCTGCGCCGTGCTTCCATTCTCTGGCGGCAGACTTTGAAGCCGCGAGGCCCTCCTGCCAGGTACTTTTCAGCTGATACACATTTGCTGTGGAAAGGAGTTCAGTCCACAAGTTTCAGTGGAAACCTCGAATTCAAAGATGGCTCTGAAAGCACTTTTCCAGTCTTTCAAGTCTTGAATAGTAGAGGTGAATTGCAGGAAGGAGTGGATCTTCCATTCTCACTCGAGGAGGGTGTGAAGATGATGGAACTCATGGTCAAGTCAAAAGTCTATGATGATGTTTTGATGACAATGCAGCGGCAGGGTCGGATTAGCTTCTATTGCACCAACTATGGCGAGGAAGCCACAAGCGTTGGTACCGCTGCAGCGCTTAAGGACCAGGATATGATCTGGCCTCAATATAGAGAACTAGGTGCTTTCCTATGGAGAGGCCTCACTGCTCAAGAGATTGCAGATCAAAACATTGGCAATGAAGGGGACCGTAGCAAGGGTCGAAATTTGCAAGTGCATTATTGCATGCTGGAAAAGAACATGCAGACTGTCCATGCTGTCTTGGGGACACAAATCCCTCAAGCACCAGGAGCTGGATATGCATACAAACTTGATGGAGAAGATCGTGTTTCAGTCGCTTACTTCGGAGATGGTGCAGCCTCTGAGGGGGATGCATTCACTGGTTTGAACTTTGCCTCAGTATATGGATCTCAGACGTTGTTCATTTGCCGCAACAATGGTTACTCCATTTCCACCGGAGTGGAAGATCAGTACCGTGGTGATGGCATTGCAGCCCGTGGCCCGGCATTCGCGATTCCTTCCGTCCGCGTGGATGGCAACGACCTGGTGGCCGTGTTTTTGGCCACGCAAGAGGCAAGGAACCGTGCCATCCAACAGAAGACTCCTGTCCTGCTGGAGTTGATGACCTATCGAGTGGGTGATCACACCACCTCAGATGACTCATCTGCCTATCGCAAAGAAGACAAGGAAGAGGTGCAGATTTACAAGTCTTTGGGACCAATTCCCCGATGGAGGACGTTCTTGGAGTCCAAAGGACTATGGAATGAAGACAAAGAAAAGGCCATTGCATCAGCTGCGCGTGAAGAAATGCTTCAAGCCATGAAGAGTGGCGAAGCAAAGAAGAAAGGACCTTTGAGAGAGCTTTTCACAGATGTTTATACTGACTTGCCCTGGCACTTAGAAGAACAAGCAGCATATGCAGAGAAGCATGTCAGAGAGTACAGCGCTGACTACAAGCTGAGCGCTTACCGTGGCCTCGATGGTCCAGCTCCAACCCCCGACATGAAGCGAGTAGCTTCTGCTCCACGGCAGTTGCCAAAAGCTCCCAACAGTGAAACAGCAGAACAGACGATGGTGCAAGCCATTAATGATGCTTTGTCCATTGCCTTGGCCTCCAACAACAGATCAGTACTCTTTGGTGAGGATGTAGGATTTGGAGGTGTATTCCGATGTTCCGTGGGCTTACGAGAAAAGTACGGTGAGCAGAGGGTGATGAATGCTCCTGTGGCAGAACAAGCCATTGCAGCCTTTGCGGTGGGTTTGTCCGTAGCAGGATACCAAGCAATTGCGGAGATGCAGTTTGCGGATTACATTTTTCCGGCCTTCGATCAAATCGTGAATGAAATTGCCAAGTATCAGCCTCAGTTGATCACAGCAAAAAGTAGACAGGTGGCAAAATCTGTAAGACTTGGAAAAGCTTGGAAAGAGAAAGAAAGGAAAGCAGATGTCAGTGACTATGAAGTATTCAACAACGGCTCAGGAGTAATTAAATGTAATTTATGATACGTTATTAATTAGTTTATACGTATATATATACATATCTATGTTGGGCACATTGTTTCTTATGTCTGTGAATCTTCTGAGGTACCGCTACAGAAATGCTGGTGGTGGAGCTGGCAATATCACTATCCGAGCACCGTGTTCAGCTGTTGGACATGGAAGCATGTACCACAGCCAAAGCGTCCAAAACTCAGGACATGCCAGGAGGACGTCATCCCCATGACTCAGACAACTGGAACTTGAGCCTTTAAAAAAGTTGGACGATATTACAAGCATCCGCAATAGTGGGTATTGATAGGTAATGGTATACAACCTTAAACAAGCATTGTGCAATGCAGTGGTCGAATCTGATTGGACCGAGGTGGAATCCTATTTTGCCCATTGTCCTGGGCTGAAGATCATCATCCCTCGAGGGCCAAAGCAAGCCAAAGGTTTACTGCTTGCGGCAATTCGAGATCCCGATCCAGAAACTTGACAGAAAATGTATGAAAATCCTAGAAGTGAAGGTAATGATGCTATAACAAGCCGCTTGATGGTTGACATACCACTAAACGTCTTCCAGAGATTTTCAGGGGCTTGGGACTTGGGACATTTTGTTAGATTGTGGATAATTGCACGATACCTGGAGAACAGGCAGCGATTCGTGAATAGTGCTCCGTATGTGGCAGTACATGGCCTCATAGTGATATGACACAGCGCATAGTTGCATCACACTATATTAGAATTCGTGCAAAAGAAATGGCTATGCGGCTATTCATGATGAACAGCATCACCCAAG
The DNA here is from genome assembly GCA_000507305.1 of Breviolum minutum Mf 1.05b.01. Taxonomy (NCBI): domain Eukaryota; class Dinophyceae; order Suessiales; family Symbiodiniaceae; genus Breviolum; species Breviolum minutum. The sequence goes on from DF239278.1 coordinate 107,588, forward strand.
ATTCATCTGTAAATCTTTTTGAGACCTGTTTTTTTGGAGGTTATGCCCTCCAGGGAACTAACATATCCCCTTTTGAAGGCACTTTTGAAGATGATTTTCCTTTTCCCAAGGTGGGATATGTTAGTTTCCTGGAGGGTATAAGCTTGAGATCTGGACAAGGAATTTGATCATCCAGCCAAGGTCCTGTTCTTTGAGCCAAAGGTCTTGTACCGCGCAAAGATAGAAGGCTTCAAAAAGGGGTTGTGTTGGATTGTGCTTTGCAAAAGAGTTTTTTTAGGATTTGCAAGGATTGTTAGCACAGCTCATCACTGTAATTTTATGAGTCTTGTTTTTTTCTTGACATTCAAGATGCCTACCCGCATCTTAGTGTTTTCCGAGCGTGACATCACCCGCGCAGGCCCCGATTCTCAAGTCCCAGTTGGCGACTACGAGCTCCCTATTGGGCAGGCTGAGGTTGTGCAAGAGGGCACTGATGCAACATGGCTGCAGGGATTCCATTGTGCTGGTTGTCATCTCACACTAAGAGGGGCTATGCCTTCAGAGTCCTGTAGACGTACTCCTTACAATCTGCTTCAATGGAAAGCTGATTGAAGTCCTGGAGCCATTTCCATGGACGTGTTGTTGACATCGACTGCTCATGACATCGACGTGTTGTTCGCAAATGTTTCATTTCACAACTTGGCCCAAACTCAAAGTTGACGCCTTCAGGTGACGCTTCTAGGCTGGGGTTCTCAGGTCGGACGCCTTCAGGCCAGATGGACGAGAGCTGCACTCGATTCTCCATGTATCTCCATGTTGTTAACTGTCAAATTGCTCTGTTGTGTCATAACTTATAACTGCTTGATGGAATTATGGAATGATCCAGAGCCAGAGACTGTTTGGTAGGCCGCTGCGGAAAGAGCTGCAAAAGATGGTATCTCCTGCGAGGCTGGGGCGGGGGAATGCCTCTTGCCTGGATCTTTTGATGTCCTCACCCTTGCCGCACATTTCAATCTTCATGATCAACAGCTGTGCTGCAGATCATCGACCTGCAAACTATCATCCCCTGGGATGTTGACACCGTGCAGGCCAGGTTTTGCTCGAGCTAATAATTGAAGTCTTGTTAAAGTTGTATCAAGTCCCCACATGTCAAGACCATTGTATCCTAATTTTGCTCCAGGCTTCTGTCCAGAAGACGGGACGCTTGATCATTGCTCATGAGGCTGGTGCTGTTAGTTGCTAGCTGCTAGCATCAAAAAAAAAGTCATGGAAATTCTTGAGGCACCACAAACAAATGGCTTTGGTGCTGAGATTTCTGCCAAGATCCAGGACAATGTGACATGCAGCTTCGCTTGATTGTATCAGAGTTGAGAAAGTCGACCGGAGACATTGGCATTTTTTCAGGTTTGAGAGTCATAACTGTCCGTACTTTCAGTATACAATGTCAATAGTACAACATAACATGATACGATGATATGATACAGTATGAATCAATTGATATTTTACAATACAACACTACAACCAATACAACATAAATGACATGAATAAATTAGATATATAAATATATACTGTTAATATCTTTAAAGGGTGTTGCTGCAGTTTCAAAAGCAGGAGCGATGTTTCCTGCATTTGCAAAGCCCCATCCAAAGAGTCTGTGGCATTGCACTCAGTTTGCTGAGATCGGAAAACGGGGTCCATTTCTGCTGAGCTTCCGCGCCAAGCCTCCAAGGCTATGACACTCATTTCCCATATGCCTGGGAGGCCTGGGAGATGAAGTTTTTTTTGGAAAGATGATTATGCTTGCAGTATGGGGCCCTTTAGGGAAGTACACTATCATAATTGCACGTATCCGTATATACATATATATATATATATATATGGATGCATGAGCTCATATATGATACAGAATCATGCATGCATGATCACAAATTATATAAGAATTTTACAATACGCACTCCTGTAAAGGATACTGTGCTTGACTGTGTGGCATTCTGTTTGTCTTGGCTTTTGCAGTGTTTGGATCGGTGGTTCCTTTTCCAATATGCCGCATAGCAGATCATCATTCATGCGGTGTCAGGAGTTCTACGTTCCCTCCCCTGCAAGGGTGTTGGACGCAATCAAGGCTTAGTGGCTTTTACCGAAATTGTTGCAGTGTTAAACTTGCACAATCAAACGCAGGTGGTTATTTTGTGGGGGCAAAAGGATTTTCCATGGTTTTTTGTCTTGAGAGACACACAATTATAATAAGCAGGACGCATCAATGAACAGTGGACTGGATGTGACAGCCTACAGGCCAGTGTCTCCTACTGAAGCCCTCAAGGCCTGAAGCATTTTTCCACCTGTACGAGGGTACATATCACTTTCCCATAGGCACACCAAAACGGGGCCTATCAATCCTAGCCGATCTGCTTTATGATCAGTTTTGCTGCTTAGCTGCTTTCATAGTGCAGCTCGTAAGACTTCAGATTTTGTAAATTTTCTTGAAGCCAACTGAGAAATCTAGCAGAAAAGTGGGTGAGCACAGCCCCAGTTGAACTCCTGGGTAAGTCAGCAGCTGTTCGAGTCCCTACATTGGGTTACTCACGTTCGTCATCTATGGATCAACGAGCAGCCTTTTGCATCAAACTCTGACCTGTGATCACCACTTGGATGAGATGTACCAGCAAAGCGCTTTGCTTCTTGCTTGCATGATGGCTTGGATTTGGAAGATCACTTACCGAGGGTTAGTTGCTTACGTGGAAGGCCTTACTCTCTGCCCCTTGCTTACAGCAGAAACTCTGAGGCTGTTGGATGAGCCTGCAACACGGGCAAGTCTGATTGCCTTGGAAAGTGCAGCGCCCGACCACTTTACCAGCCCTTTGGCTTTATGGAGAAGGTCCCATGAGGTGACCTTCATTGCCTTGATCTGAGTGTGAAAATTCAACCGCCACTTACTGCGGTTGCGGTTGAGGGTTAAATACTGTTTGTTGTATTTTTTGGTGATGATGTGATGTATGTTTTTGTTTGCATTTTTTTTTTGATATTTTTGGCCTTTGCAAACTCAACTCAGATCACCTGCGCAATTTCATCAAATTGAGACAGAAACCGTATGCCATACCTGGTCTTCAATCCTTTCTACTGTTTCATTCCTGATATTCTGGATGACAGTCCGTGCAGTCTGCACTTCGAGAAACTCCAACCAAACCAAGGAAAATGCAAGATTATTTGCACGATGGGCCCTGCCTGTTGGGATGTGCCCATGCTGGTGAAGCTGATTGAAACTCGTTTGTGACTTCAAATTGGTCTCGAATCACAAGCTGTCGACCTGTAACATCAGAGAGTGTGCGGTAAGCGAATGTGATCCTTCACCCAGGACCAAGGCATGAACATCGCGCGCTTGAACTTTTCTCATGGCGATCATGAGGCATTGTGAAAGGACAAGACACCAAGAAGTCATGACTCGACGCGCCGATTGTTGCAGGGCCACGGGAAGACTGTTGAGCGGATCAGGGAGGTGCACAGCGGGCGGATGGAAGAAATGGGAGAAATGAAAGGAGCATTGTAATTATGGACAATTCTATAAATATGAATGAAAACATCATATCATCATAATGGTTATGACATGAATGAATGAACATGAAAGGCATAGAGCTGTCAAAACTTGAGTCAAGAAATATCGGATCATATCGGATCTTAAAACGCACAATGCGTTTTTTGGGCATAGGTGTTGCCCAAGTCAGTATAAGAACACGCACACACTATGCTGCCAAGCAGGCCTGTAAACAGCGCCCAGACAAACCGGTGGCAATTCTGCTGGATACCAAGGCCTTTAAGCTGACATGAATTGTGTGACACCGAAAAAAGCTTAGCATCGCCTCATTTGCGTGTCAGGGTCCAGAGATCAGAACGGGTTTTTTCAAGGACGGCCCGTATCCCGCACGGGGGATGAATCTCTTGCTACTTTGTTCGCAAGCTTGGATAGACAACCGCTCTCATCGTTTCACTTTGGAACATGGCCAGGATGAGCTGGCAGGTGGTAAGATTAACTTGAAAGAGGGTCAAGAGCTGAAGCTTGTTACGGACTACACTTTCAAGGTGCATGCCTTTGAGTCAACTTGAAAAGTTTGATTTAGACATGCTATATGAGGGTGTGTGAAAGTATTTGCATGATGATTTAATAAGTACATGTCATGAATATATCCTATATACGTAGAAAATGTTCAATTGATGTTTTGGGGCTTTTTTGGGACCTTGAAGCAACACTGGAGAGCTGGTCAGGGCGATGACACCACCTTGGCCGTGTCCTACCAGCAGTTGCCCACAGCTGTCAAGCCAGGCCTTTCACAGCTGTCAGTTCCCAAAACGTCACAGTTGTGCTGAGTGAAGCTCGACAGGGTTTGCAGTGCAGGTAGCATCATTCTGGCGGCTGATGGATCATTGTCCTTGAAGGTTAAGAGCTGTGGAGATGATTTTGTGATAACAGAGGCCGAGTGTTTTTTGATGTGCAGTCAGCTGTGTTTGTGGACTCCAACAGGAGATATCATCCGAAAGGGTATGTTGCCAGGTCATGAATGACATCGCCATGGGAGAAAAGAAGAACATGAACCTTCCAGGCGTGAAGGTTGACTTGCCCGTATTGCAGGAGCCTAAACGTACATGGTGAAATGTCACACAACTCCAATGTTCTGCCATGCATTTCGCCAAGTCATTTACTGCGTCCGCCTTCTTTTTCGAATCACTGAAGCGGTTTCACAGTACATGGCTCATACCAGGACAAGGACAAAAAAGACTTGCTGGAGTTTGGAATTCCACAGGCATGGAGAGTGGGTGAACTGGGCAAATTTGTTTTGGGCGATTGTGCGGAAACACTGTCCTCAACCTGGCTTTAATAGCAATTGAAACAAAGTGGTAGGAAAAATGAGAAGTTGTTTGAGAAACAAAGGGGTGAATGGAGAAAGCAGCAGAATGGAGGCAAAAATGCCAACACATGTTTGCATACACTATGTTTTCATAGTCTTTCAATGTTTTTCATACATTCATATTTTAAAAAATACCATCCCTTTGAGGTTTAAGTGCAAATAGAAAAAGTGGGTTTCTGCGCTCATTTCCTATCCCTAAAGGACATTCCCTTTTGGTTTCTTTGGAGGCCATCGACTTCGTGGCGGCCAGCTTCGTTCAGGTGGGTCGAAGCTTCAATCGAAACATTGTCGTTTGACCCTTGGCCTGGCATCCCATGGCCATGACAGGATGCGGAGGACATCAAACTCATCCGGAAGACCTTGGGTGTTCGCGGCCGAAGTATCAAGATTATTTCGAGTCTTGGCTAAGTGGTGACAATTTTTTCAACATGTGTGTCGTGATTTCGATCGATTAGACTTGTGCATGGTGTGCTTGTAGCAAGGAAGATTGAGAACCAGGAGGGCATCAATAACATCGATGAGATCATTGAGGCTACTGATGGTGTCATGGTTGCGCGCTTGGGTCTCAGTTTTGGCAGCACATCGTTTGCCTGACTCTGCAAGCCCAAGGGCAGTATCATTCTAAATACTGGAAAAGGCACGCCTTGATTGATCCTAGAACTTGTTGTACAAGTCCTCTTGAATCCTGTTGTTGAATTAATGTTTGTAGTCTTTATAGCTTTATGTTCAATTCTTCAACTTTTTGAACTGCTTAAGAGATGTCTTTTGTTCCTGCGCCTATTCCTGGTCCCAAAGACTATGACCTACTTTCCTCTGCCAGCAGAAATCAGGTGGTGACATGGGCATGGAGATTGACATTGAAAAGGTTGGTTTGGTGCAGTGCTTTGGCTGCAAAGGGTTTGCAACGGATTGCAATGGATTGGATTTGCTTTTTGAAAGTTTGTACAAGGCGACCTCGTCATTTTGGAACTAAACGTTGTGCAATCATTCTCACAGAAAGTTTGCTTTGACACTTCAGGAAGATGATCATCAACAAGTGCAATCTCAAAGGTAACTTGACTTCGAGCAACCAACGGAAGTTCAAGCAAAGCCTAGGCAATATGTTTTGATGAGTTGATGAAAACCAGACTGCTCAGAATTCAACGAGTTTCAATCTCGAAATATATGCGAGATGTAAGCATCGACATGAATCTGGTTGATTTGAAAGTGTGGAGTGACTTGAGCATCTCCAACGACTTTAGAATTGCTCCTGATGTGGCTAGCTGATTTGATTCCAAACAGCTTCGTGTGCAGCCAGCTACTTTACCGGCCTGCTGATGGTGCTGATTTTGTCTCGAGGTAAATTCGTGGTCACTGCCACCCAGATGTTGGATTCTATGGAGCGTGTTCCACGACCGACTCGTGCTGAAGCAACCGATGTCAGTTGGCTGCAATCATTCTGAAAAATTTCAAAGAGACTCGGGGCACAGTTGCCAGAACGTAACGACGTGTTGTGCAGAGGTCTTGAACGCGGTTCTAGATGGCACAGATGTGGTGATGCTTTCCGGTGAAACCGCCAGCGGCAAATTCCCGGAGCAAGCAGTTGCCACCATGCGTCACATTTGCCAAGTGGGAGAAAGGACAGTGGACTACAAGGCCAGGTACTGTCGTGTGCTGGTCGATCCTTGTTTTTGCTTACGGCCGTGTTAACGACCCCATGGCCAAACTGCAATTTCTGCGGGTGGGGTGGGGTGGGGTAGGGTGGGGTGGGGATGNTGTGCTTGTCTTGTCATTGCACACATGGTGGATGCTACGCAACTGTGCTTGTCTTGTCATTGCACACAATGCTACAAGATAGAAAAACAAACGTCTTTTTTTTGGCGGAGGCTTTTAATACGCACAAATTCCATTGTGTATTCTTTTTTGAAGACACGAACCCATGGAAAAAATGGGACGAAATCAACATATGAACCAACAAACCATACATGGAATTCAACACCCTCGCAGCATTTCGTGCATCTTCAACAAAATGCCATGTTAATATCGCTCAGGGTCGCAATCACGGCCGTAACCTTGTTTTTGCCTCAATCCAACCAAGAACGCTTTGGCTTGACACAGTGACGCAGTGGTATATCTTGACATCGCAGGCCTTGTATTTGAAGATCAGAGTTGCAACCCTGGAAGCCAACTTCATGAGCCCAGTCTTTCTCTCAGTGATACCAGCATGAACAATGACCCAACATGACGTTTTAATATATTTTAAGACATTTTCTCCAATATTCAATTCATTGAGGTCGAGTCTATTTGTTCCTCTGCAGTGAAGACAGTCATTGATGCGGATTGCGCTCCTGTTGCACTATTCTTGTCGAGCGGTATTCCGTTGAAATGCATTAAGTATCATTAAGCAAAAATAATTCCAGTATAGAGAAAATCAGAAACGTATAATAACTACGTATACAAGTTCTCGTACATGACAATATCAAAGCTCCAATATGCTGCAATGATATGCCACAATACAATTCTGTATTGCAGTAAGCCTATGTTCATCCAACATGTAGCATCATCCATCCACTGACCGAGGCAAGCTGATCATCGCTTTGACTGAAACAGGACATACAGCGCGTATGATTGCCAAGTATCGACCTCCATGTCCTGTTTTGGAAGCTCGGCATAAACAGAACTCAATGATCTCAATGATCTCAATGTGTTGTCGTCGTCAACTTGGCAACTTCTGCTGAAAGCTTTTGCGAAAAAGGCCATCACTGCCAGTGAGCCAGCACTTCGTCAGATGTTGGCCAACCGTGGTGTCACTTGGATGATACGCATATCCTGCCATATCCCAATGGCCAGCTGCACATCACTCCCTGGTGCCCATCAGGTCGTACCGATTCTCACAGCTTCATTCCAGGGAACGGACTCTGTGATTGCCAAAGCTCTGGCAAAAGCCAAGGTGGATTGGTGGATCATGTTCATGTTCAAGTTTGATTGGGTCTCGACAACTACTAATTGTGTTAGTATGTCAATTAATTTGTCATCAAAATGTCTAATTGCGCCCAAATGAACCGCAGGAAATGAACATGGTGAAAACTGGAGACAATGTGGTAGCATTGCATGGCCAGAAAGAGGAGTGCCCAGGCCACCTTCTCAGAATATCTCCGAGTGTTTCCACCTGCTGCTTTCTTGGTGTATGTGGAAGACAGGCATCCACTCTGCCTGTCGCCATTTGACATACCAAGGCCATTCCAACCTTCTGAAGATTGTTGCAACCCCAGTGTTCGATGATGTTTGTTGCGTTTGGCTTTGCACTTGCACCCTGGCTCACTCACAAATCCCACCTAAAGATGGTAATTTTTGAAGGCATTTGGAACTTATTCTACTTTGAGACTTTGCGCTTATGCCTTTTGGAGTTGCCTTTTTACCTATGAACTTCCTTCAATGTCATGAGAGCTTTTTGGAGTAATCCTCGTCTCTTGGGAGTTGGTGTTTGGCCGTGGTGTTGTCGAGGTTCATGTTGCCTGAGAGCCAGTTGTGTTTGGTGCCCGAATACAGTATGCAGATGTATACAGGAAACCAAGCGTTTCTGTGTTGATATGCCTTGTTGAAAAAGTAACATCATACATCAAATATCATCAAAAAATATGTCAGTGACGCAGCTATCAAAAGACGCAGCTTGGCAGACAAGGAGTTGGACACGATATGTGCGCAATGGTGCACTTTGCTTTTGCTCAAATCTCCTTGGCTTGATCATCAGATCCGCTCCCATGCCTTTTCAGCTAGGCTGGACATTGCTTGAAAAATTGATGGACCGGTGCTGCCGTCTGCAGCCACCAGTGGCGTTAAAATCCTCGCGGAAACTCGCGATCTTTTCCACTGTGCGAAATCCCGATGCGACGAGGTCCAAAAGAGGCAGAAAACATGCGAATGGTTGGGTCAGAGGGTCATGGGCGGTGGAGTGGCAAAAATCAATGTGAGCGATTTGTAAAGGGGCTGCAATGGGCTGCAAATGCAACATAATGCAACCTTGCGCGGCTAGCATGATGATGCTCAACTCATTGCAGCTTTGTTGGGATTCAAGGGCGTTCATATCACGCCAGCGGCGGGGCATTTTTTTTTGTTCCCCAACGCGTGCGTGATGTATCAGCAATCCTCTTTGTGACTTGTTTGCAGAGAGACAGAGAGACATCTATCGGAGTTTGTCCTCTTATTCAAGCTGCAACCAGCCTTTGCCGTTTGCATGCATTGGTCAGTTGCTTGACATGTGTGCAAAGATGGTGACCCTCTAGGAAACAAAGACGCTGCAGCCACCATTTGACCCCTGTCAACCGAAGCATCCAGGCTGTTAGATGAGCCTGCTACGCGAGCAAACCTGATCGCTTTGGAAACTGCTGCCCCTGACAGTTTTACCAGAGACTTGGATGGAAGCTGTGCGTGACACGGAAGTCCACCATCCAACAATTTCCGCCATCCAATACATGATGCCAGTCATTTTTGAAGTGTGAAATGTCCTTGATTGCTACATGCTGCTAGGCAATGCTACGCTTTTTAGAATGTTGCAGCAGATCAACTAATGTTGATCAAAAAAAGCACCATAACATACCATGACGCATATTTTGGATTATTTTGGGTTCATGTCAGTGTTCACATGACATGATGCTCAAATTTGAAAGCCCCGAGGAAAATGCAAGATTATTTGCACCATGGGTCCTGCATGTTGGGATCCACCAATGCTTACCAAGCTTATTGCAACCTGGCTGAAACGTCGTCCCCGCTTTGGGGACAGGGAGTTTGATGATTTGGACATCCAAGGATCAGGGCATGAACATTGCCCGCCTGAACTTCTCGCATGGAGACCATGAGGTGGGAGCAGACTCATTCGTGATTGCCATCGAGGTACTTCGATTCGTCAAAGTGTTGATACTTGAAGCGTAGTGAATGGGATCTATGAACAGATGACATCAAAAACGATGAAAGAACCCAGGCTTCAAGCACGAACTGTCAGCAAATGATGACACCTATAATTTCATGGAAAAACTGATTGCCAAGTAGATTAGAGCGTGCATGTTGCGAGTTATGACTTCAAAGCCAGGGCCATGGAAGAACTGTGGAGAACATCAGGGAGGCAAGTACAGTCATTTCGATTATTACCGGTACTCCTGGAATAATTTGAAGATTGAACACCCATTGAGCAGGCGTGCAAGCAGCGACCCGACAGACCCGTAGCGATTCTGCTGGACACGAAGGCCTTTAGATGGTTTCAGAATGTTTCAGATAAGAGAGTGAGGGATTTTCAATGGATGAAGGGAGCATGACATTGTACGTATATGATATGATAAGATATGAGATGATATGTGCGTTGGATTGAAAGATGAGATCCGTTGCAGCTCAAGATGCTAAATTAAAAAAGGAAAAGGCACCGAAATAACTTTCTTGAAGTGGTGTAAGCGATTATGATTGATCACGTTTTCACTTGTTTGAATACATATCATATATACGTACTTGCTAGTAGTTAGTTTAATAAAGTTTATATATAATGTAGCGTGTCATATTTATGATTCTGTAGTGATATATTATGTGTACATCATATTTGTTCGATCTGACTTTGACAACACAACCCTAAGACTTCTTGCTGTTCAAAGTTTCAAACACTCCATGCTGAGGGTCCAGAGATCCGAACAGGTTTCTTCAAGGACTGCATGCCTTGATAGGAAACATATGGAAACGTCCAACCGCTGCTGTTGATGACCTTGACATATCTTGACTCTTCAGGATGAATTGGCCGGTGGCAAGATCAACTTGAAAGGGGGACAAGAGCTCAAACTCGTGACTGACTACAGTTTCAAGGTGCCACTGGGGTTCATGGTTTCAAAGTGTTGGGAAAGCTGGAAGATCGAAATTGAGTTGTAAAGCAGAGCTATGATCAGCTTTGACTTTATTTTGAATGTGTTTTTCGTAAAAGTGGATATGAGATTTGCTTTGATGGAAGGATGGATGGACGGATAGGCAAATTATGTCATCCAAGATCTTCCAAACTGTAACTTTGTTTTTGCCAAGGGGGATGAGACCACCTTGGCGGTGTCCTACCAGCAGTTGCCCACGGCTGTGAAGCCAGGCCTTTTTTGCAGCATGATGAATGCAATTCGGGGTCTACAAACTCCAAATCAGAGCATGTTTCAATTCAACTGAAATTTATACTTAGATCAATTCGCTCAATCCATCTCATTCACTTATGTCATGGGAGTCTCTTTTACCCAACCAAATTCCCATCCTCCACGTCTTTTCAGTCTTTTCGCCTTTCTCTCTCTCTCTCTCTCTCGCTCCCTCTCTGCTTCTGACAGTATTTCAATGTGAAACTTACAAGGTTTCAATATGAACCACTGACCCACTGCAGGTAGCATCATTCTGGCAGCTGATGGTTCCCTTTCATTGAAGGTGAAAAGCTGCGGAAGTGATCATGTTGTCACAGAGGCCGAACCTTTGAGTGAGATATTTTCGTGAAGGTATCCGAAAAGCCTTTCCCAGTCCATCTTCTAGATTTCTTGTTCAGGTGATGAATGATATTGCCATTGGTGAGAAGAAGAACATGAATCTTCCGGGCGTCAAGGTTGACCTGCCTGTGTTGCAGGACTTACACCTGTGTTGGATGGAGGATTGATGTGAATGTATATCTAATATAGATTATTATACTATACTTCGATAGTCAGGGCGTTGTATCAAGTACAGATTGCAGTTGCTGTATTCCACATAGCTTTCAACATCTCAAGAGCCAAGGTGTTGATCACCTCTTGAATATGACTTTTGGCATCCTTTTGAAGCTCTCAGGAGAAAGACAAGAAAGACTTGCTGGAGTTTGGTATTCCACAGGCCATATTTGACAGCGATCCTGTCCGATTTGTTAGATAGCAGATCCATTTGGCGACTTGACATTTTCCAGTCATTGCTTATATCACTATGGCAACAATTGCAGAGCTGGAAAAGAGGAGCAACAAAAGAAAAATAAAACACAAAAGTCTGACCGTTTGGTTTGACGCGAGACGCAGGCCATCGATTTTGTGGCGGCGAGCTTTGTACAGGTTGTGGAATGCATTCACATCCACTCCAGATGTGGTTGGACTGGTTTCATTACTGATTATGGTCAAGCATGGTCAACCCAAAAACCTACCGTTTGAATCGACTCGTTCATTCTAGTTAAACATAGGAAGCAGGCTTGCGAGTCTTGTTTTTCTTGTGCTTCGAGACTTTGTTGTCAAAAATCCAAGCATCTACACAAAATATGATAATACATATTTATACAGTATACAGTATACATACATAGATTATATCAAAGTATGTCAAAATCCTTTCCAGATGGAGCCAACATGATCCATGTTACATACATAGACCGGACTGCACTCCCGATGTCTTGCAGATTCCCGTGCCAAGTTTTCCCTTTCTCTTGGAAGCTAACGAGCGACAGGATGCTAAAGACATCGAGCTCATCCGGAAGACATTGGGTGTGCGCGGCCGAAGTATCAAGATTATTTCGAGCCTTATTTGCAGAGTCAAAATGTTGGAAGATGTTCAAAATAGTAAGTGATTGTGAGTATCTCCGGATGTTTGCTAGTCCATTGGTGGCATTGGATGATATCAGCAGATTGGGTGGTCACTCACCTCAGGAAGATTGAGAATCAGGAGGGTATCAATAACATCGATGAGATCATCGATGCTACTGATGGAGTAATGGTTGCTCGCGTGGGTCCAAGTGTGTTGTCGTTTATATGAGGTCATTTCAGCTCCATCTGACAACAAAAAATGCAGAAATTGGGTGGTTCGAAGCGTTCCATGTCCATCCGTGAGTTGTGACGATGTTTGACAAAGACGCTTTGGATGCAGGTGGTGACATGGGCATGGAAATTGATATTGAAAAAGTTGGTTTGGTGCAGCGCCTTGGCTGCAGGAGGCAAGAAATGGCAAGTCTCAAAAGGTTGTGCAAATTGTATATGGAAGGAAAGTGTGGTTTGGTTTGAGCATGAAATACAGAAATAGAAGCAAATTTTGATTCTCCAATACCTTTTTTGCTAAGGAAGATGATCATCAGCAAGTGCAATCTTAAAGGCAACTCAGCTGTCTACTGGCGCAGCAACACTGCTAGCAAGCCCAAAATACATCCCCATGGATCTGCAACAGCCTTGGATATGGGATTCGACTAGACTATGCCCCCTTCCACAACGCACCGAAAGGCAAAAACTATGGGGGAGATACAAGATACTAGAATCATCACAATTGGTAATTAGTACATTCAGAAGTCTGTGGCCATTATGGCAAGAATTTGAGAACAATCAAGTAATAAGCTGGAAAGGGATCGAGGATAGTGCAAACTTCACATGCCTCGCATGGGGACATAGTTTCACAGCAAAACATCAGAGGCAAGCAAGACTTTCAAAGCGATGGATTAAACCAATGAACTCTCGGTCACACATCCACATCGAGATACTGTACACGTTCAGTTTCGTGAAGCACTGCCCAGAGGTAAATTTGTGGTTACCGCCACCCAGATGTTGGATTCTATGGAGCGTGCTCCACGACCAACTCGTGCTGAAGCGACCGATGTCAGTTGACTGCACTAGAAGCATTTTGGAAACTCATCGGAGTCGGGGTCCCCAAGACGCCTTGTGCAGAGGTCTTGAACGCGGTTCTAGATGGCACAGATGTGGTGATGCTTTCTGGTGAAACTGCCAGCGGCAAATTCCCGGAGCAAGCAGTTGCCACCATGCGTCACATTTGCCAAGTGGGAGAAAGGACAGTGGACTACAAGGCCGGGTCTTATTCTGACGCTGTGCTTTGTACCTCGCGCAGATAAGAAAAGTGTGTCTAAGCCCACGGTGGCAGTTTCTGGATTGTGCTTGAAGACTTGTTTTGAATTTCGAACAGAGGAGCAAGATTGCAGATAGTGGCATGCATTTCAGAATTTTGCAGAGCATGGTGTGGGCAGGCACTCTACCTTGCAATCAGAATGAAGACGCTGGAAAAGAATATCATGAGCCCCGTCCTTTCCTCAGTACACTTTTGAGAGTGTGGTGTCGCTTTCCACCAATGGCAATGGCAATTTAGATCAGTTGAAGTAGCTGTTCGCCCTCCAAAGTTTGACCAGTCCAAATTTCTACTGCCTAACAGATTTGACATCTTCTGCCACCCTTGCAAGGTTGAGTCCGTGTGCTCCTCTGCAGTGAAGACAGTCATAGATTCTGATTGTACCTTTACAGCATTAGATTGTGCCTGTTAACAGATGTGAAAGGAAGCCACTGTTTTTCAAGCAGACAGACACATCACAGGTGCATTTTGAAACTTGATGCAACAACTGCCTCCGGTGTCATAATTCGGTTTGAGGCAAGCTGATTATTGCCTTGACAGAAACTGGACACACTGCTCGTATTATCTCCAAATATCGACCGCCTTGCCCAATCCTGGCGCTTTGTCCGCAAAGTCCGTGGAAATGCGGAGATCTGTCTGGATTCGGCATGATTTGTTTGCGAAGGAACGGCATGAAGGCCAACAAAGACCGGATTTGAGGATGTTGATCTGTCATTTTTTTAGATTGCAATAGCCATCACTCAGATATAGTCCTTGATCTGCAGGGAAAAAGTAAAAAAGGTCCTGTTCTTTTTTCGAGCGGCTTCCAAACCCAAGAAGAAATCTGTAGAAATCTACTGTCAAAAGGAAACATGAATGAATCAATGAATGCAAACACAAGGGTAACAGCCCAAGGATTTGGATGTCTTCTGAGAAACATCCAAATCCTCAAGGCTTCATCTGTTGGTTTTCCCCCTTGGTACTGAGGCCATCACAGCAAGTGAGCCGACATTGCGACAGATGTTGGGAAATCGTGGAGTGCCTTGGATTTCCTTTTGGACCGGTTAGTTGCAGTGGTCCAGTAATTTGTTTTTTGTGCTTTTGTGGGAGAGCATGTAACTCAAAGTCGGGTCAGAACAGGATACCCCACGCTGACAATATGGAATTAAATGATCATTCCAAGGGTGTGGTGTCAGAGGCCACCGACATGTTTCTGTGCAGGCGTGAAAATATGTAACGAGATCTACTGAGCATCTTTGATGTAGAATGCTGCTCATATAGTCATACGGTACCCGTATACATATTTGCAAGACCTTGTCCTGTCTGTGGGTTGATGGATGCTCACGGCATTGTGGTTTTCTTGAAAGGGAAGGTCATGGCAATGCGTCCTAGAGATGACCTTCGATATTCTGTATAGTATAGGGCTCTGATTGGCTTTGGCGCTCCCTGGCTTCGCGTCTCTTTGATTTCCACCATGTTATAAAATCTATGCTCTATTGGCCGCTCTGGACTTCGAAAGCAATTGCGGTTTGTGTCCGCAAAGAGCCTGTGGCATCATCTTTCCTGTTTTTGCAGCTTTGCTTCTGTTCTTGTTGTGTTCTCCCTTTCTATTTCTGGCCCTGTTGTCTAAAACCGCCTGCTCCAGACCTGATTGTTCCTTTGTGGCAAGAAGCAAAGTGGCGGTTTTGAAGGTTGCATGATGTTGGCCAGACCAGAAAAGATCTGCCATTGTGAGACCATGCAGAGCATGGAAGTGAAATATGGTGATAGAATGTGATAACAGATCAAGCAAGGCAAGATACTTTAAGTGAATGGTTAGTGACCCCCTCTCTCTTTGTCTCTGCTGGTCACTTCATTAATTTTGTTTCTGAGGTGGTGCCTATATTGACAGCGTCTTTCCAGGGTACTGACTCTGTGATCGCCAAAGCCTTGGTAAAGGCCAAGGACGGAAAAGGATTAATCAGGTCAAGTTGAGTCTTTCATTGATTTCCGTATTTATTGGTACCATGACTGAATTTTTCAGCAGTTTTTGTCGGTTTTTCGTCGTTTCATTTTTTCTGAGATGTTTCTTTCGCAGTTTTTGATACCAAACCTTCAGAGTTCCAGTTCTGAAGCAATTTGTGCCTGGGAGGAGACCAACATGGTGAAACCTGGCGATAGTGTTGTAGCCTTGCACGGCCAGAAGGAAGAGTGTCCAGGCCTGGTCCTTGGAGTCCTTGGGATTTGGTAAGGATATGAGATGAAAAGAGATCTTCGATTTTCCAAGGTCATACAAACCTTTTGAAAATTGTCAGACTCTCAGTGATGCTGTTGTTGTTGTTGTTGTTGTTTTTTTGGTGAGATGTAGGGGATGGATGCTTGGATATCCAAAAAGCTTCTGCATTTTGTTGGATTTGTTTGGATTGCTGAGGTGGTCGTTCCCTGAAACAAAAAAACTCACGTGACATGTGCACCGAATGTCTTCTCCGATCCTCAGTTTCAGACCTTCAGATGTGGAACGCGGTTTTTTGAGTGACAACAAATCATGACAAATCATAGATTCATGATGATTCATGACATTTCATGACAAACCAGATTTGATTCCTGCAAGTCTAGCTGCTAGCTGCTAGCTGAAGGAAAGCCCAGATTCGTTCAAGCAGGCCGTTTCAGGCACCACGCCGCGGTACGTCAGAGATGTAGCCTTCTTCTTGCAGAAGAGGGGTGCAATGCTTGGCACTGCTTCACGAAGCAGGCAGATGAGCCAGCAGCACATTTAATTGCTTGGTTCTGCACTCACAAAAGCATCGCAAAAAAGTGCACTTTCTATTCTCTTTCTCATCTTTCCAGATCACAGGATGGAAGCACTGAACACAGACCCACAGCATGTGCTGACTTGTGCGGGATGGAACTGGGAAGTCCTGCTGTTTGGCTCTCGGTAGGTTGCAAAAATGGAACAGAAGTCCAATGTTTGTCCGATCCTATTGGCAGAAACAGGCATGCGGCATGCCTCACCAATCCTTAAGATCTAGGAAGCTAGTCCACGCCAATTTTGGGGGATTTACACGGATACATTCATCGGATTAATCATACGTCATTACATGCCACATTTTATGAGGAGAGCATTGCAAAATTTGAAATACAGATGTGGTTTTCTGATGTTTTGTGCACTTTGGATTCATGTTTGAATGGTATCTCAAAATGCCTTAGGCATACTTGCCAGACTTGTAGCCATGAAGCAACAGCGAAACAGTCTGTATATTATTTGGCATAAATTTTCTTAAAGCTTCAGCTGCACATTTCTGATTGGAATGATCAGCTTGACACCCAAAGGGGTTGCTCCAAACCTTGAACCTTGGCTGAAGAAAGATTGGGAGCTCATTGTACTGACATGTTTGCATTGCATTTTTTTTGTTTCCCCTTAAATTATAAATTTGTTGAATCTTCAAGGTTCGATCAGCGACTTCGAATCGTGTGTGCAGACGATTCGTGCCAGAAGCTGGAGGTTCCTCTGGTTTCAAGACTCGAAGGGTTGGTTTTGGTTTGTTGTTCCAAGATAGAAACAACTCACAGCGCTCAAGTTTCCTGCTTTAGGTTCCTTGTTATGATAAGTTTGATTGATAAAGAACCGGCGAGACTGTCAGTAAATGTCAGTAATGCATGGCTTGGGAGTATCTCATGTCTGGTAGATTTGGATAGATTTATTGAAATGCTGTTGAATGGTTGAACTTTGAGAAAATTGGGGGATGGGAACCCTGAATTATGAACAGGTATAATCATGACATATATTTTTGTTGGGGGTCCGATCTCACTAAAAGGAGATGGGATTGAGCAAGCTTTTTGGCCTTTAAGGCTCAACAGTAGATGTATAGAATTTGGTAGGCAAAAGGCAGTGCCTTGAAACCTTGACACTGGATTCAGGCATGATGGATGCAGCG
Organism: Breviolum minutum Mf 1.05b.01; assembly: GCA_000507305.1. Classification (NCBI taxonomy): domain Eukaryota; class Dinophyceae; order Suessiales; family Symbiodiniaceae; genus Breviolum; species Breviolum minutum. Next base: position 125,184 of record DF239278.1, read on the forward strand.
GCATGTGCAGTTGTCGCAGGCGAGGCTGTCGTTGGAAAAAAAATCAACTCAGAGAAAGCTGCCCTCTATTTGTGCCAGTTGTGCATGGCAGCGTTGCAGATGGAATATCATGATATGTAGGATGTATACATAATATGTACATAGTGATGTCAATAAGAACACCAATAATATACGATGATGATGATGATGATGATGATGATGATGATAACACTAGCAACAACAATAATAACAACAATATGGCATCGTCATAAATCCATATAATCTCAATAATCTAACTTCATTTCATATTATTCTCCTTTCACATTAACAGTAGCTTATCTTTTATGATCGTGATATATCATGTCCAGCCGCACCTGAAGGAAATTTGCCTTGACCTTGCTACCCTTGAGGTGTTCTCTCTGCTGGTGCGGCCGCAGCACGGCAAGTGCCACGCCGTGCTCGTGTCTCTACACGTCGCACGCGGCCCAGCAGTGGATGGAAGTTGCTTAAGAAGCTTCCATTGCTACAACTTCCGCAGCCTGTGCTTCCAACAGTGCTGGTGCAACCCGATGAACCAGTCACCTTGGTAGATTGTGGAAGTGGATCGACCCGTGCATTATTCTACAGGGATGATGGCATGTCTCATGTGTCTTGGGAAAAATCCACTTGGAGAGGCGGGAGCATTCTTTTGAGCTTTGGGCCAGAAAACTGGCCTCAATGATTTTGCAGGTGTTGGCATAAATGTGTTCATGCTATGTTACTGCCTTGCATTTGCATCTATCATGTTTTCACGGGTTTCACACCCACTTTCAGCATTCCGATGCTTGAATAAAGTGAGGAAGTGTAGGCGCTACATTCCGATGCATTATGATCTATCAATATCTATCAATATCTATCAATATCTATCAATATCTATCACACACCTTGAACTTAGCCGCCCTTGCAATTGGCAGGCGATCCTTTGGCGGTGGCCCTGGGAGATGACTTGAAACTTGAGTCATTGCTTAGTCTCTTGAAACGTGAGCTTCCAAGCAGCGGCCGTGTGCTGCTGGGAGCAACAGCTGGTGTACGACAAGCAATGCAGGACTCTTTGGCCAAAGACTTGGTAGGCGAAGAGAATACACCGGTGCCACAACTTTGTATTGAAAGTCCTCGATAGTTTGAAGGCAATGGCATCATATAGTACCTGAAAATGTAGTATCTACTGTATGTTTTCATTTCATGTGTTGCCCTTCCAAATAGGTTTGATATGTTTTGTTTGTTCATAACGAGAGTCGGTGAAGAGAGGCGTCGCACCAGCCACTTTTCCAGGATGGAGCCCTGCCACACGAGCGGCTGGAGCTTTTTCGAGATCGTCTCAACGTAGTTTTCGGAAACCGAGCACGCTTTATGGTGCTCAGTGGTCAAGAAGAGGCATGGCCATTAAAGTGTAAGATTTGTAGAGGGGTGATATCATTATCTTTGGAACAGGAAAATGTATGAAAATGTTTGAAAAGGCATGAGGACAGAACCACGTCATTGTTTATTGAGTTTTCATGAGTTTTCACTTCCTCGAAGGCACGAGCTGAATGGGAGGCTCTTCAACATGCCTTGGACTTTGCGCCCGATTTGCAGCAGGATTTATTTCATGGTATGCTGTCTGGTGGTGGAATGTCTTGTCAACTGGCCCGGTACCTTGACATGGAATCGCTGATTTATCCGCCCCACCTGTTTCACACAAAAGTATCTCATAGTATCTCATATTCTGCCAGTCTCAAACAGAACTGGTCATATCATATCATGTAGGTGGTGCCGTTTATAAATACATGTTATTCATTTTTTCAGTGTTATTCCCCAGCATAAACTAATACACCAAGGAGGATACTGACAGACTCAGGCCTTTGGAATTCGGTTGTTGTTGTGTTCTTTCGGAGAGAGTTTCCCACATCAACTCCCTGGTGTCAGGCGAGGTAGTGGACATGGACCGTCCAGCCCAGAGCTTTTCAGCTTTCGAAATGGTGTTCTGCAACCAGGAGGGTTACCAGACAAAGCATCTCGATCTGAGATTTTTGGTGAAACTTTGCAAGAAGAACTTGATTCGATTCAATCTATGACTGAAAAGTTGATTATCGATTTGCCAAGAGCAATGGATGGAAACTTTGCTTTGGTTGAATGGCTTGGACTCTATGTTGCCGGTGAATCAACCGAAAGAGATTTGGTGATGGGTTTGGGCTACAATAGGTGGCTCACCCATCAGGAAGTCTCCATGGCAGTGAGCCGCCACCTAGCTCAATTGCACCAAGAACATTTTGGTGCCCAAGCGGTGGCAATCTCCCGTCGCACAGCAATTTCATGGGTCTATGGCATCATCTTGCAAAAGATCCTCAAGGTGTGCTTTGAGCCAACTGCACAATTCTATTGCCTGAAGAACATCAACTGGAGCACGGGCCATTATTTGATGCACAAGGAAATCGTGGAAGAGAAGGAGATGAAAGAGCTTTTGCTCCAGCCAAGTTAGGAAATTGGTAGTATAGCACATGCAGTTACTACGGTTACAGTAGATCAAAGAAAGCTATGGCAGCTTGAAGATCTACTGGTGACTTTTGGTGTGAAATGTTGCTTGCAGATCGTGAAATGATTCAGGAAGGTTTTGCACGGGGGCCACTAGGGCCACAGGTTGTTCACCTAAAGGTGCATCCTGCATTCTTCAGTTGCTACGAAGACAGTTTGTGCTGGTGCTTCGCAGCAGCTCATCACATTGCCACGACAAGTCTTTTGCTTCCTGTGGATGTAATTCATCTTGAGCAAAGGCATTGAAAGAGTCGAAGAGGTATTGGGATGGTATTCGGACTAGTGAGATTTTGTGAATGTGAAGTCTGTTGAAGTCTGAACATATAGCTGACATTGCTATTTAATGGGATTTGTTGGGGGGCCTACAGTATTTCCCCAATGATGAATGCGAAACAGTGATCAAGCCAAATCAAGACACCCAGGCACCAGCCATCAAGTTTATAGCCCCGCAAGTCCTGCATGGACCAGCTGGAAGTTCTTATCAAATCAGTGTCAGGATGCAAAAGATTTGAAAGTGCTGCCAGAGCTAAGTCAGACCCCTTTGCGCTTCCTGCCAAAGGGTGCGGAGAAGCAAGGTTAAAGCGCACCGCACCCGAATTGAATGGTAGAAATGGAAGAAAAACGGATAGTATAGGAGTATTGTGCATTTGAAGTTGGCTGCTCAAGTTTTGACAACTATCAGTGGATCACATGCGCTGTACATCTTTTAGCAATCCAGCTCTTCTCACTCGAGCAGCCGCTTATTTTCGCAACTGCTTATTTTCGCAACTTTGCCACACATCTCGATTGTTTCTAAAGCGGGCAAGCTGCTTGTCGTGGTGGGTAGAATGCCAAACTATTTGATAGATTGATAGCAGATATCTTTTGTCCTCAGGCAATCCACCCAAAAATGTTGGTTGTCAACACTGGCGATTTCTGCAAGGCAGCTTGTTCAGTTCCGCACGTAAAAAAATGCCGATGTTTCTGTCCCCATAGGCGTTTGCAAAAGCCCAGAAAAGATGGCCAAGTTCGGCAAGTCGTTGAGACTTTTGGCGCCGGGATGTCCTAAAGCCTTGCTTTGGGATGTTCGGTTGGCCAGATTTTCTGAAGGGTCAGGACTCGGCGGCACAGCTACGCCTTGGCAAAGCTTCTCCAGCTTTTCCCTGGCATGATTCTCCGAAGAAAAAGACTGATTGCAAGCAAAGTGCATTATCTCCAACATACTGCTCTTGCTGTTTGCGGGACCTGAGATTTGCCGTTAGTTGAAACATATTGATTGATTATTGTGAACCTTGGCAGCTGTGCAAAAAAACCCAAGGGTCCGGGGGAATTTCATTCACACTCCCTGTGAGATTAATACTCACCAAGTCACCAAGCGACTCTTTTGTGCAACCGACCTGCCAGTGGCTCTTGTCACATGTTTGCTCCAGTCCTAAACCAACAAAACCAGGCTTGGTCTTGACACCTGGACATTGATACGATGGAATATGATGGAATATGTCAGTGCACCGAATCAAAGGCTGTGCAATCATCCTGCAGATTTCTCTGTCAGGATGGTGGACTACTCCAAATGGGATAAATTACAAACATCTGATGAGGAAGACGCAAAACCACAACCACCTCCAATTCCAGTGCCTTGGAAGCCATGTTCAGACCTTGAACATCCCACGTCATGCTTGGGGGATTGGAGGAATTGCCTGTTTTGGAAGCTCCTGTTTACTGGTTACATGCAGCAATATCATGCAATATCATGAGATCGGTTGGATTCTGTTGATTGGTACGATTGCTTTTGTCGTTTTGTATGTTTTCTATCCATGTACCCCATTGGTGTGAATTCATCGAGGTGCAACCGAAATCTCCTGCATTTCCCAAACGTCGGCTTCATCCCTCTGACTATCATCCAGAAAGATCACTCAACAAGGACGAAGAGAGATCAGTTAAGACTAGCATGATCTTGAGCTGGTTATTCAAAGATATTCAAAGCAGTACATTCCCTGAAACTAACATAGACCAAGTGCTTGTAGCACCGGAAAATGGATGGTTGGAAGATTAGTTTCCTTTTGGGGTGGCGCAACCTGGCAGGTGCGAACTGTCAGTTTCAGGGAGGATATAACAAATTAGTGAACAAGGCTTAGGACTTGAATGACCAATAGATAGGGTATTGCTGGTGGCTGATAGTCATCGAAGAAAGAGCCTACCAACGAATCAAACAACAAAGACACGTAGAGTGGGTTTTTGTCCCAACAATCCTCTTCCATTCATGGATTTTCTTGGCTTCGGGCTGGTTTCAAAACAAGAATTCCTCTAGAAACTGTAATCAAACTTCATGAGCTTAAAACGCAGGAGCTTTTCGAACCAGAAAATTGTCAGCGCTGGGTGTGCCCAGAACTTTTGGAGCTAGTTGGTAAATGGCAAAGTGCCAAGAAAGCCGGTGAAGAAAATGCCTTTCAGAGTTCCTTGGCGTGCAGTGTACAATCATACAATGACAGTGTTGCTTGGCACCCTTTCCTCAACCCATGGTATCTCCCCCTTTCCTGTGGGCTGCGGGTGGGTGGTGGTTGTCGCTGCAGCAGCAGGAGTAGTAGGAATTTAGCATTTCCAGTTTGGATGTTCAAATTGTATATGTCAGTATAGAATTAGAAGTTATTCCATGCGGAAGACACGTGGCTGAGATATCATGATGCGACAAAGATGCGACAAAGACATGACCTTTGATCCTTTGCAGACGTGGCTTCATCAACGGACGAGGTGTGGATTTGGAGAGCTTGGATGGCTTCAAAGTAGAAGCACCTGGAATTTTTAGCTTCCCAGCCCTGACGGATGAATTTTGCGAGCTGCTGCTGAAGGACAGATGTGTCTATAGATTAGCTTTTTGACAGTCTCCTGGTAGCACAGCTAGATAATATGGTGTAGATAACAGTAGTATATTGTAAATAGTGTCTGTAGAGTCTATGATAGTTTTTACATACTGTATACATAGGAAAGGAAACTATGTGTGCTGTATAGATGTACATGTGTGTGTGGATGGGTGGTGAAGTGTGCGTAACAAATGGCGGAGACCTTGTTGCGAAGAAATTGTTGCTAGCACATAAGACGTTGCCTTTTGTTTGGTGCAAATGGCAGGAAGTCCAGCACTACCGCGAGAGTGGTCTTCCATCAAGAGCTCCAAACAGCATGAACAATTATGGACTAGTTCTGAATGAGCGACACGGATGCAAGCAGGTTGCTGCTGGTATTGAAGGGAAAGAGATATGTGAGTCGAGTCACCACAGCTCTGAATTCTGAGATCTTTGAAAATGGATGACTCTGGTGCAGTGTTTTGCCAAGGATAGGTTTGCGACCAGCTTTCTCTGCGCTCCTGAAAGAAGTTCTCCTTCCTATCGGCGCGAGGCTAGAAATGTGTGACACAAAGGTAAAGCAAAAAAGGCATTGGCCTTTTGCCAAAGGCCTTGGCCCAGAATTTCCATGTTTGCTGCGTACCCAAAGGCTATTTGGAAGTGATGAAGATCGCGTCACTGCCATCAAGGGTCAGGAAACGGAGGCAGAAGACTGGGGCGGCTCAACCTTGGACGACCATCATTCCTTCATAGTTCAGTATCGCCCGACCGATGACAAGCAGCTTTGTGGCAAAATCATGGCCTCAGGTATAACTCAATTAGTACCACAGGAGCTAATACGGCCAATGTATCTATGGCTAAGAAATGTGTTGGTCTATAAACCTCAGTGTACCATCCTGTTCTGTCTCTAGGTTGCCCTTGTCTTCTTGACTCTTGACACCTCGGTCAAAGCCTAGGCATTTGGACATGCACATTGACGAATGCGATGCCCCTTTGGATGAAACCATCATTCATCTGCTTGTTTCGTTTTCGGCGTCCAGTATATATAGAACAAGTTGTTTGGTTCTGATTTTGCTTGGACCTACAGAAACCAAGGTGACTTTCAACTTTGGGATTACTTCGCACAACAATTTTGAAGGCAATGATCTCACATTTTGTGGCATGTTTGACGCAGCAGATCATCGCAAGTATCACCATACGAATCTTGTCGGAACGAAGAGCGCGCATCTCCATTCCATCATGTTGCAATGTTTGCCAGTGGCTCATGGCCTGGCTGCATTATCATTGTAGCATGGTGGGTGTAGGAGGATATTTAATTGCTTTCTGGCTGATTGCTGATTGCTGAATTCTACTTGAGGTACAAACATGCGAAAGGACGTTGTGTGGTCCACTCTGGGAAGCGTCGCCATGGTGCTATGGACATTGAAAAGGTGGCGGAACTAGAGTTCACGGATGTCACCACACATTCAGTGAAGGGTTGTTTGATTCGGGATTTTGATGGAAGATCGATACTTGTAAACTGGAAAGATTTACCACCGTAGCTGGACTGTGTCAGAGTGAGTATGGGTGAAGATCTGCCAGCGTAGTGTCTCGATGTGCCACTGAAAGCTTTTTGCACAGGGCGAGCGCGCCTCCCTTATCATGTGGACCAAGAGCAGAACCTTCCGTCGAACACAGGCAGAGCAGTTAGAGCAGCACATTTCGACCGTTACACTATGATCCTTTGGACTCTCCTGGTAGTATCTTTTTTGGGTCTAATGATTTAGTTCTTTCAGCATTTGTTTAAGCGGAACAACATGGAATGCCTTCCAGTGGATTTCATGGCCAAGATGCCATGCAGTTCCTTCCTTTCCAATTCAATTGGTGACCGGGTCGTCCTGTCCTCCAGGATATGTGAATCTAATCTACGGACTTAGTACCACTGAATCATGACTTAATAATCTATAGCCATCCTCTTAAAAAACTCGTTTTGCAACAGCCAGCGGGGTTGAACGGCTGTTGAATCATGCTAGGCCTACCGAGAAAGAAATCGAAAGGGCCTTACTTATGGAGATGCTGATCGAGTGTGCTTGAGCTACACTCACGACCCCGATTCCTGGCTAGGAATGACCTTTTGCAAGCCGTGCCAATTACCTGTTCCGATACTTGATTTGGTTCTTTGGTACATGGTGAAGCGCCTAAGGACTACAAAAATCTGATGCCAAAGAAGCAGCAGTACCACATGAAGCGAAGGCACGATGATGTCATCATATCATCTGAAAGACTGCAGGCAGACTTCCTTAGCTTTGGCGTAATCCTCGCAATCACCAGATTGATTCAGGGAAGAAGGCCAAAGCGGCAACGACGTGCCGCTTCTAAAAGTCACGTTGGTTGCAACAAAGTGGAAGAGCGAGACGCTGACACACCTCGCAACACTTTGTAGATACATTTTCGTACTGACGTTGGCTTGCTTAAGCTTGCGTCATCTTACTGCCTTCTCATGCCTTCTCCGTCTCTACAAGCATCTTGATGTATTTTGATGGCTCTCTTGTTCTATCATTTTGGACTAAGGAGAAGAGGTGGTTTCAAGTCTGTGGAGCCACTGAGCTTGTGGAAGGCCAGTCCAAACTCCTCAACTTGGAGGAAGAGTTTCTTGGATAAAGAAAGTGAGCAGCAGGCATTTCACAGATCTGTGGAGAATACTTGTACTCAATATGGAGAAGTGGCATCCGAGTATGCCACCTTCAGGAATGAGCAGATTGCTGTATTCAAACATAAGGGAGAACTGTTCGCACTGGTAGCTTTGCCGCATTGACAGCATGCCAGATGTTGCCTTGTTGCTCTTGATCACATGCTCGCACTTTAAGTTGGCTCCAACATGTGCAACATGTGACTGCCTGCAAGGACAATCGATGTGCACACATGGGAGGCTCGCTCTGCGAGGGTGAGATCGAAGATATCGGAACAGAACATTTGGGCCAGATCCTGAGGGAAGGGCAGAGAACACTTGAAGAGAACACTTTGTGTTCAACAGGTCACGCAAAATATCACGAAATTACAGAAGAAATTACATGCGGCAACGACAAGCACACAGTTGTGCTGTGCCATTATTTTGCTGTACATTGGTCAGGTCTTGATGGGGAGAGGATGTTATTGTTGATATTGCGTGAGATTTGCATCCCTGGAAGCGCTGAGGTAGCAGCGATTCCTTAGCTTCTGATGGAATGGTGATTTGTCCACGACACTACATGTGCCATGCTGAATCCAGAGAATGAAATTAAGATGAAATAAGACAAGTAAGCAATTTCCAACGGTTCACAATGTCATTCTGAATCAAATTGCTGAAACGTATTGCAGTGTCAACATGCTGAGGTGCTTCAATTTAAGAACTGGAGAACATGTGGATGGTGATTTGACCATGAAGCAGAAGGCCGGAAGACAACAATTGTTGGCAAAAGATTTTAAGTAGGTATTGAGAGTGTTGCACATTTGTATGTTTTATAATGCGTTGAGTTTTTTATCCTACTTTTCTGAACGCGCTGATAAGATATTGACATGATTTAGCAGGTCTACCCAGTTCGGCTATCCCAAGACGGCCAACAAGTTGAGGCACATCTCACACATTCTCCAGGAATTATCAAGTAGTCTTGAAGTTTTTGCGGCTGTTTTGATCGGATGCCATCCTGTTTGTGTTCTGGTTCGCCAATTTTTGAAACTTGTCATGTTTTGCCACGTCACCTCAACATCTTCCCGTTTCCGCGTTTAACGTGGCTGCCGTCTTTTGACAGGTGGAAGTCGAGCTGGAAGTTCTTCCAGTCGAATCAACCGTCCAAGTCACTTCGCGGGTTGAAGCGCAAAGATTGCCTCTATGGCTGTGTGGTATTCCCAACAAGGTCAGTTTTGTATCATTTTGTCGATGATGCCATGGACACTTCAGGTCACTTTGAATTCAACTGTTTCCTACTCACCTCCTAACACTTGGACAGGTGTTTGCCACATTGCCGTTTGCATTGGGACACTTGGAAGCATCTAAAGATGTGGTAGGCAAAACTTAATTTGCATCGAGAGTTACAAAGATATTGTTTTTGCAATTTGATGAGGCCTTTGTTCCCTCATGATGGCGGCCAACATCATCTTTGACAAAACATTGAACAAATACCTGAGACTGAACTTTTTCAAGTAGAAAAAATCGAGATATAAATGAATAATTATATTATCCAGGTCATAACAATAGATATTATCAAATGATAAAATATATTTGAAATCATTTAATAAAAATAGTAAAATATTAAATACATTAATGATTATTTTTAGATATAGATTAAATAGAATCTTTAAGATATATTTATTATATATAATATAATATAATATAATATGATATAATATGATATAATATAATATGATATACAATATATATATATTATATATATTTTTTATATTTAAATAAATATATTATATAAGAAATAAATATTATACAAGGAAAAATAATAATGATAAATATAATATAAATTTTTAAAGATAATATATATTTTTTTGATAATTGTATTTGTTGTAGAATATGAATTATTAATTATATGTATTATTTATTATATATTATGTTTTTGTTTTTTTTATTTGATATTTTTGTATTTTTATTTTTATATATTTTTGGTAATAATAAAAAAAAAAAAAAAAAAANACTATTTCTACAGCAGGAACCTTATACACCAAAGGGGTTTTACACCATAGGCAATCTGCACCAAAGAGCCTTTACACCCAGAGACTCCTACAGCAAACGAATTGCACCAAACAGTTTTTACGCCGGGCAACTTTTACACCAGAAGACGTTTACACCTGAATTGTTTACATCTCAAAGTTTTTAACACCAAAACCTTTCTTACCAGCCAACCTGTACAACAAAATATGTCTACATCAGAAGCCATTTGCGCCAAATATATAGTTTTCGATCTCAAAAGGCTTTTACACCCGAGGCACTTCACACCAAAGAGCTTTTACACCAAAGCCTTTCTACACTAAACAGTGTTTACACCAGTAAACCACGCAATGTACACGACAAAAAATTCCTGGACTGCAACGCATAAATACCCTCACCTACTAGAGGGTCTGGAATGGTTAGCCTAGGGATGCCCCAAAAAAGGTCTAAAATGGTCACTGATCATTCTAGACCTTCCCAACCTTAAACCATTCTAGACCTTCAGAACCTTCAAATATAGGCGGAGAGATAATTATTCTAGACCTTATTGGTTATTTTTCAATCATTTAAGGCCTTCAACCATTCCAGATTTTTTTGTTGTGTCAAATAAAGCACTAAACCTTAGGTAGTTTGATTTTAGATCTTTGGTGGTTTCCAAATTCAGGAATTTTAAACAACTTGGGTAAGCTTCAAGGTGTAACAAAAGGAAAAAATGGATCTTGATATAAACAACATATAATCTTTTTCCAAAATTCTTATCTTACATCTTGATGGTCCACCCGTACCATGCCATACCCAGATCGACCATGATCTACCCAGTCCTTTCCCATCCCACCCAACCGTTTTCCCTACCCATTCACATCCGATACAACCATTTTGGAAAAATTTGGAAATACATATTTTCAATTCTAGACCCCTATGACTTATAGCAAATCAGAAGGTCTAACATGGTCTAATTTTACCAAAATTGAAGGTCTAACATGGTTTAGTCAAACCCTTTCTATCAAAACCTTCTATATTGGGCCTATGGAATTCCATTTTAGACCAAATGGTCTTTGCAAGGGTGGGTGATAATGGGTGAGAGATTGATAAAGTATGTTGTCTAGACATGAATTTTTAAGCAACCAAAAGGATCCAAAGGTCTTAGCTGGTTCGCCAAAACCCTTTCTAGTAGAATCTTCAATGTTGGACCTACAGATTTTCATTCCAGACCACGATATCTATCCAAAAATGCACAGATAAATTGGATCAATTTTTTTTGCCACTGAAAGTCTAACATGGTTTACCCAAACCCTCTTTATCAAAACTTTCTATATTGGGCCTATGAAATTCCATTCTAGACCAGAATATCTATGTAAAAGTGGATGATCGCCTGATAAAATTTCTTGTCATTTTGCAGCAATACAAAGGATCCAAAAGGTCT
>DF239278.1:137353-165007 GCA_000507305.1 Breviolum minutum Mf 1.05b.01
ATTTAAAAAAAAAAAAATAATAATAATAAAAAATAAATAAAATAAAAAAAATCAATATAAATATTTATTATATAATTTTAAATATACCTATATATATAATTTAAAAAATATTTTAATTAAAAAACTAATTAACCAAAATTATTATTTGAAAATCTTATAAAAAAAATCCTAATATAAATCTTATATTCAAATTTTATATAATTTAAAATAATAATTAATAAATTATCTTTTTTAATTAAATATATCAAAAATAATATAATAATAAATAATTAAATCTTTATTATATATATGAATTTATGTCTATTTTATTGTTATTTTCTAATTATTTTTATATTTTAAAAATATAAGGAATTAAAATGAAAAATATAAATAGGAAATGGTTAATCATCCAAATATTTGTTTGATATAGTACCCCAAGAAATCGACCTTATATCTACCTTTTTATGTCGTTCGGTCTTTCTTCAGCTTCTCGCGGACATCAGCACTTGTAAATGTATCCATGTTGTACGCTCCTGCCAAAGGAACCAAAATTCATTGCTCTGGCAAAACATGATCTACTGACAAATATTGACCAAACCTGTACTTTGTCATTGGAGAAACAACCAAGACATGCACAGCCTGTGCACTCTACACCTAATCCGTCCCCTCCTGAGGATGAAGAAGCTTTGACACTGGTTCGTTGCCGCGAGACTTCCCTGAGAGGCAAAAGGGATCCATGTAGTTTTTGAACATGGATGAAGACATCGTCTCACTGATTTTGAGCTGTCCACCCAAAGCTCTGGAAGGGGTCGGTGCGTTGCCTGCTTACCAGAAACAGGCAACATATCTTTGCTCTGGCTGAAGTCGTTTCAGCTTTGCCGGTTTTTCTGGATCTGATATGACCTTGCATCTTGCATTGTCTCTACTCTTGTAGAAATGGATGCTCATCCAAAAGAAATCGGTCTTGCACAGAAATTCCTGCGCAGAACCAGCCTCTTTGCCTCGTGCTCTTCTGCGGACCTTCACTTGTTGGCTCTAGTTCATGACAGGTTTTTATCTCCAAGCTTGTGCATGACTTGGCACATAGCCATTTCCTGGCACTGTCAGCCCCATGACTGAGGACTCCGCTGTCTTTTCTCGGCTTCCAAGCGTTCCTTTTCTTCCTGTTCATCCAGCGCTCTGAGCGCATCCTGAAACTTCAGCGATTCAGACTGTTCCGTTGGATCATTTGCTGAGACTCTGACCAGTTGCTTTTGTGCTTCTGCCATGGTCTTTGCAATGGCTTCCTGTCCCAAAAAAACACAAATCTAGCAAATGAGGTTTCTATGGATTTGGAATATTCAAACTGTGAAATCTCAAAAATGGAAGAAACAAATCGGTCTGTAAGATTCGACCCTATCGCATCTCTGCCAAGAGCCCCTGCCTCTGGATCCTGCAGGCGGCGTGTTGAGAATTCAGAAGTAGATTGCTGGATCTTCGAAACAACGCGTCGCCATAAATTGAGTATCCATTATGGAGTCGTTTTATGCATGTTCAGACTCTGTGCATATTCGACAGTTTCATAATTCATACGAAGATAAAATAGAATACAAGGAAATTAAACGTAATAGAATGTGATACTGTAGTATGCTATGACATAATATGGCATGTCATCGTGTGAAGTACTGAAATATAACGAGTACATAGGATATACTACATGACATAACGTATAACATCTAAAATATGATGTGTTTGTATATATCATAGTTGCATAATATATGATGCTATGTAGTATATAAGATACAGTATATAATACACGATGCACAATATATCCAATATGTAATGCATTTTACATAATTAGTATATATATATATACATTACTGTATATTTATGAATTAATGTATATATATATATACGTATAGTACGTATAGTATATATATATATATATTATTGCAATCCGCAAATATCCGTACGCAACATGTAACATATGAGTACTGGATAGTAGTGGACTGTAACGTCTCACCGTCTCACCATATTGCTTTTCTGTCTGTCCCGGATTTGCTCCGCATCACGCAGCAATGCAGGTGCCAAAGGAGAGCTGCATTGCCTTCGATAAAACTCCTGTGGCGAATTTTTTTGCATTGGAGACTTTGGGAAAATGTTGAAATGAATTTCCCTTTGTCCACAAATAGACTTCTGCACACCACCAGCAGGCTGACAATCTCTGTGAACTCAACATGTATCAAACGTTTTGTTTTTTTATGTTTTTTTGGGAGGCAAAGCAAGTTTAACCCGACGGGCAGTGTCAGTTGCCACTGCCTACTGGTCTACATGCAAAGGATGACTTGAAACAAAAAGGTAAATCCCACGACGCCTCCTCTTCTTCACATGGAGTCACCTGAGAATCTTGCAAACAGTTCAAAACAAACGGAATGCAACATGATCGCCATGCCCTACTCCTGTAGTTTTGATGGATTTCAGCTGCTTGGATGGGTTTGATTTCGCAGCCATCACCCAACTTTCGAGGTTTGCTCATATTTGAGGCAATCCGTAACCCTCTGAGGGAATGGCAAACTCTGACACCTGGCCCACTGCTCCAACATGTCCAAATAAGCTTTCAAGCATACAATCCCCGACAGTTTCATTGGGCTGGCTTCTTCGTGGAGGACTTTCCCAAAACGGCCTCGTCAATGAGGGCGTTATCGCGCACACGCACCTGCCGGACCTGTCGCCCGTTTGATCCTCTCTGTGGATGTCAAGATTTGCGGCAAAAACTGATGGAAACATCAGCCTCCCGTGAGAGCTGCCAAATGAATTGTTTGTCAACCTCCGAACCTCAGGGATGTCCATTTTACAACGGAAAAAGCTGCGTAATCACAATGAAAATCATGAAAATCTGAGCTTAGCACTTGACACAGTGGTAGTGCCTACAACACCTTACGTCATTTAATCTCATGAACGCATGTGAGATCACATGACCTTTGAAGATGTTATTTGCTTGTAGAAAAATATAGGTACTGTAATACAAGTTCTGGATTTGTAAGGGCTCCACTCCCCAACAGTAAGGCAAGTCGCTGGACCTCAAAAATTGTTGATTCGGTGATTCGGTGATTCTTGTTGATTATTAGAGAGTTTCAAAGTCTTCAAAGGCTCCTGCCCATTCATCTGTGTCTGTTTCCGCCTGCCAAAGTATGAAACATTATCAAACAACAATGGCAAGGGCTCAGTCAATACTCTTTTCCGTTTAAAATTGTAGTGAGAACTCCGCCTTCACCAGGATGGCTCTCATTGCTGCCTCATTCTTTTTGAGGTTGCTGTCCTGGGCTTGGACATCATTTCTTGGTATACTGATATTTCGATGGAGCTTATACTCTCAAGGTTTCCGTTCCAGAGTCTATTAAGTTGCAGGGTTTAGAGGAAGCCTGCCAAAAACACTCTGACGGACTAGACTTCCGAAATCCCCTTCATTCCACCCGGAGTGTGCGTCCTTTCGCATTGGGATCGACAGCAGGAAATTCATCTTGTCATCTTTGGACTTTGTCTGTCAAATGCGCAAACAGCACCACAACACTTGCAACTCGTAGGCAAATCACTGGCAGTGTGCAATTAATAAACAAACTTTGCTGCACACGTCTGCACCACACAGCAATGTTTTGCTAAGAGTTGGCCTCCCAGCTATTGTAGGCATCTTGAACATCCTCAGGCAAAAGACTGATGTTGTTGATACTTTCTATATATATTTTTTGGTATGTATGAGCTACCCGACTTTCTCTGTGGAGCTTGGGAGTGGCTCCCGTTCAAGTTCCGGTTCCGGTTCTAAGCAACGACGGCCCATGCAGTCATCCCGTGCGCCGTTTGGGGAATAATCCAAGTTCCAGGCCCATAAGTTGCGACTCCACAGTTCCGGTGAATTTGAACAATGGAATTCCTACTGATTCCTGGAGCCTGGAAAAATGAGGAACAAAAATCCTGATCTGCTTGACAAAGGGTTTTCACAATTGTAAGGGCAATGGCTTGCCGAATGATATCCACAAACAGGATCAAACTTCACCAAGCAAAAATGTGATGCATTTCTCTCACATCTAAACCAGCGGTCTTCCACTTTTTTCGGCTGCGACAAGCAGCGACACGCAGATGTAAAACTCAGTTTCGGCCGTCGTGGCGGCGGTCCGAATCCAGGCGCCCAGAAAGAATTCAAATGAGACAACCAAGCCCTGAAAAGCAACAAATCCAACAGTTCTTCAACACTCATCCAACACTCACAGATTCACCATGTGAACAGCAGCAAGTCTAACGAATCGATGAACGGGCCAATGGGCACAGCGCTGAGCCTACATGCTAACGACGCTGCAAGCTGAAAAACTCCTTGGGAGCGCCAGGACATTGGTGTGGAGGACAAACCTCCAAGTTCACTACTAGCATCTTTTACTATCTTTTACTTACACATCATCCTGGCTATAGATATCCAAAATATCCGTAGATTTGTGAGAAAACAGGATGGTAATACCAAGGTCACAACCTCAAAACTTTCTGACACAACTTGATCTCCATCTACAAGATCTAACCGGGGGGTTGCTTGGAGTGTTTGCATCTCAGACCATTCATTTCAGGAAAAATCCGTAGGAATGCAGACCGATGCCCATCAAGTTGACCTGAGTTTCCAGTCAACCAAGTGCAATCTGGTTTACACTTGCGGGTATGCAAATGATGAGGTTTAGTACCAAGAAACTAAACATGTCATGACATGACAAATGTATCTAATTTAGGGATGCAGTACTCAGATACTCAGATGAACAGTACCTTTTTACATCACCACACTGCCTTCCTTGCGCTAGTGCCACCTCAAAACAAATAGGTCTTCATCGCTTTTCCCTGAGGGCACTGCACCAATGTAGCAAACCCAAACCACCTGAAGAATTCTTAGATTCTTGATTCACAATCGGAGCGCGGACCTAACCGCTTCAGCCCATTCATGCATCTCGTGGTGTAGATCCAAAAGGCTCGCACCAAGAAGCCGAATGCTCCGATCTTCGCGCTCTCCCTGGTGTCCCAACCAAGTTGCAGCCTTGGAAATGGCAGAGAGGGGAAGGATCTGCACAAGTGCTCAATTCAATTCTGATTTTTTGAAAAAAATATTGACATACTTCGAAACAAGTTGACTGTCAACTTGAAAGTTTTCGTTTTCTCTCACACTCTTTGCAAAGGGCCTTGTGTGCAAGTATCCAGCATAGACCAACCAAGTGATCAAGGCCCAAGTCTCCTGTCACGAGATCTTCAGCACATTGGATCACAAATCCATACAAATCCAAGATGTCGCTCTCCTTCGGATCCCAGCTCCAATAGTTGCCCCAGGCTTCGTTCGCCCAAACAGCTCCAGAAACAATGCCAATGGTCCTTGTCGATATGATGTCTTTCGTCATTTCCATACCCAAGTGTGCTCACATATTAGGTTCAATGATTCAAAGACACAACTGGGATGTTACCCATTTGCGCAAAATTTGCTCTCAGATTTCTTTGCATTTCAAACATTTCAATCTGATTGAAACGTCAACTAGTCCAACTGAGGATGTGTCAGGAAGCCGAATCCCAGCAACAGGGATCTGTATGCCAAATCATCCAAGGTGATGGCCAACTGATCGTCCTGCACCATGTGGATAGGCTTTAGCAGCAACCTATTCTTTCGGCACAATGATCAATGAATGAATATCAATGAATGTCAATGAATATCAAAATCATCGATCATCATCAAGTCAGCTCCGATTCTCATTTCGATAACACCAATGCTTCAACCGGGAACCAATGTACCTCAGACAAAACTGCTGCTGCGGAGGAGGATGAAAACTCGACAGTGACCTCAGCTTCTGAATCTGTCTGTTGTTCATCCACGTTGGGCAAGTCTTGTTCAAAGGCTAAGGGAGCTAACATTGCTGGCAGTGGTCGCGGAGCTGGCTACCGCAACCTATCAACAGCTAGAATCAGCTATGAATTCAGGACTAGCTCGGCGTCTTGGCAATGAGGCACGGCTTCACAAGGTGTACGATAACCCAATCGATACTAGGTGACTTGGTGGTTTGGAATTCCAGGGATGTCCGATGTAACCCAAACTACCGAGACTTTACCTTTGGCTGATACTGGCCAGTGTAGGTACATCAAAATGACATAGGACCCCCAAAATGACCCAACAGTATAATATACACTCCCTGAAACTAACATAGCACCTGAAAATGGAGCGTTGGAAGATGTGTTTCCTTCTGGGAAGGCCTATTTTCAGGTGAACCCAGGATCCGGAGCCATGACTGGCACCGTTGCACCTCCACATCTCGACCCTTCTCGCTGGCCGCAGTGTTGCCGGCATCAAGACCAGTGGTGCCCGTCATGGCCACCGCCTGGTGGATCCCAATCCCCTCGAAAGGATGAAGCTGAAGCAAAAAATCCTGAAATCCAAAGGACCAAAACACTTTTTTTGGAAAAGGCTTAAAGCTTTGTATGAGACTTAGAGGTCGTATGTCCATCCTTTCATTCGTTCGTTGTTGTTGTTGTTGTTGTTGATGATGATGATGATGATGATGATGATGATGATGATGTTTGGATCAATCTTCTTTCAGCTAGCGGCCTGTCCAGCTGTAGCAACAGCAGGCTGAGGCCTCTGATGAACAAAGTCAAAGTGAAATTGTGTTCAGCTTCCCAAGAGTTTCAAATCTCATTGCCGTGACGGTTTATCTACACAAACGAGATAAAGGAATGAAGCAAATCTTATCAATCAAGAATGTGCATTTTATTCTTGTAAGCTCAACCTTCTGTTTCACATTCCACCTAACTCTGGATACGTTTCTCAGAAAAGGACTGGAGGCCATTGGCCAGACCCTGGAGTGCTGGCTGCACAGCCTGTCGATCACAGAGGGGGCCCTCCATGGTTTTTTTTCCCGTGGACATTTTCCCGATTGCCTCACGGATGGCCGTGATAGGACTTTCCTTGGGCTGACTCAGTGCCAAAACAGCCATACCTTAGTTTTTTCATCATCAAATCGCAGGTGGATAAAGAAACCTTCCCTGAGATCGTGGCAAAGCACCGATCCAAAGAGGAGTGTAGCATAAGAGCACATCACCACCTGAGTACACTTCAAAACTATGCGCTTCAGCTTTCCCAGCCTAAAAAAACGATATAAGAGTAAGTTTGTTTCGAGTTTGGAGTGTAGACCTATATGGAACTATGTTCAATGATCTACTTCTGCTTGCGGAAACAGTTTCAATGGCCTTTCACAGAATATACATGTTTCATCATTTTTCATAATCTTCAGCTTCTTCACATGGGCTCACAACTACACAGCAACGGAAAACATCAGTTTCAGAGCGTGACAGAGACGTGCATGACCAGCCAGTTAGACCTCAGAATTTTAGCATCACACCGCGATGAAACGCAATGAAACATATCGGGGAAGCTGTAAGAATCACTTGTCAGCTGTGTCCGGCTGTTAAGTGTCCAGGATTCCCATAGGGTTCTAGGGTTCCATGCTGTAGGGCTGGCACCAAAGCGCTAGCCTTCTGCAAAGCCTGTCGATTGGGCCAACGAAGGAGATGTGGCAGAGATGATTCTGAAAAACTATTGAAAATGTCCTCTTTAAACTTTAATGATTGCATGCGTTCCTTTGAGGATGCTCTTGCCTTGGGCAAGGAGAACTGGGCAAAGGCAACAATGCCAAGAGCCACTGGGGATGCCCAAACAGCCTCAGTCGAGGTCGCAATCCAATTGCCAAGCCTTGAGGTTTGCAAACCCTACAAAGCTTGGAAAGAGCTTCCATCAAACAACGACTGCATCATGGTCAAATTAAGCTCTGGGTGCAAAGGAAAACCTTATCTCCAAAGAATCTGCTTGTCAAGTGGCTGCAATGTCGCTGGTGACTTTCTTGGCCTTGCAGGGTAAGCAGAACGCTGTTCTCAAGATAGACTAGCAAAAACATACTCCAATAACAACGCTGATGAAGAATGACTCGAATGACCATATGCAGGCATGGAAAAACCCCAAGCCACTTTGCCTGAGCTCCACCAGCTTGGTTCTGTGCGTCAAAGTATTTGGCTTCATCGTTGCTGTTCTCTGTGGCCTTGAAAGCTGCAACTTTCATCGGTTTGCTTTGCAGGGTGGCCCGTTGTTGGCAATCCTAGGCATCTCTTTCAAAAAACTGTTGTGTTATCACTGATCCCTTCTCAGAGAAGTCCGATCAACACGGATCTCAGCTGTCTCCAACAACCTGTATCATTCCCATCCAAGCTTGTCACAGTAAAGTAGAGGGTGACTGCAGTGACTCCCCACCTGCAGAATGTGCATCCTCCATCAACCAATCACGGAGGCCGTTTTCTGAGATGCCAACGCCAGGAAGCTTAAGGACTCGTACATGTTGGAAAGTGGGAAATGGCCTCACGAAATAAAGCCCCCTAGGCGGAGTGCAAACAGCGACATGCTTTGTTTGAAGGTTTCTCAGCTTCACACCACTTTCGAGCCAGCGATTGCTCAACAGCACCTGGAGTGGATGCACTTCAGTCTCAATGACCTTCACTGTGGATTCTCATGGCAAGGTCTCATGCATGTCTCACGCGCGCAAGGTAGGGAAACAAGCAACATACCACACTACCAACAAAGCCTTGGCCTATGGGGGCGCCAACCACAAGTGTAGGTAATTATAAAGGAGGGTCCCCACAGTCTTTGCAGATTGCAGGCTGGGCTGTTGACAACAAGCGCCAAGTTTGCGAAGCACATAGCCTAAATCATCAACACTTTGTTCAGAATGGTGTGCTGGAAAAAATGGAAACCCACCCGAAAACATATGAGCAATATGTGTTGCTGGTCGCAAAATCCACCCAAAAAATTGTGAACATCCACCCCAAAAAAACTCAGCTCGAAGGTCATATCACCTGATTTCTGTGCTAAGCTCAGATCCCAGAAAGCCGGAGGTTTCCCAGCATCTGATTGTGCCTGCGCCTGGAAGTGAATTCTTGGGTTTGAGGTCTGTGGGTTCGAGTACCAATAGCTTTCAAAACTGACTCATGTCGCAGCAAACCTAACAGCTATTAGGCTGTAGTGCTAAAAGCATTTCATGCTCTTTGTCTCTTGGTGCCTGTCCACTGCCTAATGTGCCACGCCACCATGCAAGTACTGTGCTCACCTGAAAGCAACGGGTCTGATCTCTATGTGAAATTTGTATGCCAATGACAAGCAATCTCCCCCTATCATCTGTTTAAAGACTGTTGGAAATCAAGCACTTCAAGCAATCTCCCCATCCAAAATCTCAACCAGTTTTTTTTCACATGCATCCAAGTAAAGTATATATCATATATAGCCTTAGCCTTTGTAGGTTGCCCTCCATTAGAATTTTACCATCGGAAAAAGACCCCATGACTTGGGGCTTTCCCACCAGCAAACCACCAAAGGAAGCTCGCTCAGCCCAGCCCTGAAGCTCAGTGCCGTCCATGACCTGGGAGAAACTTGAATTGCATCTTCAAGCAATCTTTCTAAAGATTCAAGATACATCAAATTTCCTATTATTGTGATATATGGCGATATATTGCTATCTATATATATATATTGCTATCTATATATATATTATGTATATATATATTATCTATATATATATGCATATATATATATATTGAATCTGGCGTCTAAGTTGAAGAGATCCACTTCAAAAGCGGGAGAGCGTTTTGTTGATGAAATCACCGCAATATTTTGAATTTTGCGCACTCAAAAAGCTACCCTTGGTCATGAAGGAAGAAAGACATGGCAGGCAGTATATCTGCAAAAACTTTTCTCAACAAGCCCTTCAACTTCATGTCTCCCCAATGTATACATATTATGACTTACATTCATCGGATCATGTGGCTTTTAGTCATTTTCATCATTGGTTGAATCAAACTTTCGACCATTGATCGGGCCAAGGTACTCCCGGCGCTCCATGTGCCAAGGGATTGTCCACTACCGCATGCGCTGGCAAAGCGCTCAGTGCCTAGGGCGATGATTTTTTGAGTCTTTGGTGAATCTGAGATATGGATATGAATGTATACACACGTTATAGTATGGTAAATGCTTTTTGACGTAATGTGATAATTATGTGAATTATGTGATATCTAATATGTGACACTGATTTGCGATGTATTGACATGACATGATCATGACATGCATATGCTATACTTTGAATATAGTGGAAATAGGCCACTCGGCCAACTCCGCACAAGCAATTGGAGATGCTGAGGATCCTCACGGCCAGAGCACCCGCAGCAGCAGTCACTGCCTCGGCAAGTTGAGTCTGTGGCAAGGAATCCTAGATCCAAGACATCTGTAGACATCTTATATGAAGGTGCTTTTCTGGAGTCAGCATCTCATCCTCGTGTATCGCCCTTACTCCGAGTGCCCTACTGCCTGCTCTTGCACACGGTCCGGGGCAGTCTCGGTTCCTGTCGCGATAGGATGATTACATTGTGTGCTCGGGCCATCATGGATTCCTTTGGTCTGCAATACTCAAGGTGATTCAGGCCTTTTGTTTTGCATTGTTATCTTATTTTGTTTGAATCTGTATAGCCTCTAGACGAAGATACATACGTGCTTTTTAAGCAATAATCAAAACCATATGGGACCATATGCATTAAGATGGGTCAGGGGAAACATATGATGCATATGACAATATTCCGATGCATCTTGGGTTATTTTTCAGTCACAGCCTCGAGGCGCAGGAACAAATGCTGGCCAGGATAAACACGCTACGGCCAACACCTTGGGGCAACTCTAACCCTTGAATGCAATATGCTACTCCCAAATCCAAAGTCCATGGCAAAAACGTGGCAACTTGTGAAGCATCGTAACAAGGCTCCGGCCAACAAAGCTGGCAACAAAACCGGACGTCTGTTTGGCACCTAAACGACATTCAAAAAAGCACTCTGACAAGACACTGGAGATAGCACGTTTTCAATGGGGGCTAGAATCCCGCACAAATAATGTTGTTCATCTTTAGGATTTGACAGCAAAAAAAGCTGTAAGAACCAGTCAGTCTTCTCTGGCGAAACATGTTGATTTGTTTGGCAAATACTAACGAAACATGCAGTGCAATTGCAGTGCGGGCAGCCCCTGCCGCGGAGCAGCGTGAATAGCATTGACATGCATTGTCTTGTTTGGTTCTCCAGCGCACAAATCCTGTTCTTAGAGCCCCACCATACTGGCAAGCACACAATAAGTTGGGAACGGATTTTGAGACCTGCAGTAACCCCACACCGAAACAGCAACGAATCTCTTCCCCAAGGTCTGCCAGCTCTGCATTTGTATACTTTCACCATTTAGCCAACATCCGCTCCGCCCACCTGGAATGGTCCCCCTGAAGCTCTCTCCACAGGGAGGATCAGGGCTGCCCTGTGTGCTTGACCCTAACCAGCATCAAAGATATACACAAATTGAACCTCCAAATGCAAACATTAAAATCCAATCATGTGAAGTCTCCAAGCTTCGAACAGCATGGCCTCATTACCTGCCTTTATCTATGGTAGACTCCACTTATCTATGCACGGAAGATTGAAAGCCAAATTGACAAGTTTGTCATATCAAGCACTTCCTCAACACATACAATAGCAAGAAGTTCATTGGAAAGCTTGCAATCTTTTCTCTGCAAAAGGCTCTTGTCGATCTCAATCTGTCAGTCGACTCTACTCACAGCATCTTCATCTTCCATCGCTCTGACCCAAGCCCCCCAGTTCCAGAGAGATTTAGCATCTCCATCTCCGTGAATCGTCCAAGGCGAATGTCTGAGGTCCCAGTCAGGAGTCTTGTCATTGCCTGGCTGGTGCTACACCTCTGCGCCAATGGCCTTCTTAGATGATAGGAATGGCTACCTTCTTAGAAGCTCCACCACCATGCGCCACACTGGTTATCATGCCAAAGTCGTAGTCCATCAATCTCCTATATACATCCACAAAGTTTGCAAAAGTCCACAAATCACCAAGAATCACAAAAGTTGGGGAGAAATATGTAGAAGCTACAGAAGATTGTCTGTTGAAACTTGCTTAGAACATCAAGAGCTCTCCTTTCTCTTTCCCGGGTTTGCTACTTTTCCCTTTCTTTGGAATGCAGTTTCTTTCTGCAGCCTGACAAGGGGGCTCACACAACATCCCCCAGCATCACCCAACATCCCCCAACAACTGTCTGAATTCCGGATTTCTAGAGGCCTTGTCCGCTTCTAATGGTAAATGCCACTTTGAAGGGCAAAGAGACTCATCATCTTCACTATCATCTGTCGCGAGGATGTGTTTGTGGTGACAAGGCTTGTAACATCTTGTAACAGTTTCTGGAAGGTACTCTCATCCATTTATACCACACTTGTTACAATATTGTTACAAGTCTCAAAAAAAAGACAGCCAACCTCTCTCCAGGCTCACATCTGACCTCCAGTTGCCACCAACTGATCTGTGATCATCAAGGCAAATTATCTGAGATCAAGGCAAAGGTCCCAACCTGGTGGGGGAGATGTGCATCCAAACGGTTTTTTTTTGGGGGGAGGTTGGTATACCTGGTATACGCTAAGGTTGGAAGGGGGGAGTTGACATGTTTTGTTGGGATATTATGCGTGTCCTCACTCATACTGATCGCCCCTTTGCCTCGGTCCAGGGAAATGAGGACTGTATAAAATCACAAGTCACCCTTGCAGAAGACCCATCTTTCACCCTGCAATTACTGCCAAATTGGTCGTTTCTGCAATTTCACTACAACGACCTATGAGACTATGACCATTGATGAAGCAAACGAATATCCAAACAATCTTCTCACCAAGCATTGAATACAACACATGATCATACATGATCTTGGACATTAGAATCGAAGACATTTCCCCTTTCAATTTGGAAATACAGCAGCTTCAATCGCTCACCTCTTTCGCAACTCCAAGAGCTCAGTGGAGCTGGCATTCTCTTCTAATCCAGCCCTCAGAGGTGAAACCATGGCCCATGGAAGTGACAAGATCTGAAAAGAAAGTGTCTGTAAAACATGCAAACCTTGACACGCAGTATCAATATCATTATGATATATTTGTTCATATTGTTGTTGCATGTTATTGCATATCACGATGCTTCGGACGCTGGATTTCTCCCTAAGCAAGTCTATATATATTCTACATGGATCAACTCACCATCAAGGTGTGCCACTCGATTATCTTCAAAATCTTCAAACAAATGCATGAAGTTCATGTCCAAGTTGTTCATTGTTTATATTTCCAAATTTCCTATCAAAAGGAGTGGATCATGGTTGTAAATAGTGACATGTATGTACATACCTTTACGTACATACCCAACACACCGACAAATTCCACCTGCAGGCCCGTGCTTCAAGGATATCCTAAGGCTCTGGGGAACTCACTCCACGAATGCTATGGCGACCTCCTGCATGCCAACCTTTGGTGGGGTGCCCATGGGTGCCCCCAGTGCACAGTGGATTCATTCAAAAACACAGATTTTGGTGTCTTGTAGGCAAGTCACAATCGAAGATTTCTGTCGACTTTTGAGATCAAAATAGAATGTGAACAATGCTTCAACCCTGTGTTTGAAGCATGTCTTGATTCTGCTAGAAAGAAATCTTGATTCTCAACAGTGGCCTCTATTGCAGAAGTTGCACCTCTCCAGGAAGACCTTCACACAAAACATGTATGTAACTAACACAGCTAAGTGGCAAAGTGCTGCTGTCAGTATCAACGGGATATGGAAACATTCAACAACCCACCCAGCCAGGCTAGGCACTTGGTATGACTAGGGTCACATCGTAATGCCTGAACTCGTGTGATTGCGACTTGCCATGAAGTGAGGAGACAAAAGCTCTCGTGGCAAAAAGGTGCTTTAGGGCAAGTAAGGTGCAAGCTTCGTGGCAGCGGTCGATTGCCTGTGAGCAAACGCAATGGACTGCAAGCACACGTGAATACAAGATACAGTAGTTTGAAAGAAGTCCATGAACTCTAATTTTGGCCTCCAGCCACTTCTTCTGCTTCATCAGAGCCTGCTTATCTATCTCACTACCAAAATGCCGAATGTTACATGATGTGCAAGTGCGGCTGGTGTTCCGCAGAAAAAAAAAACGCACATCCCTACCTGCGCGCTGTTTGAATGCAAGATTGCTGCTAGCTGTGCAGCATCCATCCCTGTCATCTCATTTTATGACATCTTTTTGCAAGTCTTGCCGCGTGCATGGAAATGTGAAGTTTATTCATCACGTGCACCCGCAAAGCCTTCCTCGACACTTTCCAGTTCTTGTAAAGCCTGATGTCTCTGAGTGCCAATCCATGGGCCAAGAAAACTCCAAGAAGATTCATATATGGATCTGACATCAATCCATGGGATTCGATCAGAATCGTGTTTTACTTGTATTTTATTGTTTGTTCAAAGCACCGCTGTACGGACCATTGCCTCGGAATACAGTTGCAGGGCACCTGGTTCTTCATCAAACAACAAAGGCATGAATGATGAGTCACTCTAGACTTCTCTCCAAGTTATCCAAGTTTATGGCCTCCAGTGTCACCACTAGCCAGTTTTCTGTTGCCCCGCTCCTTTTCACAAACATTTCAAGTGACGAATGAAGGAATGTAGAAATCAAGTGTCCCCCCTTTTCAGCGTGAAGTCCTTCAGCTCTTTGCAGTGAAGCAAAAAGTCCTTTTAGCGGTGCAACAAAATGCAGCAATTGAGTAGTTGCTGGAGAGACGCATGCTGGAAAAAAATCCTGCCCAAGCCTGTTTCATCACATCTATGCGTGAAGGAATCGGTCTTCACGAATCTTTGGCTGTGTTTTTTCTTTGTTTTTTTTTGCTGTTCGCATTGCTTCGTCCCAAGGCGATGATTGGGGTGTAGATTGGCTTGGGATTAATTGGCCGCCCTGCCCCCCCCCCCTTTGCAAGTGTACTCATAGTACAAGTGTTTTGGCCCAAACAGCTGACACGCAAACTATATAATGCTTTCATCAGTGCTGAAGGTGTCCAATGGTAGCAACAATAAACCGCGCGCAGTTTCAGTCAATTTTCGTGTTTTGCAGCTCGGACAATCGGCTGTCATCCATCAACCATCTGCTGATCCGCAAGCATTTGGTAGTGTCCACCGCCATTTACTTGGAAGACTCGGATAGCTTCACCCCTGCCACTGCACACTTTGGCCCAGATGTTTTGACAAGAATAATGTGGTGCCAGCATGCGCAAGCTGCAAAATGCTGAAAAACTTGCTTTCAACACGTCCAGCTTACCGGCCACAAATCGTAAGTTTGCGATGGGCCTTGCTTCATCGAAGCATCGAGCTTCGAAATACGGCAAGACCTGGAGCATTTGACGCGGCCAAAGTGGCTAGAAAGCATTGGAAAAGTTGGGTCCAGCTTCACCCTGACCTCTTGTCCGCCATCCTGGCTGCAGTGGTGGGCGAAATCACTCTTTACAAGCATGTACGGTCAGAACAGTATGAGAATATGAGAACGTTCTAGAACATTTTGTAGAGGCCTCCACTTCCTTGATCTTGACTTCGTCCTGAGTGACCTCAAGACTGACTCAAAAAGTGCCCCCAATGCAACATAGTGTTGCAGTATGTGCTTGGACAATGCTCAAAACCACTTCAACGACACACCAATGACACGTCAAAACTTTTTCTAAAGCATGTGCAGGGCACTGCGCAGTGCCACCACACAGTCTGGAGAAGCCGAAACTTTGAAATTCACAGCTACAGTAGCCAGGGTAGTCTGGGAGGTATCCTGCGAAGCTGGTGGAGCTCTTTCCAAAACCTGACGACCTTTGTAGAGAAAAGCTGCATCTTGGTACAGGCTTGTCATTCATCTCCACTAAAAATTTGAACAATCTAGTCTAGAACATGAACCAATCTACATATAGATCACTATTGTAACATCATAGCCGTCGGCATCGCACCGTGTTCTCTGAAGCTTCATCAGGATCTGTTCAATCCCGAGATCAGCGCTGGGAGCGCATGTCACCCACGACCAAATCTACGACACTAGAGGCTCCGCAATTCAGGGCCGTGTTTCTACGCGAAGCTCTTAGCTGCTTTCAGCGCATCATCCAACTTTGATGCATCGCCTTGACCTTGAGCTTTGTCGTCCTCAGGAATGACTGCAGCATGGTCAAGACAAACACCTTGATGGTACTCAAGGATACTCAAGGAGTATAACTTGGCAAATCTTAGCAAAGTGAAGACTAGTCTGACTAGTCCCAAGTCCTTACCACCACCTTTGCCACCAATCGCATCCAACACCTGCGTAGCATCATGGTTGAAAGATGTTGCTTGGATCCGCATGTCCCCGGCTGTCCGTCACAGGCTCACACAACCCGCCTTTGAGGACCATGCCTTTGCTGACACCTTTCCCGCCAAGGCTTTCGGCACCACTGCCAGAATTGCCAGCTTGCCACCCATGTTGCTCATCAGCATGATCGCCTGAAAATAATGTCAAAATGCTCAGGGCATGCTAAGACATCCTCAGGATTCTCAGCAGAACATACCGAAAGTACCAAGAGCCATAGCTTTTAGCCCTTTTTTGTTTCCAGCTTTTTCCCTTCCTTCTAGCGCTGACAGATGCTTCCTCGGGTTTATTCCATTCACATCCATTCACACCCAGGATCGATGGATGTCGGATCGCCTTGTCGGGGCACTGCTTCGTTGCGGCGTCCATCGCCGGCGTCAAGACCTTCGCATCGTCGCATCCTTCGCCCGCTTGGACCACGCCCACGAAGGTGTTACCTGATGCAGCTGACGCCTCTTTACCTCGGCTCTTAAATGACGGCTCAAAGAACCCTGACGCTTACATGACCCTTGGTAATTCACAGATCTTACACTGACTTGGTGTACATGTCTGAAATCCTACTTGCATTTGCTTGAAGGCTTGAAGGTGTTCCTTTGCTAGCAGGTCACCCAGCTTTTCACCATCTTCTTTGGCTTTGCCTTCGAACTTCTTGGTCTGCTCCTTTCCTGCCTTCAACGAGCCCTTTGCCCTTGGCACATGGTGAGGCGTGAGGAGACTTGAAGTCCAAGGTGGACGGACATGATGGAAAGCAGTCAGAAAAGGACAGGTTCTATTCGCATCTTTTCGTGTATGTCTGCTGTCAATATTTCCGTGCTGGTGAAGCTTCAATCCCTCCAGTTCTGTGATGATGTCATTCTTCATCA
Organism: Breviolum minutum Mf 1.05b.01; assembly: GCA_000507305.1. Lineage (NCBI taxonomy): Eukaryota > Dinophyceae > Suessiales > Symbiodiniaceae > Breviolum > Breviolum minutum. Next base: position 154,472 of record DF239278.1, read on the forward strand.
GGAGAGACACCTCTTTGTCCTCCCAGAAGCGCGTCAAATCAGTCCACAGCATTTTTTTTCGCTTTGACTTTGCTTTTTTATCCTTTTTTCCCCCTGCATCCCAATGTTAGCCCGAACACACAATCTTGGGACAAAACCTATTCAAGCGGAATCCTCGCTAGACACCTGGGCTAATGACACTCACAAGTCCCACGAGCAAATTTTCACGCGGATCCTCCGTGACCTTTTTCCGGAGATCACCAATGCATTTGTCGAGCTCGTTTCCAGGAGACATGCCTTTGAAGCCATCCAGATCCACACCTCACAGCCACCCCAATGTCGAAATGCTGGGTCCAGAATCCAAGGTGATGCAAAGGAAAGCTGAGCATAAATCATGGCTGAGCATGACAAATGGCTGCCAGTGACTACTTGCAACATCTTGCAACTCAGTGTCTCAGGGTCTTTGCTTTGAGTGTTGCTTCCACTGCTGCCTGTGGCCCTGCAACACCAGAATCATTGAGTCCCATGATCAATGATCATCTGTGAATCTATGACCTACGGAATGTCATGCAGCCAAAATCGAAAACAACTGCGATCCGTCCTGTCACTGCCACTATTCTGCGAATGCCTTTCGCAATACCCTCCTCCTGCAAAAGGACAAACTTGTAGATCTCCTTGAGGCCAGGGGTGCACGAGAGGAACTGGTAGCAAGATCAGCAGTAAAGTACAAGGCTTAAATCAATGAACCAGCCCCCTTTAACATCCTATCCGGACGCGTTTTCAAAATTTGGACAGTTGAAATCGACATCAGGGTGGGACGTCCTTGCTGTTGGACACGTGAGTGCCACCACAGAATTCCACGCTGTTCTCCAAGCCCCAAGCTGTCTTCTTATCCGTGAGGAGATCATCAATCTTCGGGCCAACGCTGACCACACGGACGGGGTCAGGATAGGTCTCACAAAACACCGCCCCTTGGATGCCAACACTTCAGCATATGCTGACCATGAACCCCCCACTCCTCATTCCCTACAACCCCTTCTCCTACCAACATCCACAAACCCCGAAGTAGAGGTGGTGGTGGTTTGGGCAAACGTCAGGGTGACACAATAACACGTTGTGCTAAGTCTCTGAGACCTGTGATCGCCTTGGCTGTGTCCAACGCCACGTCACGGAAGTGGATCACACATGACTTTTGGATCATTTGGTTACAAATCTCCTCGATCTTCTTCAGCTCCTTTAGCTCGACAGGCTTTCCATGAGAGAAGTCGAATCGCAGTTTATCTTCGGTCACCAAGGAGCCCTTCTGATCCACCTTCTCTCCCAACACTTGTCGCAATGCATAATTCAATATGTGTGTTGCCGTGTGGTTCTTTGCCACCAAAGACCGGCGAGTGTAGTCGACCTGTCATTGCAACATTGGGATTCAGCGCTGTGCATAAATGTGAAGGCACATTCTTTCCAAAGCAGCTTTTCTCGCACCTTAATAGTCACAGAGTCACCCACTTTCAGGTCTCCCTTGGTGTCCACCTGGCCAATGTGCAAGACATAGCCAGCCTTAGATCATGCGTCAGGACTCCAAAGGTCGGCAGACTCTCCCTGAATCGGAGTGGCAATGAGAAATACTACACTTGTATCCTCTTGCATTCTGTTGTTATATATATTTTGGCATACCAAGGATAGCAGATAGCTAGTTATTTCGTTCAGTAGTGTGGTAGTACCACCACCAAGATCCGCCAAGAAGCATATTTCTGTGCATTGTCGACGGTAAATTCCACACCATTGCAAGTCACTGTGGCCTGCATGAGTTCAGGACCATCAAACAAATAAAGGCAAGCGGCAAGCCTGTAGAGAGGTCTCGGGGCTTCTGTATACACTTCACTCGGCACACCGCAGCACCCAAATGTCCCCCAAGAGTTGATAAAGCTGTGCCACACAACATCTACAAATCTACACAACACCACCGAAACTGAAACCATGAAACCATGAAAACCATTAGGTCCTTGTCAAAGGTTTGACCTCCTTGCTCTGCATACAGCGGAGTCTTGTCCAGTACCAGCCCAACAACGTCGGAACCGCTGTTGCAGCTCTTCACAAACTCCTGTGCAAATGTGTGAAAGGAAAAATATGTCATACTTTAGTTCCATAATAGGCTTTGCGTGGCCCACTAACTAGAGGGCCTTTCTTCGTCATGTGTCCTAAATTATCTTGTCCTTTCTTGTCTCTGCTACCCACGCATCAAGTTTTCATGCTTACTTGCGTGTTTGTCTACCCAATTCTTGCTCCTGGCCATCGTAGATTGCTTGGATTTTGGCGGTGTGTTCGCTTCCATCACCCTTGCCGAACAGAAGATGTTGACATATTCTGACATGAGTCAATCATACTCGCTGCGAAGATGAAACAAGCAACTAGGCTGAACAACCGCTCTTGACACTCAACACACTCAAACCACTCAAGCCTCAGTATTCCAATCATATTTGATAGAATCATCTGTGGGCTTCAATTGCATACCCTTGATCAGCTTGTCAGTCTCGTTAGCTTTCAGCTCCATGTCCTGCGGAGCAGCAGGACGGAGATTCAAGCCCGAGGCTCCAGGGTCCGCAAGTGGCGGACTGAACTCAACCTGATTGGACGGTGTCATCGTGAAATGTAAGGGATCCATGTCAGTGTGTATAGTCATATTTAGATATTCGGTTACAAACCATACACAAACACAATACAACACCAACAGTAGAATCTTGAAACATGAAGCCCACCTGTCACCTATGGTCCAAAAATTGCCCGGTTGCCACGTTTGCACCCTCTCCTTGGTCGTTCTTGCGGATTTCTTTTTCTTGGAATCCTCTCTAAAATCCGCCATCTTCTTTTCAAAGCCAGGCATGTCAACCTCGACCTTCAGCTCTTCACCCATGAGTTGAGTAAGATCGACTGGGAAACCGTAGGTGGTAAAGAGCAAGAATGCATCCTCTCCAGTGATACTTCCCTTTTTGGCAAAGGTCTTGAACTGCTTGATACCACGGTCAAGAGTCCTTCCAAACTGAGCTTCTTCTTCCTTGATGATTGCTCGCACATCTTCTGGATTTTGCTTCAGAGTTGGAAATGCCTCACCCAAGGTCTCCAAAACAGAGTCCACCAACTGATGGAAGAATCCAGGAGGTGCATCCAAGATCTCACGACCAAAGCGAACTGCACGACGCAGGATGCGGCGCAAGACATAGCCACGACCTTCATTGGATGGAGTCGCACCATCAGTGAGAGCAATGGTAAGGGTTCGAATGTGATCAGCAATGACCCGATAGGCCATATCCACATGACCCTTGTCCTCTTCACCAACTTTGCCCGTGTAAGACTTGGTGGTGCCCGTCTTTTCCTTAATGGCCTTGAAAATGATCTTGAATAAATCCGTGTCATAGTTGCTTCGCACATCAAGAAGCACGGAAGTCACTCGTTCCAGGCCCATACCAGTGTCCACACTCTTCGCAGGGAGCTCGATCAAGCTACCCCCTTCCTTTCGTTCAAACTGCATGAAGACCAGGTTCCAAATTTCCAACACATCTGGATCATCCATGTTCACCAAATGCGCTGCATCTCTTCCTCCAATTCGATCGTAATGAATCTCTGAACAAGGTCCACATGGCCCAGTGTCACCCATCTCCCAAAAATTGTCCTTCATGTTGAAGGGTAGAATCCTTGATTCAGGCAAATACCTGAGCCAAATTTTCTTTGCCTCCTCATCTGCAGGAACAGTTGGCTGCTTGGGATCACCACCATAGTAGGTCGCATAGAGCCTTTCTGGGTTCAGGTGGTAAACCTCTGTCAGTAGCTGCCATGCCCAAGTGATGGCTTCCTCCTTGAAGTAATCTCCAAAGGACCAATTGCCAAGCATCTCAAAGAAGGTATGGTGATAAACATCTTTTCCAACATCTTCCAAGTCGTTGTGCTTTCCACCTGCACGAATGCATTTTTGAGAGTTTGCCGCACGCTTCAGCTTGGCAAAGGGATGGCTGGGATCCACTTGTCCAACAAAGATAGGCTTGAACTGGTTCATACCTGGCAAAGCCCACAAGCACAACTCCACCGGATTCTATTGTTGGATGTTTCAGGACACGAAGTCGAGGATATACATATAGACCAAGATAGTCTTAGTAGACTTCATCAGTTGTTTCACAAGTTGCCCCCGCCTGCATTGATGAACAAGAGTGTTGGGTCGTTGTGGGGTACCACCGGGGATGAAGGCACAAAGTTATGCACTTTTCCCTCGAAGAACTTCACAAAGGTGTCTCGCACTTCCTGACCAAAACAGAAAATTCCGGTGCCCTTAACCCCTTGGAGTTAGCAATTTTCTGGTGGCGGCATAATGATGGCATCCATAGGGCGGGGGAAAAAAAAAGTCCTGAGCGGTCGTGAACTCGCCACTTCCTGGACCCTTGGCACCTGAAGCCAAATCATGCAAATTTCCCAAATACATGAAATGCATTGCTGCATTGCTCAAACCAGTGATATTTCTCAAGAGCTGGTGACTCTCAAGCTTTTGTGGCACCTGTCTTCTTTGCACGAGAGGGCGCTGAGGAACCATTTGTTCCTTGTACATCCTTCTCTTCAGGGGGTGTCAAAGAAGATGCGACAGCAGTCACTGGGTCAATGCCAATGGAAGAGAGATACCCATGGCTCTGCGCCATGGTTCCTTAGAGTGTTCATGACATGATTTTTCCGAGGTTGGAAGGCAGAAATGCAGACACAAAACGAACGATGCAAATGTGAAAACTTTCTTAGGGTGGCGTCCTAGTCGGGTCAGTTCGGGCACGAATCTTTGGACACTGCAGTCAAGTGGCCTTCACAAACCGAGGAGCTCAAAGGTTCAACAAAATTTGGGCCATGCGGCTGACCGCAAAACGAATTGGATTCCACAAAAAAATGTAGTGCATAGACTTAGACGAAAATCCGGTGAGCATGAAATCATATGAATTCAATTACTAATTACCAAGATATACTGCATCTAAAGTCTGCGCACGGACTTTTTACCCACACGCTCACTCTCTCTGTTGATCAAACCTGCAGCCGATGAGGCCATTCTGTTTGCAAGCTGGAGAATACCCAGTTGAGGTGGTGTTTTCTCAGCTGCCATCAAAGCCGCCTCAGTCCCATTTTTTGCCAACTTGCGCAAATTTGCAAAGGCAAAAGATGATCTACTCAGTCAGCCATATAAACATATGTTCAGTAAACCTGCTTGAAATGATGCTTGAAATGAAAAGCTGGTGCGGCTCTGGAGCATGTAGGGTCACACAATTCTGGCGGACCAATGTCATCCTAGATGCTTTGCTTGCAGGAACTGCTGAACACAAGCTAGCGAATTCTTTGCAGCACGGGAAGTAGGAAACATGAATCATGAAAAGATCTTCAGCTGGCCACACTTTGAAATCTCATCAAGGCCAAGGGTCTGCATGAAAGTCATAAGATTCAGTACACTCTGCCAGCTCTGTGATGTAGCACATGCATGCATCGCCGCAGTACCTTTCAGATACAGTATTCAGTATTCAATATAATTTCTTTACTGCACTTTCTCACGCGGCAAACCTCAAAGTTGAAGACATGTCATCTCTGCTAGCCCAGCTGCAGCTTATCACATTGGGTCCCACAATCTGGTCCAAAGTGCTTAGAAACAAAGCCATTGCCCAGCCTTGCCAGGGTTGATTTCTTTGATGCGAACCAACTTTGGCCATATTCTAAGGCTCGTACAACCAGCAATATCCAAAGCACTGACTGTGGAGGAAATAGAGATGATGTCCGATGCACATCGATGGAGCCGCATCAGGTCCTAGTCCGATTGAACGCTCAATTCTGACTGCGAAGGATGAATGGACCACGTCCAATGGATTCGGAGGATTTGAAATTCCCATATCTAACCTGTTGACCTTCAAAACATGGTTGCCGTTGAGCCCTTTCGATGGGTGTGCTAAGGTTGGCACTAAGGTCATAAAGGCAAAGTGCCAATTTCCACACTTCTCCTGTAGAAAGCACTTGCACAAACATGAAAAACTCTTGGGGGCATCAAAAAACTGCAGTATCCATTGGATATTTTCTCGGACTTTCTGAAAGCTTCCTAAGACTCATTCAAGCAGGAAAGCTGATGGTAATGTCTAACAGCATCTATAGCAGCTACATTGCGTGAGCGATGCCTGAGCGCTGATGACTGCATTGAAACTGACAAGGTCAGGAAGGAAAGTCAAATGCCATGCAGCCGACCTTGGCGGAAATGCTGGGAGCACAGAAAGGCGAGCCAGCATGGCTCAAATCCATCTGCAGCTGAAGGGCAAAACTTGTAGTGAATGTTCCCACTTCTGGGAACGTTCCATATTGCTGAGCACCGAATTGATTGTCACCAGGTTGGCGCGGATGCATTTTTTTTGCAACAGGGCCTCAGAGGTGACCCTCCACACATGCGCAAGATTGCGCAAGTGACCTTACATTGCACGTTGCTGATTCAACCTACTTCATCCATTTCCAGCAAGGAGCAAGAAGACTAAGGGACAAATCCCAATGTTGAACCTTTTCACCTCAGGACACATTTTCTTGACTCCATGACTCCATGATATTTGAAGGTGTGAAATCATCATTTGGGCAACTGAGCATCGCACAAGCAGAAACTACAGCATTGAATGACACAAAGGTTGAGCGGATTGAAGCTGTCGCGGCTTGTTCCAAAACCAGAAAGGTCCTGCAAGGCAACAGCTTTGGAGTCTGTTCCTTTTCAGCATGTCATGCATCTTTTGGGTTCTTTTGGTGTACGTTCCCCTATTGAGCATCGCCCTAACAAATCAGAAGGGTCCTCTCCCAGCGTCTTGCTCGCTCACATGCACTTAGTGCGGCATTTCGGACCACTATGGAGTTGTGATCATGTGCCATAAGGAGAGCATGGCCCCATTTCTGGCCACCGGCACCAGAACCTCATCATCCAAATTTGTGCATCAGTAGGGCTGCCCTTGAGAAACAGCGGTACGATGTATGTAACAACTGATTGCAACAAGGCTGCTGATGATAGAACAGTGTGAAACAATGTCCAGTTCAAGATCTTCGCAGGACATGTGCCGGGACAAATCGAAAGATTCTTGCCATCGAGCGGACATCTCCATTGCAGCAATTGCAGCACTGCTGGTGAACAAATGCAATTGCATTCGTTTGTCCTTCACCTTGGACTGCGTGTTTAAAGCTGAATCAAAGTCGGTGATGCCACAATGCCTCTGTGGATCTCTGTGGGATTTTTGGGGTCCTGGCTTCATCCATGAGATTCAATGCGGAGGTCCATCCACTGTTGTAGCGAAAAGAATTGGCAGTATTACTCCAGGAAAATGCATCTCGTTGTACCTCGGCCAGGTCAATTTCTGCGCCTGAATCTTTGCATGTGAAGGAGTTGGCCTTCTTTCAGCCAAAGCACTCCATTTGATTGAGCCAACTCGGTGATCCTAAGTGCATTCCTCCATCCATGGCGGGATTGGCTTCCCTTCTCCAAGGTGTTCCCCAAGCTGTTGTAAGTGATCACACCCTCAGCCCACAGCATGCAACTTCTTTCCCATGCCAAGTCAACCCCGCTAAGCCGCAGGTGCTTTCTGATGCAGCGATCACACTCACAGCATGCCGTTGCTGACAAGATGCTGCTCGTACGCCTTGACGTTGTAGATCCAATAGGATCTTCAAGGCATGAGGCCAAATACCTTGACCTTGGCAAGCTTTTAGTATTAAGAAAGGCCCAGGTGAGGTGGAGTCTCTCTGTGTGCATGACCGAGATATGTTGGAATTGAAGTTTCCCACCTGCTCCCAAGGCTTTCAACAGCATGTTGTTCATGATCAAGCTGGACCTCACTCTGCGCACGCCAACCTGTCCATCGATTTTCACGTCCAACAATATGCTGTTCCCCATCCTGAAGCATCCTGAAGCATCCTGCCTCCTCTAGCAAAGCCATGGCTTGATGCCATTTTCCAGCAGTGCTCCAACTCTGCATTTTCACAATCGCATGGGTGTCTGCTCTGCAAACCTTAGCATACAAATGCTTGCAGAGCAGACACGCTATCGGTATAGGTTCAGCTCAGTTCAGCTCTGAGCCCTCGACACCCGGAATCACCAGGGCGAGATACCAAGGACATCGTGACAAGCTTGATACTATTCCAGCACACCTGAATCACCAGGTCATCACTGCGGTGATTATCAATTCTCAATTTTGACATACCCCAAAGCCATGTAGATCCATGCAGATCCTATGCCCTTAACAATAAGTAGAAGTTCATGTACGTTCAAACCATGTCAGTTTCAAATCCCTGATCATCAATGCATTCTGTCAGGGGTGTTTTTCGGAGTGGATATTGACATTTTGCGCGTGCGGTGCCAAACTTGCCAGGCCACTGAACGCTCTCTTGCAGATCTCCGACAGCAGCTAGAGCTGCAGACCAGGGATATGGCTCTGCCTACAAATATTCGCAAAACATCAAGTCCTGAGGCCTTTGGTCCGGATGAACTCTTGAAGCCGTGGTGTTTTACTCGTTTTTTGCCTTGATTGGTGCAGCTCCAGCTGCATTGGCCATTAGAAGCCATGGCCGCTCACTGTTTTTTAGTGTTCCTTTCAAAGGTTTCTTGCACACTGTGGAGTCGACTTTGAGGAAAAGTAGTGATGTGGAGATGAGATACTCCATAATATTCATTAATATTCTAAATAGCAATGTATGGCGTGTAAGGGATGTGCTGAAGCACAAGTCCCATGAATCAGGTTCGCTGAAAATCTACCCTTTACCTTCCGAGTTCTGAGCTCTGAGCCAGGGTGGCTTGGATGAACGCAGAACACAAGGCATGGATCAACAGGCACAATATGGCAACCAGTCGGGCTGCCGACGTTGTTGTTGCCGAAGGCAAGGACCGGCCGCTTCCTTGCAGCATGGGGGAAGCTGAGACGGTCGGTTCCATTGGCTCCGCACACAGAGGCGGGGACAGCACGCTGGACAAGGCAGCCATTTCTGAACCTGAGGTGCAGATTCATCTTGACAAAGAGGACCTACGACGACTTTCCACAGCGTTTTGCGATTGGCATAATGGCAAACATGCTGTAGCCTATCGGTAGCCTCTAGTGTCAAACAATGCTGAGGCAACTGCTACCTGCCCAATTTCCTTCCGTGCCAGTTATCTCCATGTACCTGTCTTAAAATGGCGCATGATATGAAAATGTCGGCAGTTGCCAGCAGCTTGGGTCGTGGTTTCGTTGCTTCACAAACATCTTTTTCAAACCAAGATGCTCTTGCGCATGTGCAAGCACAAAGTCATAAACTTGGTCCGGCGTATACTCCGAAACAAGTTGGCGCACCTGAGGGGGTTTCCGGAACATGCTGGAGATAACGACTCTCTGTTGCACTTCTATATACCGTGATTCCTGCACTGAGATACGGACTCTCTTGTAAATGCCCTAGCAAAAGCAAAGTGTCTCAAGTCGCAGCATGGCTCAACTTGACATTCAAAAGCAAGTACTGTTGAAATCTTCGCAGCATTGGCCTGCAAGTCCCACCTGATTCAAAACTCAAGAAAACAACGCTTTGGCTTCTGCACCCAGGTGAACAATTCCAAGACACTGGCCCCATCACCCCACTTGCCAAGCCGTGCTTGTTAGTGCCCACAAACTCCTCCAACATATCCTACAGTGACGCATGGCGATGACTACGGATGCAAGTCCAATGGACTGATTTACACCATCTGGCTATGGAACTGAGCACACCGCTGTGAAGAGCTCGCGCATGCGCCACTCATCTTGTGGGGTCAGCTGCCCACCATCACGAAGAGCTTGCAACTGGCAAAGGTCATGAGAAAAGGATAGCAAAGAGTTAATTTGCAACACGCATTTGCTGCATGCCCCATCGTGATCACACTGATCACATGCTTTTCCAATTTCAAGATAAGATATCCCCATCAATCCAACTAACACCTCGAAGCTATCAACCGAAGTAAAGCGGTTGTTCAAAACAATAAAACCCTTTTTCCGAGCTTTTTTAAAGGACGCCTTACAAATTTCATTGTAAAACAAAAAAGTGTTCTCTTTATCCTGCAAATTCAATAATGCCAAAATAGCTCGACTTGCTCGCTAAGATTGAGTTTGTTCAAGGAAAATGTGTAAATATATACCAGTTCTTACCATCAGTGAAATATCTACCATTGTTTGTCATCAAGTTGGTTGTCCAATTTGTCAATGGAATCAGTTTGCCGCCAAACAATACTGCATTCACAACGGTTCTCGATCACACGAACTACTTTGCGCAGAATGCATGTGAGGCCCGTGTCGCGTTCATGGCCAAGCTGGCCGTGGTGCCCAGCTTGGCCCTGCATCACCAACTACCGGCTTGAGCCTGCTTGTCCACGCTAGCTAGGCTAGGTCCATTAGCAGTCAGGCTTGACCCGACATTGACAACTGCCAAGCGTTGGCCTCTTTCTGCTTTGCTAGGCTTAGCCCTGCTGGTTTTTCTTTGCTGGGCTTGGCCCTGCTTCTTCTTCTTCTTCTTCTTCTTCTTCTTCTTCTTCTTCTCTCTCTCTCT
>DF239278.1:165016-246364 GCA_000507305.1 Breviolum minutum Mf 1.05b.01
TTCTTCTTCTTCTTCTTCTTCTTCTTCTTCTTCTTCTTCTTCCTTTGCTGAGTGTGGCCAACCGCTTCCTTTGCACCAGCACTAATCATGAAAGACCAACATCAGCAAAGTTGGCTCCATGATAAAGAACATTTTTTTCACCAGGCAAAGTAAACAGGTGATCTTCATCCCTGGACGTTGCTTGCGCTGCTCCGAGAATTGAACAAAATGTAGCTGCTACTGGCGATGTGAAAAATCATGCGTGGCAATGAACTGCGAATCAGCCAAAATATAGGTGACACAACACAACCTCCGCTCCCAGCCTCAGCTATGAACTCATCCTCATCCAGAATCGCCTTCATGTGCGAAAAACATTGCATTGATGACATTGAAACCACCTTGGAACATCAAAAATCAACTTCAAGCAGCACCCCACCATTTGCCGCAGAAGCAAGGCACGCTCAGTAATCCTCATGTCCTGCAGAATGACATGCAATAAAAAGTCTGACCACCCTGGATTCAGCTGCTAGGTGAATCTCGCCTTCCATCGCTCTGCAAGGTCGCCACCAAACAACTTCTCCTCATGGCTCTGACTGTCAAAATCTCATCCATGCCCACACAACACACGCCGTGCTGGGAGCTCGACCCACCGCAGTGACCTACAAAAATTGAATCTGGAAGTCTCTGAAGATTTGTGCCCATTGGTCCTGGCCTGGAGGGTATGTCTTTCAGGTCTTCTGGTTGAACTTGAAGGGCCATTGACAGGAAAAGGCAATTTCCATTCGCACCTCTAGGCTGTCCAAACAAAAGGAGCACTGCACTGGGGAAAGTCTACTTGAATTGTCTTGAGGGGTCGTTTCATCTGTCTTCATTCTATCTAAAGCAAGTTTGCATGTAACAGCTCCATCCATCGTAGTCTGCGTCAAAGGAATGCAAGTCTCCAACCTTTGTCTTGTGGCGTCCACCCGTGGCGTTCCTTGATATTGTGAAGGATCTCCTAGGGGACCCGAAAACCAAGGGCATCCTGGTTTTAAGACTGGAATTGATGCCTTAGGTTTGGCTTCACAGATTTCAATCACATGCGATTGGATGGCCCTAAAGGTACTGCCTTGTCGTTCATCCTTTGGCTGCTGAACACCGTATAGTCCTCCTATGGCGGGCATTCAACTAGTGAGATCCTTCTGGGTTGGCCGAGTTGCAAAACTTCACATCACCCATCCCAATGGCCAGTCCGGAAAATGCGCCGCTGCCTCCACCACAGAGCAGGGAACCTTAGCTGACACTCAGGCCATCTGACAGAAATGTACTTTTAGAATTCAGAAGTTGGGATCATTTTTTGAAAACTATGTTGGAACCCTTAGGGCTGCAGCCCTGTGCTTCCTCGATCTGGAGCGCCAGGCCTGGCCAAAAAGCCAACCAAGGTGAAAGCCACTATCACTCGACCTGCTGTCACCAAGTTCCGCACGCCAAGGCGTCCTGGCGAACGAAGAAAGCCAAGTTTGAAGCAATTGAGAAATTTAGAATACTACCTGCACAGGTTGGAGACGTACTAAAAATCTCAGGAGACTAGAAAACACTTAAAATAATTTAGATATAGATGTGTTTTCATGTGATGAAACTATGAAACTAGTCAGGCTTGAACACGTCCTGCTGACAGCGCCAGAACGGCACCGACCGATCTTTGCAGCAAGACACCCTCAGACCATGGGGCAAAATGTCACGAATCTGCTGGATGTGTGCCCGAAACACTAAGGATCCCCGCCGGAATACCTTCACTCCAAACACCAGGCCTGCATTCCATGCAGGTGTGGAAGGATCGGATACAAAGAACTAGTCTGCATACTATCCAAAAAAAATCCCCATCGTTTTGTATGAAGGACTAATTATGTGGAGCTCAGTTGGCCGATTCCCCCTACACTGCCACCTGCCCATTACTGAGCTGAAGAGTCAGTAGGACAACATGCATGACAAAACAAATGGGGATAATGATTATAACCACGGCAGCGTTCACAACCCAACAACTAGGACGAGGAGGGACGAATAACCACAACGTTGACATGCAGCTTTCCTGCAGCCCAAAACGCTAGCTGTTGCCTTTCAGTCTGTTGAGACTTGACTCTCAGTGGTGCTGACGGTCGGTTGCAGGCCTCATATTCACGAAGTGGTTGTGGCAAATGTCCAATTACCCAAGAGAAATGGATGAACATGGAAATATCTCGAGCTGGATTTCTCCAAGGTTTTTCTATGGTATGAGTGTGTACTCCTATAACTTGCCAACTCACCCTAAGGCAGGCGCCAAGAGTTCCATGGGATGCGAAACCCAAGTTTGGCAATGTTCGGTGTATTCGATGGAGATTGGTGTATATCTCTGTATATATATATATATATATTTATATATATATATATGTGTGTAGATGTAGACTCTAATCATTGCTTTATATTTGCAGCCGTGTAACATGAAAGGAACTACCAGTAGTAAGTCACCAAGGCTCTGGAACATGTTTGGAACTTCAAGCCGGGAGTGGAGCATGATCAACTCATGCGGGGCAGTTCTGGTGGGGCGAGTCTTCTGGGATGTTCCAAATGTTCCCTTTATCATAAAAACCAGTCACTCAAAGGATTCCATGTTCATGAGCACCACTTTTTCCGAGAGCAAGAGGTGTCCATTGGCGCAGCTGAGCAAGTCTCATTGGATGCTTCAGTGACACGGTTCCGCGCTGAACATGTACGCAAATACGCGACTGAGAAAGCTTAGAAAGTCTGATCTAAGCGAACTCCTCAGCTCAACCATTTTATGCATCATCCTCAGTGCTTCCAAAAGCAAAAGGACTTTTGGTAACGCAAAGCCCATATCATGCGAGTGAGTTCTCTAGCATCTAGTGACACGCTAGGCATTTTTCTATGTTACAAAAGACCCGGCCTCCTCATCGGACGACTCATAGCCACCAAGCAAGGACCCACCAGCAGGTGAGGATGTTGGGGATGAAGCCGCCCTGGATAGAACACAAATTCTTCGATGATTATGGCTCTTGCATGTGCATCTGAGCTTGCTGCGCAGTGAGTGGTGCTTGAGGTGTAGCCCCGTCTGTGCCTCCAAGAATAGAAGCACAATGGATCTTAAGGAATGGGGTGATGCACATTTGCCAAACGCTTATAAACTGCAAAATTCTGCGTGCAGTGCTTGCCATGGTGTTTTGTCTAGATCCTGGCCACCCATTGCCACGCAGCACTGTTTCAGCTCGCGCATCGATACTGCTTTTGGGGTATCTTGGTCTCTTTCCGCTCTGGCAGGGACACCGCTGCATGGACCACAGAGTTTCAGCGGCTGGGCATGCGCAAGCTGTTCGCCCTCACTGTGCACCCTGACCTCTGCAGTGCAGCATGACCAGTTTGCTGGAACTTCATCTCTTCGTCTGAGTGGATGGAACTTGATGGAACTGACGGCGCCGTCAAAGTTCCAAGTTCGTTATGCCGTTGAAAGAAGCCGAAGAAGGCTGTGCCGCTGTGCACAACCAGTCACAGCAACTGCTGCTCCTGCTGTCACACGTGCTGAAAGACCTTGGATTGCTTCTGCAGTGAACGCAATAGTCATGCACTGGACACAACGAAGGGACTGCCATGTCACAGCTTGAAAGTGCATCGCACGTGATGGTCAACAATATAGTATGAGTGCCCAAGTTCCATGTACACATACATGTATCTGCAATGTAGTCTGACATGAAGTCTTGATCACAAAAGTATTCTCTGTGCAATCACGTATTCAAGAAGGGCATGAAGACTTCAAGAATGTTCAAGAGCTCTAACTGCCATGCTCAGTGGCACAAAGGGGTCTTTAACTCACTCGCTGGCGGGGCAGAGTCCTCAGCAACTGCTCAGGTAGAACGGCACATCGCCGGGTACGAAGCGTGCGAACAGCTGCTACCAAGACACCACATCTAAGCTCACTATCAATGGGCCTTGGCCGCCATCAAAGGATATGGATCCACCCTGAAGTAGTTCCAGGAAGGAGGTCCAGCAAACTTTAAGAAGCCGTTTGGTGGCCTTAGCTGTGGCCAGGTGGACCCAGCTATGAAAAAAATGATGGAAAATTCTGCCCCAGCGTTCCAACACTTGGAGTGCAGTCAAGTGGCACATCTAGCAAGGACCTTACTGCTCAACACATCTGCTGTGTTTACGGAGTGTCTCCGTGTTTGGGCCCAGTTTGTTTGCTGCATGTGTTTTTCTAAATTTTAAAAAATCCTTGCGGTCAATTTGGACTTTCTTGAGCCAATTCCCACAGCCCGTCTCAGTCTCCCATCCGGCTCCACGTATCGAAGTCGAACCAAGATGCTGCCGCTGCTGCACTGGCAATGTCAAAGCGATCGCTCCTGAATTCTCGATTTCAAAGTTATTCTAGAAGTCTATAAGCGACATTAAGCGACAGCAAATCTCAAGCAATAAAGATCTGAACGATTCATGGCCAGGGATCAGATCTTCTGAAACGGCACTTGCTGCGTCTGTGAGCAGTGGCATGCCAGCTGCAAGCACTCGTGGATGGGCATGCTTCAGCACCAAACGACCTTTTGCATTCCGAAAGTGACCAGCATGTGCTTCATTTGACTTTCCAATGTCTGAAGCGAAGAGATGCAAAATAAGGCTCCAGCAAAGACTCGGGCTTCCAATAGTAAGCCCATCCTGCCAAAAAACGCAATGAAAATGCCACAGAGCCCGGTCAGAGCTTTTTCTGAGCTGCTTTGGTACTGCTGTATCTTCTAAGACTCCAAGGGCACAAGACTTTATTGACCCTGAGCCCGAGCCCTGTGGTCTTGTTTGAAAACCAGCACAGAACAAAGTTCAATCTACACAAATCCAACAACAACCCCACTCAAAAAAGAAGGCACAGCTCAACTATACTCAACTCGTGTTGCAACCCAGTTTCTTTCAGGTTTGGATCAGCGCGAACCAATTCAAGCGGGAAGTGTTGCACTCCAAGTCTGGAGGCCTCTGAGCTGCCGGGTCACGGACATGTTGTCTAACAAGCAACAGCTCGGATTCCAGGCCTCTTCCACATCTGACTGGAGACCAAACCAATCCACCAACCATTGGAGGTGAGTGCTATTGGGCGTAGCTAGTAAGGATGGTATGGGATTTAGTGACTTCTCCTTCACTTTGGACATCTCAGCTTCTTTGAGTCGGGGCTCTGGCCTTGGAATGCCAGCCACCGTCCCAGCCACTTTGGGTGGCAAGCTTGCCGGTCCTGGTGCCACCTTCTCAAAGAGTGCACAAAAGAAGCCACCAAAATCACCATGGGTAGGATCAATGCGGATGCAATGGCTCAATGCGTCTCGAACCTGCCAAAACATGCCAGGACTCAGAGGCGGACTCTATACTGAAGCGTGCCCAAAAAAAAGAAAAAAACGGTGTTCCATTACCATAACTTTCTTCGAAGTAGGATAAGAGTATATACTGTAAGTGGCTCTCATGGGGCTTCTACCCTGGCATCGACATGTTTTGTGAATCTGTGGTTCCTCTTCTTCTATGATTTTATGGTTTGCGTAGGGTTCTCGTCGTCGCCAACCATTCCAATGCTCATACATTCCGTCCCGTCCAATGCCTGAGGATCTCTGGGTGGAAACATTGTAGGTGCAAGAGGACCACCATTGCGACACCAAAGCCCCTCTGAGTGCTCTGTCACTTCCTCTGCTGTACCAAAGCTGAGGTGAGGTGCTGTAGCAAAGTCAGGCACGGGCACTCTCCATGTTGACAGCCCCTTCGCATGACTCCACTCTTGTACCGGGCGCAGGCGAACTTGTTCAGGACCAAACCTTAGGGTCCATAATCAATGAGGCGGACAAAGGTGGCACATATCGCAGGAGACAAGTCGAATGCTCAGTATCCAAGGCACTTTTCCAATGCCGCTGCTACCACTGCTTCATTTTCGATAGGGGACATGCTGCAAGTAGAATACAGCAGCCGCCCAGAAGGTTTCAAGATGGTCAGGCCACGCTTTAAGATTGCACTTTGCACCTCAAAACAAACAAAAAGCCAGCCCTCATGGATCAGCCATACGCAGCCCATTTTGAGAACCTTTGAGCTCTCAGTTCTCAGCCAAGACGCATAGTGCATTTGAAGCATGTAACGCGGATGCCAAGATGCCCAGCCACCTGGACTGCGACGCAAACGTCCATCACCTGTCAGTGTTTGACCACTTCAAATGATTTCACTTTAATAGTCATGGCTTGTAATTCAGCAAATCGTGACTTTGCTAATCCAAATTGTGCGGGTTCCAAGGGCTCTATGCCGTGCCTAGGTAGAAATTCTAAGAGGTTCACAAGAGATACATGCAATGTAGAGTGCAATGAACTGTACCCTCATCATTGCCATTGGAACCATGCCTGAACAAGGAACATCACAAAGAACGCGATCAAAACGTATCTTTCGAGCTCCCCGTACACGGCCACCAGAATGATCATGTAGAGTCGGAAACTGGGCCAACAGCAGTGAGCGGGTGAGTGGAAAGGTCTTTTCCCTGCATTTTTCGTCAGGCCCTGCCTCACGAGCATCTCCACACAGCCACATCAGCGGTGAAGAATTTGCATGTTGCTGGGTGCGGCGCAAAGCAGTCGTACATCGGCTCCAGCTGTCATCATTCACCACCAACAAACCACCAGGTATCTCACCTGAAACAGCTCCAACCGCTCACTCTAGCCGACTGTAGCTGGGCTACAAGGCTGCACCCTTCAAACAAACCCACCTGTGGCTCCTGCCATCACATCAAGCAACTGCAAAGTCTTCGAGGCTGGTGCTGCGCAAAGGTCAGCGACAAAGTGGTGGGCTTCAACCTGCCAATACCATGCGCCAAGAAAGCATCATCATCTATCTTATGTGAAACGAGCAGCAAAATAATCACGGCGGTATCAACGAGGATGACTATGACTATGACTATAGTTTACATTCACAAGTTGTGTCGTGGTGACAAAAAAATATAGTAATGATTCTCGATGTTGCACGACAAACATTGCCCTAAGAGTGCTAGATTGAAATGCTCCAGTCCAATGCAAGCCTGTAGGAGCATCACAGGCACCATGCTAGCTGCTTCTTGTCGTTGGATTGCTCCACCGTCCTGAGCTGCCTGTAGGAAGTTCCAGCTCTCATCTGAAGTCAGAGCCCAGCAGTTGCACGCTCCTTGATCAAAGTCAATCCCGTGGGGTCTTCTAAGGGTAGCTTCAGCTTGCAACTTGTTCAGTGCCAGCACAGAGAGCGGTGATGTCGGCACTGAGCGGAAGCAATAAGGTACAAAGGTTTGCATCAAAGAATGGATTCGTTGAAACTCGGGCAAATCCCGGTAATACAACTCCCATGCTTTCGATCCACCATCGTGTTTCAGCTCGGTCTGGACTTTGCAGTCTTGAGGGCCAGCTTCAGTTGCACGGCTCACAGGGTCTTCTCTGCCATAGTGAGCCAAGCTTTGCACATGGCGCATCAACTGGTTTCTGGAGGAGAATTCTTGCCCGCACTCCAAGCAGGTGCGATTGGTTGTTGACGCCGTGGATAGCTGATTTGGGTTTCTGCACACATGCAGCTTCAAGGAGCCTCCTCGATCACAGCCGGAAGTCTGCCATGCCTGCCATTTCTCTTCAAATTTTCTAGTCTGTGAATTGAGCATAAAGTTTTCCTGGTTAATCATGCATATTGGTATCCACATTCACCTTTCCTAGAAAGGATCGCTGTCCCGCCTTTGCGAAAGCAGCATCGTCCGAAATATGAGTCTCTCCACTCTTGTGGCGCCATACCAATCTGATGTTGATAACGCCTCAGCTCACCACTTGACATGACTGATAGCTTCAACCATGCAATCCAAATGGAGGAAATTCACTTGCAGACTTTGAATCTGATGGAATCAAGACTGATTGACCAACAGGATTAATGGAAATGGTTGAAATCCTTCAATCCAATGATTCATAACAATTCAAGATACTCGATGGATCGCTGAATTCTTGAAACACAAGCGCCACTTGCGCTTGAAGCTCCCTCAAAACAGGAGCCGAACACGTCAGCGGCAGCGGCTCAGAGCCGTCACATGATACAGAGATCGCAGCCTCCAACAAAAACAATTCAAAGTTCAAATCCGATCCAATGTCAATGTCACGTTTTTTGTATATCAAAAATATTACAGTATACATACTCATATACGTTATATATTTCTATCTCGCTCCAGCACCCTCAATACAGTTTCTGATGCTCATCCGGCGTGCCATGGTTTACTCTCAACTGATTCTGCTTGGCGTCCAGCGCCTTGCCATTGTAGCCGCCATGCCGCTGCATCTCCCATGGCGGGTTCAATGTTGAGCTGATCAGCAATAGTGCTTATTGAGTAATGCCTTTGTGGAGCTGTCTGCCCAAAAAAATCGAAAGCTGGTCTTTGAAAGGCACAGAAGCTCCAAAGAATTCTAAATTTATGAGTGACACTGCGCACCTTCATGTCCAGAAGCTGGAAAAGCATGTCTGAGTGAAGTCTGTGGGAAGAATACTGTCAATCAGTTCAATATCCTTCCGCTCAGGATATCAACGTTGCCTTCGTCGTCCGCTCATCATTTACTGTAACTACTGTGAAGTTCCTAATCGGCGTCCGAACCTTCACCGTCAGGACTCACACACACCCCCAAAAAAAAAGGTCCAACACAATACACGCTTGTCTCTCCATGCATTTTGCATGCGGTGCCACAAACATTAAAAAGCTGCAAATTCGCGCACCTGCACCACCATCGTCAGTCCGCGGCCGCTTGCTATCGGGCTCCTCATCAAACGCAGTGCCGTTGAAGGATCATAGCTGGTCTGTCAAAATGATCTCTGCTTTTGCGTCCTGCGTGGGCTTAACATCCTTGACCTCTTCAAAGGAATCCTTGCTTTTGAGCTTCACAAAAGTTGGAATCCTTTTCTTGGCCTGACAAATCTTAGGCCGACGCAGTTTCCTGACACATCTTGACATGTTTCTATTGCAAGTGCGCCTGTGGGCCAGCCTCAGGCCCCACCACTGCTGCCTGGCCCGTTTCAAACCAAGCACGAAAACCCCACGATGCTTCTGGAATTAGGCCAGGCTGACCGTTAAGGGCACCTTCTCTACTTTGTTGATGGACCGTTCAATCCTCAAGACGCAACCCAACATTTCGGCATCTTGGAATCACATCAGCACGCTCAATCGCAAGGATATTGCTCCGAATTGGGGTCCCATACTTGTGCTCAGAAGTGGCCTTACGGAACTCATTGACCTCCTCGGAGAAGCGTCCCAAGCCACAAAAAGCATCATAACAGTGGCCAAAAACTGCGCCAAGTTCCTTTCTCTCCACAAAAATCTTCTGTCCTGATGTTTCTGCGCCTTTTCAAGCAGTCTTTCTCTTTCCTTTTGAGCCTCGAGTGGCTTAGAACCACAGGCTGAATACAAAACACAGAGCCAATCGACTGAGGCCGATGACTTGGAAATGTAGGTCTGCTCCAGCCACCCCTGGCCCCATGTAAGCTCCTGTCCAAGGAAAACCTTGAATCATGGTTGGAGAACCTTGGGAGATCATATAACGTGTCGAAAATCCAAAGGGTCCTCCATCAAAAGAGCGAACGTCCTTTCCAAGCAGACCTGAGAAACGGTTCAGTGAATTGGGACAAATATTGCATGCAAAGCCAGTTGACCTGGGAAAGAACTGGTGAAAAGTGATGCACACTAATTGCAACTGCGGAACGGTCCATGAACAAGTTTTGGTTCTTCGAACCTGTCAGCATATTGCCATGTCCAAAACCAGCAACAACGTGCAATGGGATGCTTTGCCTGATGGAGTCCCCATGGCTGCAGGAAATCAATTGGCCTGCCACCTTCCAGGAAGGTCTACGTACTATGTTTCCGATGCTCTTGAGCAAATGTCATGTATCTCTTATTTGCACCAGGCTCGTCCTACACCAGCTTGTCCTACAGTAGTACATTGGTACCCTCTTGCCAGTCTACATTTGGCGATGGTAGGGAGAGAGAGAGAGAGAGGGATAGACAAAAGTCGAGGCCAACCACTTCTTCAGAAGGAACTTGTTGCTTGACTCTTGTGACTCATCTTCTGGTTCCGTTTATATGCTGTCCGTCGCATGAGCCCAAATCCAAAGTGCCATCACTGAAGTAGATTGGAATCAGCAGAATCATGCAAATACCGAATCGACATGGCTCTTCTCAGTGAGCATGCAACCGATGCGAAAGCTCAATTTTGGGGGTAAGATCGCCTGTACAATGTGGCAAGGACTTGGGTGGATATCCATAGTGCCCTGCCCACGAGCTCTACATATTTTGTGAGTATTTGGAATGCTGGGAAACGTAGGGCTGGTTCCACATGCACATCCGAAGTCCATGAAATCTAAAGAGCATAAGAGTCACTTGACAAATCTGGGCGGCATGCAAGCAAATTATCATGCCTGACAACTGCTGCCATGCCTTAGGCTACTTATAGTATGTACATCATGCGAGCATTGCTCCCAAGGAAGACAGCCGCTCAATCCATTGGTTCCTCCCCCACAAAGCCTTCATACTCGGCATGACTTGGAGGACACCATCCTTTGCCACGATGCCGCTTCCGGTCACCCACATATTCCTGGAAGCATTGGAAGCAAACAACATAGACTCTCAGGGTCCATCCAAAGGAGAAAATAGCCTTTCAACCCTTACCCAAGAGATCCTAATCGTATCCATCTTGATTTGGGGGAAAGCAACACTGGGCTGCACATCCCATGACCTTTGTGCGTTGTCAGGGTTCCCTGCCTTGAAGATTCCATAGTCCCGGTCATGGGTGAAGGATAAGCACACGGGATCAGGAGGGCCACTCTCCCGCTTATAGCCCGTTGAACGGTTTTGCACGTTGAATCTTGACCAATGCCGTGAGCGTCGATATTCAATATTTCCTCTGTGCCAACGCCCCCGGACTAAACAAAAATAGAAGCCTCTTGCCAAATGGTCTTGTTCAAACTATCAGGGGAAGACGTCGCCCAAAAAGCAGTTTTTGAATTGATTGATTTATTTTTACCAATATTACTCAGTATATTTCATCCAGACCACCACCACCGCCAGCAACAACAGCAACAAAGAAAAAAGCCTTGCTGTTGCAGCAAAAGAATCGAGCCCACAGGATCAGATTCAATCGCTCTCCTTCAACAATATCATCAGCGCCGTGGCGTCGGTGACCACGATGAACAACACAATGACCTACTTTGTGTTGATACTGCAGACTTGCCTTGCGATGATCTGTCGCGCCCTGATCACCACAGAATTGCAGCCCTGCACCCTTGAAGTCTTTACCCAAGCATATATTGAAGGTGACATCACTATCATCTGTGTGCATGTCCAAGCCCAAGTCTTCGCCAACCTTGTATCGGACCACGAAGGTATGATGCCTATCAAAGTGAGATCCAACACCTGGATAAAGATACTGCGCCAATGGCTGCAACAACTTGTGGCAAAGCTGGTCCAAGGCTGACTCCATGCCAATTTCATTGACAACGATGCCGTAATTGTTCATGCTGTTGGGCCGGCGTGCCGGCAAGCCAGTGGCATGAAATTTGTCAAGCTCTTCGACAAAGGCCCTGCAGAGCTCCGGCTTGAACAAAGGAACCGAATATATCTCCTCTGCTTCTTTCGTCAAGATTGCGGACCACGATTCTGGCGAATTCAGGCAACATGCATTCCAATAGTCAGGATGCATAGTCTCCACTGTGTAGGCTCTTTGTGGGTCAAAAAGCCAGTCATGTTCCCGCAGTTCTTTGTATTTCGAAATGACCTTGAGACGTTCCTGATTCGATTCGCTGGCTTCATCGGCAGAGTCGTCATCATCTTCGCAGAAATTGCCGGGATCATTGAGCAAGGCAATGGCAGCACGTACTGTCCTGCACAACGGTGACATGTTGACATCAGTTACATCAGTTACTGAAACTGCCTCAGCAAGAGCAGCTTCATCCATCACACCATTTGACTTCACAAAGGTGCTGTGCACCCAGCTGTGCACACGAACTTCTGCAGGCGACTTGGGCCATGCCGAATTCACCTTCAACTGCAGTCGAAGATAGGAGCTGTATGCGGAGTTTGCAGGCCCGTTGACCACCAGGGTGAAAACCCATGGGCCTGCATCTTTCGGCACAAAGAGTTCTGTGCCGTCCTGTCAGTAAAACAGCACTCACAGCCAGGGAGTTCCAGAACCTAACTACCATTGCTGGCACTCGAAGAAAACAATCAAGGTTCTTTTCATATTACTTTTTTGCTAGACTTAACAGATACTGACAAGCTTGGTATCACAAAATGGACTTGCATGCGCTTGTTTGGACTGTCCTCTGCGACAGCCATCAGTTCTGGCCCATGCACGCTAATGACCTTTGGCTCCTCCTCAAGTTTGGCAACCTCTGCTTTCAGCGCTTCCATCACCTCGACTGCATCTCTGCCATCCTGCGACCAAGCTAAGGGCTCAAACCTTCCAAATCCTACTGGTACATGGAATTCTGGTATCCTGCACTCACAAACTCAGTGGCTCCTCTGGGAGTGAAAATGTGCTCGGCATCTCTGGCCGAATAACTTTGGATACGTCCATTGGTGCAAAGATAAGTGCACCGCCAAAGGCAGGATCCAACTCAACCTGCAAGTCTAAGAAGGGCGTTTGGAAGATGATGCTTGCAACTCCTGAATGTTAGGCATTCGTCCACGTGCCGTTTTAAAAACCAAAGCCTATGCCACACATCCTTCAGCTCCAAATGCCCTGCCTGATATGGTGCTGTCTTCTTTGCAGGCCAGTGATCCTGGCAAAGGAATGACATCAGCATCTACGGTTTGCATGAAGTCATGACCAGCTACTTGGAAGAGCCTCTCGATAGTGTAGGGCCACCACTTTTCCACTGGCCCAGCCATCAGAGCCCATGTTGCAAGAAACACGATCGCCAATGGCAAAGCGTAGACTGCTATTGCCATCTTCCACTGGTGCCATGGCGTGGTGAAGCAGTGAGGCAAAGGCTATTTACAATGCTTGATATGCTGCACCTGTCAGGGAACTACTAGAGATGAAAATCTGTCTACCTACAGTGTCAAACGATTCCGTATGAAGTTGTTGCATACGTCTTGAACGTTGTTTTGGGGTGTAGGTCGACTCAAACTTGATGCTGAACAGAGCAGTTTTTCCGGGGCGTCGCAAAGTACGCACAGATTAAGGCCGACCGGCAAATAGTGAGAGGCCATCAAAATGTAAAGATCATCCACAATTTCCTGTGAATCGTTGCTTATGTTGCTTCACCTTTTCACGCTCGCACGGTGCTTTGTCCATGCAGGGGAAGCACCGCGATAATCTGGGGCTCAGACTCTTAGACCTCAAGCTGCGCAAACAGAAGCAGGTTTGCGTTGACCGGATCCACACCATTGGTGCCTTGTTCATGAAATCCATGAACCTTGGCTTGTCCCAGGCGTCTTTCATTTCTTTGGCCTGCCACGGGGTGTAGGATATCTATCAAATTTTAAGGATGGATTCCATGCTCATGAAGGCACTAGTCACACAAGAAACATCTGCGACCTTCATCATTCCCACCCTCGCCAGGCTTGCTTTGTCCAGGCTTGAGGGCTCCTTGGATGTATACTCTCGAAAGCTGTTTTTTGAGAAACGTGAAAAGTGAAACATGTACATTTACATGATGTATGGGATGAAACTGAAACCATTTTCAAGAAAAAACATGTTGATAGAAGATACAAGTTCAGATTTCAGTACAATTGTCTTTTCCCAGCTTTCCTATCTTTGTATAGGCCACCTTCAACATGTTTGAGCGTCGCTTCTTGTCTCATTTGCGTAGCTTGTGGAAGATCGAGCACAAAAAGTGACAACCTGAGACTAAGATGCAAGCAGCTGCCTCCAAGGCATCAAAAGCCAGGCTCAGCTCCTGCCGAGGTAT
Source organism: Breviolum minutum Mf 1.05b.01 (assembly GCA_000507305.1). Lineage (NCBI taxonomy): Eukaryota > Dinophyceae > Suessiales > Symbiodiniaceae > Breviolum > Breviolum minutum. The sequence continues at coordinate 178,916 of DF239278.1, forward strand.
CCCTTGATCTCATTGGTGCAAGACACGTGTAAGCTTCGGTGGGTTTTCTAAAAGCTTCCTCTTTGGTACTGGCATTCTTCAGGATGTTGGTTGGTGCGTCCCATGCCTTCCAAAAGTCAAGCTTTGCCATGGTGGTATGACTGACAGACAAGAATTGGCACAAGCAAAACTGCACATCTGCCTCGGCTCCTTCTTTGCTGCCACTGATGCCAAGGATTGCTTTACAACCATCTGCATTCTCCACCTTGATCGGAATCTTTTCAAAGACCTGTAACTGTAAGCTTTTTATTCTGTAACTTGATAAATAATTTTGAAATAATCCACAGTTCCAATCCCACACCTCTCTTTCAGCCCCCTTGTCAAGCAGCAGCTTCGAGATGAAGTAGAAGTCATACCTCAAGCCAATGACATAATCCTTTTTTGGGACTAACCCATCGCATCATAGAGGTCCCCACTCCACGCTCATGTGCAATGCTGTCTGCCCTTTAAAGTTCTGTGCCCGAACCTTAGTGCGAGCCAGATATGATCTACCTTTTGGAGGGAAAAAAAAATGCCATTCACCTCAAAATACCATCACATCAATCAAATCAATCACCAAGTCTCCAGCATCGGCCTTCCAGGTGATCAGCATTTCGGTAAGCTCTCGATGGCCTGTGGGTTTTACAAAAGTTCAGGGTAGCAGTTAGTGCCTACTGATTCTAGTGTAGTTCTACAAGACACGGAAGGTAGAATGTAGGCCGTGAGGGGTTTAAGATCAACTTGGTCCCAAGCCATTTTGAACCGAGATATGCAGTGCTTGATTGCCAGTTTTGGGATCAGCAGCCCCTCAGTGGCAGATCAGTCTTCGAGTTCCAGTCTTGCATATACAGCTCCAGTGCATTTAGCTGCGCACTAGCAGCAACCTGCTTTGACCTCAATTCAAACTATCTCCATTCCGGCATACAAACCTTTAGAAGACTTGAAGCCATGGATTCCATCATGGGAGCTGAGGCAACCGCAACCTAGCATCTTTGACAAATGTTTGCACCTGTGCACGGCACCAAATTGGATCAAGCAAAAAACAAAAATACCGACCGTCCTAGAGCTTTATCACAGCTGGTCTCGCCTCATTCTTCGATTTTCCCCATCCTAGGTGCCAGTAAGTGAGAAACGGGAGAACCACACCGCAAAAGCATGCATATCACAAGGCTTTGATTCAAGCAAAATGAGGTGTAAACTCAATGAAGAGTGAAATTTGCCTCAGCTAAACGAGTTGCACACCAAATGATGCTCCTTGAGACCAGCACCACGATTTCTGATTGAGATCCCTGCCGATAAATTCCGCATCTACCTGTTTGCTATCATCCTCTTCTTGATCTGCCTCCTGGTGGGCCTCTGACGTGCTATCCTTTGTGGCAATATTGGCTTTGCCAGGCTTGCCATCTAAAGGCTTCTTCGATATGCTTCTTTTCTCAGCTTTGTCCTCTTTTTCAGATGCTTTCTCCGCCTTCTCTTCCTTGTCCTCCTCTTTTTCCTTTTTCACTCCTTTTGCTTTTTCTTTTCCTCCTTCATCGCTCTTTACGTCTTTGTCATCTTTCAATTGCTCTGCCTCAGAAATGGCCCAGTGATCCACTTCACATGTGCACTGATCGTGGCTGATGCAGCCAACTCCTAAGCCATGCACAAATGGCTTTGCTTTGTCCTCTTTCGTCTTTTTCCCTTTCTTCCTTTCAGGACCGGGCAGGATGAGGTCACGAGGTTCGATCCAACATTTGTGTCTATCAAAGTCAAGGGGCGCTTTTCCACCTTTCTTGTCAGGCGTTGCATCCTGGCAAGCCATCCCCGATCCCCGGAAGTGTTTTTCTTGTCATGCTGATTGGTTCCCAATCCTCCTCTGCAGGAAGTGTGTCGGGCTGTGCCTTGACACAGGAGTAAAAACAGCACAGGTGTATCCAAATTGATATCTGAAAGTCTGCAGGCCCAGGCCCGATCCAAAGAGCAGCAACACAAGGCCTGTGCAACAGTCAACTGAGCGCCATAGACTGCGCATAACTAAGAGTGCACTCCACACTGAGGCACAGACCGTGGCAGATAAGGCTCCCACAGCGGGGAGATGTCATGAACAAGTTGTGTGCGGAATTTGTTGCTCGCTGAGCCCTCCACAGGAAGAAAAAGGTTCTAATTACATCGTTTCTCATGCAAATCTTGACGTGATGCTCTAGTACATGTTATCTGACGTGTCCTCGCTTGCATTTCTCCATCGATATTGGGCCATTCTTCAGTCCGAATATCGACATTCCCATTTCGGGCTGCCGTGAAACGTAGCTCATAGAAACCCTACTTTCTCCATGAGCTGGCTACACTGTGTTGTCATAAACAACAGCTTTGGAGTTTGCCACTGATGAGTCTATCATTAGAAGACATAGATGCAATGCTACGGTTGATGAAAGAAATCCTGCACCAATTGAGATGTATATATAAAAAGCTTTGTATATCAGAGGAGATTTTCCTCTATCAACTGGTGCAGGATTTCTTCCATCAACCGTGTGAATCTCTAAGACTCTATGGCACTAGTATGCAAATAATGTGCAATCTTGCATGTACGGCCTGCACGGGCCTGCCATGAAACATCATGAAACCCGTTCCGAGAACTCTCAATTCCACTAAGTGAACGAGCACTCACCCCTCCCGCTCGCAGAAGGACTCTGCTTCTGGAGTGCAAAGGTGATATCGCTGTCGTTGTGCTACACTGATATGTGACCTGCTTCAGCAAAAACGAAAGTCTTCAGAGGACTGTGCTGAAACGGCACCCAGTCAGTTGCTTTGCACTTCTGACTAGATTTTCAGGTAATTCTGCACTTCCAAGTGCACCCTTAGAGGCCGAAAATCGAGCTGCTTGATTTACACAAGAAACTTGATCCTCACATGTGGCACTTGGCACTTGGAAGCTGTAAGTCTGAAATTGCTGGAGGAGAGATTCAAGAGACTCAATCCTCGACATGCAAATCACACGACTCGAAGGCCAGTTCCTTCGGTCTCAATCATCATATATCATCATCTTCCGCACCGATCGGCTTGGACTTGTCCAACCTGAGCGCAGTTTTCAGAGAAATCGAAGAAAATCATACAACTTAGATACGAAGTGTTCAAGGCAGAATTCTTGATCCTCAAAACATCTCAAATTGGGCGAAGAGGATTCGGAAGGAGCCAATAGAGTCAAGGGGCCACCTGCTCATTGATCCTGGAACAAAGTCACCCTGCAGTGACATCTCCTTGGGGCAAGTTGCTAGTGAAGTCAGTGCTGAGTGGCGAAATCAAAATTTGACAATGCAAGACATACCGCAATGCCTCGCACGCAAGGAAGCACTGCAGAGTGGTGTCAACTGCAAGGCCGAAGACATTCCTCAACCGAATAAGCAATCTGCTGTGTCTGCTAAGGTTGGTCCAAACAGAGCATGGTAAGATTGACATGATTCAAGAACTCACATAAACCACGACAAAACGTGAAGAATAGCAACGCAAGGGTTCCCTCATTCAGATGAGTCTCATGAAAAGCTTCGCGACCTCAGCGAAGTTTCGATTTTTGGCAGATTTTTTTCCCGGAGCAAATCGTTTGCCAAAAGCACTTCTGACTTCGCCAAGGACGACAGCTGTACAGACAAAATGAAGAAGTAACCAGCAGATACCATATCAACATTGTGTTACATCACAAGCACAAATACCAACTGATCATGTACGCAGTATTTAGTCATTCATACGTATTTGTGTAAATGAATTTCTTGATACAGTCAAAATACAGGGGTTCAATCAAGTATAGACGGGCATGAAGAATCATGAAGAACTATATCTACAAATGTGGTATGGTATCTTCAGAAAAAAGTTACGCGCTCATGATTCTCACATACAAGGGATCACGAGGCACAAAGGAAAGGCCTCTCTTGTACTACGTATCGTTCTTTGGACCCAGTGGGCGCCATGCTACAGCTTTTGGAGCGCATACCATAAGTTTCACTCTTAAACAATTCTATAATTCTATATATAATTCGGTCCAAGACGCCACATAGGCGGTACATCCATAGATGACAAGACAAATAGCTGGTGCAACTTCAGGGTAAAGTCCAGTAAGAATCACATACCCCAAAGCCACGCTCACAGCAATGATGAACAGGAATCCGATGACGTTGATCATCGCCTTAATCAATCACTGATGCTAAATTGCCTCATAAGACCCCAAAAAGCTGATGAAAGATCTGACGCTGCCTCCTTCAGACATGTCACTCCGAGGACAGCGACAACACCAAATCGGAATGCATTTCTCAGAATCAAGAAGAAGGCTTTCTTGGCTGATGTGCAGAAATTTGTGCCCATCAATGCAACCTGGATATAGGCGTTCCTCAGCTTTGATGTTCTTCAATCTCTGCATACCGAAATCATGGCACTTGCAATGCAATACATATTTGCGTTGCACTAAGAAGTTGCAACCCTTGGCCACTTGCTGCTGGCAGGAGACTTGTTCAGGAATTTCACCTGGTGACAAAATAAAGGTAGTATGCATCTCAGGGAGCCCCTGAAGCTTGGGGTACAAAGGCAAGAACACCTGGAAGTAACTTCAAAAAAGCATGGACAAAGCATCTGAACATCTGAGCACCAAACGCACTTCTCAAAGCACCAGATGCAGAAACCACAAATCTTCAGGACCATGACCAGCACTTTGTTCTTTGCTTGCTTTGCTTGCTTCCTCATTCGCGGAAGCAAAAGCTGTGTCGAGGCGATGCTGGGAAGACATCAGCAGTGAGGTTGACATGGACTCTGATTTCTGATGATGTCAGTCTCCGTTTGCATCCGAGCTGCTCATAGTACTTGAGAATGGCTCTGATTAATTGAATCACTGCAATGATAAAGGAACCAAAAGCCAAAGAGCCCAGATGGTATCGAAACACGTTCCTCCGCACGGTCAAGCTGCCAATTGCCAGAGATGTCACATTTGCGTCCCGGACTCAAATCCAAGTGTAATCAGAACATACCACTGAGGTCATCACCAAGTGGACTGCGCAATCACCTAGGCGTTTGCCAACCACAAAGGTGGATTTGTGCGAAACCTTACGTTGCTGAACCTTCCATGAAGCCGGGCTTCTTTTCCCCAAAACAGCCGAGCTACTCGACGAGATCCTTTTTCTGAATTGCTTGTAAAGAACCAAACTCCAACAGCCCCGGCAATGAGGCATTGCCCGATGGCAATGTTCAGAGCCTCAGAATTGCGACCAGATATACTTTGCCTAGTCATCACAAATCAAACATACACAAAAGCTGTGAAAGTGATGGGAAATCTGTCATTCGAGTCGAGGCATCGGCGTTGTTCCAAAAGAATACAAAGAGAGAAACCTTGGTGCATTGAACATGATTGAGCCGTTGTTTACCAGTGCTTTTGTCCTTGCAAAAAAAAAACGCAAGAAAGAGAGCACTCAAGCTGGGCAACTGCAAAACGCCAATCAAAAATGTAGCGCGGAGGTGAACATTTCCAGCAAGCATAGCCGGCAGTCGCATTGACCAATTCACCTGAAGCAGCGTCTCTAGTCAAGCGGATGCGAAACAGTCACACCTGTAGACCTATATGGTCAATTCACGAAGTCACCCCGTTTGAATATGCTGGCAAGGTGCAAGCTTCAGACTTGTAAACACTTCCCACTGGCCATTTGTCAGTACACTTTCCTGGTACAGTTTCCTTAAATGGACAATGGCTGTGGAGGGACAATTCGGGAGATACTTGGTGCTTTCTGGTATTTGGCCCTGTTTCTCCTGGCACTTCCTACTTTTTTAGATGCCGGAGACAAATTCTGTGCCAAGAAGGTTTTGGCATATCAAATCAATTCAAATCAAACACTTTGACAACAAAAATCGCAATGCAAAGACCCAGACGACAACCATGAAGCACAAGTTGCTGTTCCGTAGGCTTCTTCATAGGTAAGATAAGCTCCCTGATTGCAAAAGGATGCAAAAGGCACGGCTTTGCTCCGATTGCTACATGCATCAAATTTGTGTGCTGCAATTTGGTCACGAGCTAGCCTTCGGTGTGTAGCCATCAGGAACTTGCGAGATCAGAAAGCTGGCTGAGAGTGCCCAAAGTAAAATCCAAAGGATACCAATGGCTGCTTGGATGGCAGGCACGATCAGGATCCTGGCAGAAAAGAAATTGGATGAGTCAATCAAGGATTAAAGATCAAAAACTGATTTCGAATGGTAGCTACCACGCAACACCCTGCAGCTGTGATTTGCCACAATCTTGTGCTTTCTCCGATCCATCTTGCCTAGGGGTGTCTTTGACAAATATTGCCGCCACTTCATTGACTGCAATGGCTAAGCGAATCCTGCGGAGCACACGAAGAATGAAATAGAGTGAACATAAAACTGCTTCTCAACAGGTATGCCGCTGAGAATGCAGAAACTGACATGGAAGTCCTGTCAAGAAGACAGCACACCAGCAAAAGATAGATGGCGGCCAAAACCCATAGCACATATGCAACGATTTCCAGGAGAGTTCTCACTTCGTTGTTTGTGATTGCATATCCATCCGTACACTCCTCAGAACGCCACTGGCCAATTGGAACTCGAAATGCGGCAAGCAGACATGAGCACACGGAATCAGTCCCCACATGCGCCGAGTCGCTGGAGCAATGACACCCACGGGGCTGCAAGTTTGCCACTTGACACTGGTATCTGTTGTGAAGCACCAGATGGTTGCAGCTTTGTTGATATCGCTGGTGTTGTATGGGTTGCGGCAGAAGCTGTTACTTGCCAAACCTGACAGGTAATCGCTGACTGGCATGGATTTGATAGACTCCGACTCCGATCATATTTGGGCGGAGACTGTTGAAAGGGCTTGAGGAAATAGGGCACTATCCAGCCTGAGTTTGGATATGCCGTACTCGTGTAGGCAGCTGCTCCGCCTGTAGGGAGGATTTGATGCAGGCTCTCAGTTCATCAATGCAGCTAAGGCCATGACCTACACCCCACTCTTCACATTCATACCCCATCTTCGTGCGGCTCTGAACACCACGATAGTCCCCACCATCCTTGGATACGGTGAGCACAACAGCACCATGATGGCAAATTTGGAATCCAACCCTCAACCCTCAGTTTCTTCTTTGCAAGCTTCAGGAAAACTTGCCACCCAGAATCTCCTGTCAAGGCTTCGCTGGTTGATTGACCAGACACTGCATTAGAAGCAGCAGTGGTTGCCGTTACCTTAGTCAGAGATGGGTTTGCAGATTTCGTGCGCTGTGCCTGCATCGAAAACAACACTCACGATGCAGTCAAAGATGCAGTGACTGCCACAGCAACTTGCTGGCCAGTTTCAAACAATCCGGCACCTGCATCTAGTCATGCTTGAATATCCTTGAATGGAATTCGAGTAGCCTAATTTCTCTGCATGTCTCTACTCTACATGATTAAGTGGACTTAGGGTCCTGGTCGCTATCGGCAAGCAATGGCGCTACCACACATCCACCAAACAGCTGACACTTTACGGACTGACTGCAACTGAGCCCAGTTATTCCACACCAATCGCAACCAGCTGAAGCCAACCACGCCACCTGCCTGCGCACTGCTTGCTGCGCACCCAGCAGAGACCGCCACCAACGCACAACTTGAGGAGCACCAAAAACACAGCACACCTTCAAACATCGGCGCCAAGATTCTCTGCGCAAAGTTCATACAAGACCATACAACATGCAGTATATAGTCTTTCAAACAAAGTTTCTTGTTTGGAAATCAATGCCAAGCGACCAAACACAGGGTCTGATCAAAAAGCGAAGGAGCACCATGAAGACGAAGCCAATCAAAAAGCTGCAAAATGCAACCTGTGGATGGGCACTTGCACAAATTCCCAGCAAACTATGCAAAACGGAATGTCCATCGCAGTACTGAGACTTTGCAGCCAGTTTAGAACCATGAATGCAGGAGAAGGCACGAGGAGGAATGCAGGAAGCGACTTCTCGAAATCACCCATCCATTTTCCAAATGTCTCCTGCCCCGGCAAAGCTTGCCCTTTCAACCATGGCAGAGCACTGGGCATGAAATGGTGTGGCCAAAGGCCAGAAGGAACAAAATCAAACAACGCAACCGGCATATCATGTCTCATTCCAGCTTCAGGTTTGCAACAAAGAGAGTCTGAACCACCAAATGCACCCAATTCAAGCTGATGAGTGCAAAAGTCTCATCTCTCGGACACCTGTGCAAACATCATGAAATAGAGAGCCATAATTCAGACACTAGAAGTTGTCGAAAGTTCCATCGAAGGTGATAGCAAGCCACACTTACGGCCTACGGTAGACACACACAGACATATTCATATACGGTACTGTAAAAGAAAAATATATGTGTGTGTATGAATATAAATATATACCTATAGCCGTATAGACGATACACATGTACACATTGCATATGAAAAACTAAGCTTCTCCACGGCAGCTCACCAGACCCCCATGACCCTGGGCTCCGTAGAACTGTCTTGGAAAGAGGCAAGGCCAGTGCTTTCGAAGACAGATGCTGCAGCGGAGCCCATCGCATTCACCACGTCCGCACCTGGTGCCGAGGATTTCCAAAATGGCATTGAGTAACACTCGAAACAAACAGGATACAAATACGTAACATGTTGCCTATGATATCCAGATCAAGAGCACTGTCATTAAGGTCATGTTCGATTTAGCGTGGCCATTTTTGAGAGCTGCACTCATCGAAAAGCTGCAGTAGCCAGCATACATCTCTTCAAACCTGACTCTTTTAGCATTTGAAGACATTGCGAGCAAAGCAAAGGCTTCTGCAGTATCATCTTTACAGATTTCAATCATCGACCTTTGAAGAGAGGCAAATATTAAATCAACAAACTAAAATCTGGCTGTGACCCTGAAACAGTTTCTTGCAGAAGGGTGACTCCACACCCGGCATCGGAATGCATTTCGATGCATTATATGGGCACAGCGATTCAGGAAGGGCCTCAAGTCCATACTGATGGCAAGGTGGACACAACGCATCAAAGAGCCGGCTTCTCACAAAGCATCTGTATATAAGATATACAAATTAATTTATCTATAATATATAAAAATACTGATAATCGGAATGATAGCACCACCACCACCACAACCACAACCACAACCACCCCTACAAAGATATAACTATAATAATCATCTGAAAACATTGCTTACTCACAATGTAATGATTCGATTCGATAATATAATGAAAATAATATCCTTTGAATAATGCATGGCGACTCTTTATAGGAATGGCCTTGAACTTGAACTGGCTGGAGATTGTGTCTGTGATGTAGGTTGGCCTCAGGTCTTCAATCTCTTCATGAAAGGAACTGTTTGATATTGTGGAGTCACTTGGCACCAGGGCCAAACCCTCAACGAAAGAGAACTAAGGCCCCGTCCCATCGGTTTTCAATTTTTCCCAGTACGGCTTCATGGGGCTGTCGTCAGACATGGTGTAAGTCCACTCTCCTCAGATTCCAGCTGGACAAAAATAAGGTGCAAATGATCACAAATGCCTTACATGTTTCGGATAGACAGTAGGCAAGTTGTAGCATTTGACAATTCTGGAAGCAAGGCTCGAATTGATGTGTCCGTGGTGCTGTTGACTGAATCAAAGCTCACACTGCAAGACTGCAGGCACACCAGATTGAAATACTTTGTAGCTTCGCTCCTTGCACCGGCTTTTAAGGGCAAAGGCCATCGTGAAATCCACATGAACCCAAAATCGTGCTATGCTCTGTGGCAAGTGTTGGACCTGCAATTTCACATCGCGAATCGCAGCATATTAGTATATATACATATATCATATATATGCATACATTATGAATATGTACCTGCAACTGTAGATATTATAAATAAACCTACAGTCAATCATGTGTGTGAACACTGCCAAGCTGCCACATGTCAGAGAAAACATCACCGTTAGCGCCACCACCAGAGAAAAGGCTGGAAGGGTTTGTGGATCCCTTCAAGTCAGCCTTTGCATGCAATGAAAGTGGTGCAATACTGGCAGGTCATGAAACTTGCCACGCCGGCACATGTTTTGGTTGGTGCAAACCCAGAAAAGTGAGCACCCCGCGAGTTTGGAGGTGACGGTACTTTCCAGGTCGGCGGAGGTCAAGTCTCCCCCAACATTAAAGCTTCCTGCCACTGTCCAGGCTGCTTCAAGCATGGTGGATTCAAGTGGCGATGCCAGCAAGTCACATTCTCACAGCATCACAACATCAAAAGTTGCATCGTGTGAATCCCAGGTCCGTCACAACTTGCACACGGCACGAGGCAGCATGCCTCAAGCTACTCACATCCAAAAAGAAAATATTTCCACTTGAAATCTTGACATTCGCTCTCTGCTGGGGATATCCATGGACACTGCAGACAAGTTGCACACTGGTACTCTGCATAGTCGGTTGAGCTGCTTCCATAGAATGTTTCAAAGAAGTCACTAACAGCACTGGAGCAAAGGAGCTGCTTCACGATCAAATCCGTGGTTGCGGTGGCATTCCTCGCAATGAATATGGATAGTTGGTTAATTATTGAGTGCCAAAATGTCAAGCTCACCAAAAAGCTAAGGTCTGCTTTCAGATAAGGTACATGGTGTAGCTGAGAAACTCAAAACCTCTGCAGCCAATTGTTGCACGACCATTCAGCCCATTCACAAGATACATCTGAGACCATGACCTTTGAGGTTTGGTCCATTGTTCCAATTGGTCTCCATGTTGCAGTACGCACCGCTATAGTCCCTGGGCAGGTACAGCTTGGCAGGCTCTCCGTCTTGAAGTCCTGCCAAAATTTTGGTACTTGGTCAACTCGGGCAATTCGGGTGCAAAAAGTGTGTTGGGGTCCTGCCAGGGTCACCACCACATAGGCCATCCATGCTGCCAGCAAAACTATTAAGCACCAACAATCAGTGCAGCCTCGCTTTGTTACTGGACCATTCGACAAGTCGTTGTCTCCACCTGTGAGCTGACAATTATCATAGGAAAGCATTTTCGTCGTTGTCTCTGGGTCTCTACCAGGTTTTGGGGCTGGAAATCTTCTGGAAATTCTATTCTATGAAATTCTGCTATCATGTTGGAAGGGGGTACTTCTCGATCCTAGCCTATTGCTTGGGCAATGGCTTCTTTGCATGGAAAGATTCCAAGTCAACCTACTGTACTGCAAGCAGTACCGCCGTACCGCCCTCGCCTTTCTTGAACGTTCTGTCAGCTTCCTGCATCGAGGCTCAAATCTGTGTTAGTCTTGCTTTTTGTGCTGCCAACCACCCCATTCATTCAACTACAGTATGTCAGGTGCTCCTCATCTTTGCTTGACCTGCAACAGCTGCAGCACGCTCCCATCGCCCAACTGTTGAGGGCTCGTGCCTCAGGGCATGGCAATATGCGCATGTCATTGAAACCTCCATAAATCAAGCAAAACGCAAGATCCAACCCAACATGCTGTAAAAATTGTGAAAACATTTATGCTGCATGGATTTATCTTTGATTTTTCTATTATTATCATTATTATTATTATTATTATTATGATTATTATTATTAGTAGTATCATTATTATTATCATTATTCATGTAGCAATTCAGCTCGTCTGTTTCCTGGAAGCACACCATCAATGAGTATGTGTCACTGAACATCGCAGAAGTTCCGAAGCAAAGACAGACTTGCTGCCATGACAAGTGGTGGTAGTACTTCCAAGCTACCCTGAGGGCTCAGGATGCAGGAACGGCGCGCACAAAAAAGGCTGCAACACGCTCACCTTCAAACGGACTTGAGCCAAAGCAGTGAACGAAGACTTTGGAGCTTGGTGACTTTTGGACAAACTGTGACATGCATTCCACCAATATCCACTACTTGGACACGCTCACTTTCTGCACGGGCCTTTTTTTCCTGCAATTTGCTATCGAAAACAAAAACAAGTATTCAACAAAAAGGCTCTTTGTGCCACAAGTGTGACATTGCCACCTGCCCGGTTTGGAACTTTGGAACTATGCTTCTGGTGGTCAACACGTCGCTGCATGGTCATCGCTTTCTCAATCGCTCGAACGTCCCTCTCAGACCTTTCCCTGCAAGCATCTGAGCCCAACATCCCTCCAACTCGCAGCCCCAGTACTCGGCGTTGGCCACTGGAAAGCCCACTCCGTCGAAGCGAAGGTCTTTTTGGTCTTTTTGTTACACCTGTCAACTGCCATGAACTGTCACTGCCCCCAACAGTGATGCAATCCTGCCTCAGAATCTTCACTGTCACTCCCAATGCCCAAGACCTGCAGAAGTATGACTTGATGCTTGTGCCTTCATCAAACAAAATCATCTCAGGGTTTCAGCTCCTGCCTCTGGACCCAGGGCCCCCATCAACGAGGTTTTCTCAGGATCCTGGCAGATGCTGACCCTCACAACTTCACAAACAAAAAGCTTGCAGACATCGCTCCTCCTTCCAAGCTGTGATCTTGCCCATGAAAGCACCTAGGACCTCAAACGGCACGATGAAATGCAGCGTTTCTTGGCATGAGGAACCTTGGAATCTTTGAATGTTTAAGCGTATGTGATATTGCATACTGTAGGTATATGATGGATTCATATAGATTCATGATCTAATATGACATGTGCATGATGCACTGGCTGATCTGGCCTGGATGATCATTGTAGACAACACCATGAAGCGGTGGTCTTCCAATGCAGGCTGTCTATCTTCCCACTGGCGTTGTTCTTTGGCAGCCTTTTGCAACGAATTTCACACCTTTTCAAACCTTACAACTTCTGATCCACAACCCGCCTCTTGCAGCAAATGCTCTGCCAACAATGCTTCTGCATTGACGTCGTTGATGACACGGAAGGCGCCAAGAAGTGGAAGCAATGCTGCCTCAGGCAGGGACCAAACATCAAACAAATCTCAGGACTGGCGATGGCAACAAATGCACCAGAATGCAGCTTCCCCATTCACTAGCAACTGAGATTTGCGCTCGTCTTCGTAGGCAGCCATCTCCTAAAACCTCAAAGCCGTCGAGTCGAAGTCGGCTTCCGGGGTCTCCTGCACTGAAACTGGGCACCGGACTTCTAATTGGACCTGGCGTCTTTGTTCAGCAACCTCCTGTAAAAAATATGCACAGTAGTGTATGAAGGCATGACATGGACATGAACGAAACGTCAGAGCTATTTACGACCAGGATCCTGCGAATGCACCGGCGTGATGTCCAAGTCAACACACCTCCACTGCATCAAAGACTAGTGACTAGAAAAAGCAACGGTACCGCATGACAGGTATCACGCCTGTGTGGCCCCTTGCCCTCGAGAACAAAGCCATATGTCACCAACAAGCGCCTGTGAGTTTCATGAACGCTAACCATAACAGGAACACAAATTGCTTGGGCCAACTTGGGCCTTTCATAACATTTCATCTGAGGTAAGCACCCATTGGAAATGTTGTCGTAGCAAATGGTCACCTGTCAGGTTCTGCAGCTCAGCATTGGAAAAAAAGAATGGAAGACCCAGCCTCTTCTCCAAGATCAATTGGCCTTGTTGAGAAGAGCCTGGACAAGCGAACGTACATTGCATTAGTATCGCTATTTCATATCTCCTATCTCATCTCTCTCCTGTCTTTCAATTTTGACCAAAACAGCCAAACATCTATATAAAATAAGATTGAATGTTGCAATACCTTGCAATGGCAACAACAGCCTGAGTACTCGATCCGAACCCATGGTCCATCGAGCGTTTGGATAGGCGCAGTGGTTTGCAAAGTCGAAGAAGGGCACCTGACTGAAACATCCTGCAGTGTGGCGTCTTCCTGAGCAACTTGCACACAACACGTAGACCAAAGCGATGCACGAGTGCTCGCACTCTCGCTGGGTGGGAATACACCTCAGAACAAGGAGATTCGATTTGTCCTTTTGTGGTGCAAAAGAAAGCCACAACAGACTCCAGCAAACTCATCTGTTCTGTCCCACCCAGCTGTAGGAAACATGGCCAGTCCCTTGCCAAGCTGCTGTTCTGCTGTCAACTGTGTGCAGGGCAAGTGCGGCACCTGCAGCGACCATGTCAGCAGGGCACGATTGCCAAAAATTTGAGTGGCTGAGGCCACAACGCTCAGGACTGCAATCTGGCATTGCGCTGAGGAGCTCTGACATATGTGCGGATCGCAGCTTTTCACGCTCTCGGGCCAGGGACCTCATGGAAGAACAAACTGATTGGATGAAGATTGGAGGATATTGGAGACATATTGAGACTCAATGAGGCAAAATGAGACTCCAACCCCACGCAACCAGGCAAAGCAGCCATCCCGTCGAAACTGTGAGGGGTACCTCGAGGTCACGATTACTAGTCTCCTGTGATTTTAAAAAGCTTGGAAAAACACTATATACATGAAGAGAGAGGGAGAGAAGGGATGTGTTTCCGATCGTTTTTGCCTTCGAAGAGCAAGCGGACATATGGCCTCAGCAATCAGGCTTTTGATGGGTAGTATCAACATGGGTAGGTTTCTTTGGCTCAAGCGCATAGGCGGAAGATTCTTTGAGGCAGTCCTGCACTGCCGGCTATAGCAATAATACATTCCATTCCTCGAGGCAACCCTCATGGGAAGGAGCCTCTTCCAGTAAGCGGTGGGCCACTCCAAGCATCCAATGGGAAGCCTTGCAAGCAGGGAAAAGGTGCAACAAGTGGAACAATAGATGGCGTATGATGTCATAGAAGGTTTCATGATTGAGGATTCCGAATTACACTGGTTGTAGCTGGGCCTGGTAGTTCGATGTGCCTACCCCTTCTGCCAAAATCGCTTCTGCAGGTACCATTATGATGAGCTGCTCTGTGTCAAATCTCTCGGTGGCCTTGGGACACACAAAGCGTAAGCAAACACTTGGCGGTTTGCAGCCGGCCGCCTGAAGTAGTCGACCACATCCATCGCTGCTGGCTACCCGAACCCCACCTCCACTTGGCAACAGATTCAGTTGGCTTCAAAGGCAAAAGCACCATGGCCCACTACGCAAAAGTCAAAGGTTTCTCCCACAACTTTGCCTGCTTGGACCCCCTTTTCTGCGCACCTCAGCAACAGGACTAGTACAAGACCACTCCATTCGCAGGCAGAGATGAGTAGCAAACCACTGCAACAGCTCTGCCAAGGCAACATCATCTGTTTGCATATTCAACGCTGAGCTTGAGCAAAAAGCAAGCACCAACCAGCAACATTCGGAGGTAACAAGTGTTCCTAAGTCTTTCATCTTGCTTTTCTTGGCACCAGATTCGTATCTACCCCAAGGTGTCAGCCATGCACTTTCGTGATTTCGCTACCCTGGTTGCAGCTAAGTCAGTTGTCCAATGAATGAAGTTTCTAAATGATTAAATTCAGAGTTGATGGCTTTGAATCAGGATGGTCGGAAATGGTCAGAATTCAGAATAGTTTCAGTGCTGGCGCATTTCAATTTTGAAGCGTTCTGCATGTCTCTCATTACATCCCAGTAAGCCAGTCTTCACTTCCCTCTTCGGCAACCACAATGGCCCATCACAAGAATTCCAAAGTTCACGGAGCTCTACACTGGATGAGATGCAAAAACAGAAGATTTACATAGTATATGCCAAAGACTTTAGTTATTTTAGATCCTGGTTGAACTTTGCAGTCTCGAACTGAAGAGCCCTTGAGTTCTTTTTCCCCTTGGCCATCGGCATGATCGGCTTTGACTGTGCCATCTCACGACGATGGGTCCTGCAGCAACTGCTCCAAGTACCTAGCGATGCAGTGATTGAGCAGGTCTCTCAGGGGCTTATGACTATGCGGCTATGCGTCACAATATCTGTTTTTTCCATTAAATAGGGGAAGTAAGGTCTGACAATGTCCACTACATGTCAGAGATGCCATATCACAAAGTTTTGGAACTGGTCGCTGCTACTGTTTCCACTCAACAACCGTAACCACAAGGACAAACCTTTTTGATCACAGCTCCTCAGTTTGGAGAGCCTTTTCAACACCACTGCTATTGTTTGCAGAGACGTTCTGCCAGGAGGTTGAGTTGTTCAGAGTTTTCAATAGTGCCAGCTTTCTGAGCGCTTTGATTTCAGCGGCGGATGACTTGAAACCCAATCGGCAGATTTCAGTTAAGCGGCTGATTTCTGCCACAATTTTATCCCCAGATTTATGCTTCCATTTCTTCAAAAACTTCTTGCTACCATCGCAAGCTGGGGAAGGTTCGCATTGAAAGTTTTGGAGCTTCGTTCCCTTCACCGCCTCGTCGATTTGATACATTTTGATGTATTTCTGAAAAATTAAAGTTGAAGTGTTGTACAACCACACCTCGTAGCCCATAAATTGAAGTACAGTCTGGCGGATCTGGTCGGTAACGAGCAAAGCTGCTTGATTCACTCGTCCCTTGTGCCTGCACTCTTCAAGCCCCGAGTGGTACTTGCCATGTCTCCAGTTTTCGTGATTTGCGCACCGAAAATGCTGGCCATGTTCGAAAAATTGCAATATTGATGGTGGCGACTTGTAGCCAGACCCTGCGAGGAACACGTCAAGCAAGGCAGCAGATTCAAGCGGGCGCTCTGTGATTAATGGCAAGATGCTTTTGGCTTTAAGGAGAGCCTTCATCCCGCTGAGTCTGGAAGGGTCCAATGCTTTACGAGGTGCACAGGGAGCAGCCCAGGCAGCACCAAACACTTGGTTGGGGACTATCCGGCACTGGGCCACATTTTGCTGCTCCATAAACTCCTGAAACATATCTCCCATACGGTCCTTGTCCATGCTTCCTCCTTGCAGAGTCTTCGGGTCCATTGAAAGACGGGCCGCCTTTTTGTGTTGCAGCCCAGAGGTCAGCTGAAGAAAAGCCGACAACAAGCGAGCTGCTGGCTCCCTGAGCGTAACCACAAAGAGCGGTCCAGGCTGACGAAGGAAAGGATCAAAGGCCTGGTGATGGTGGAAGTTGAGCTTTGCCAAGTCCATATCACACAGGTGCCCATGAAAAATGCTGAAATTTGAACTGACCGGTGGATCAACTGCAAGGTGCCGTGCTCTCTTGTTCAAGTCTCGTATATAGGAAGGCAGCTCAAGCTGTTTGCCCTGCCGCATGTCCGTGTAAAAAGGGATTCGGTTTGCCTTCGAATATTTGGCCAAAACTACTCCAAAAGTAGTGCCTCCAGCTTTAAAAACATGCATGAAAGCAAGCGATGTATGAGGCGCAGGTGGCAAAGACTTCTGCTCAGAAGCTGAAAGAAAGGCAAGCAGGATCATTGACCGCATCCCATATACCATCGTTCAGAACATCGGCTATCCGGCTATCCTATCTGATCCAGCCCATGATTTGGGCTATTGGTTAAGAGCTTTTATATAACCCGTCAAAAATAGAACAAACTGATGGGGTGTAGTGGTCATGCACGGGCTACAGGCACCATGTTGCCACGCCTGCTCTCCTGCAAATCCTGTTTCTCGCATGAGTTTCAAAAGAAATGGATTCCAATTTTCCCTGCCATCCCCTGTCCATCTTGAATTATTTCCAGGGCATCCAAACTTTTGCTGGAGGAACATGGATTAGATCACGCAACTGGCATGAGACCTCAAGATACATCAAGGCCTTTTGGTCCAAAATAGCTGCGTTCTCTTGCCTGAACCACCATGACAAAGACAGTGTGGCAGGCGCACTGGCTCTCGTTTGTGGCTTCCTACGGGCAAGAGCAAGTGCTCAACGACCCAATGCTGCCAGACAAAAGACATAAAATTTACCGCAGGACTCATCAAACCTTTCACAAAACAAGAAGGAATCGTACATCAAGCAACCAAATGTCCTTCTTGGCCGCAAGTTCTTTCAGTTCTTTGAAACTTTTGATTTTTTGTCGCCTCGGACTGCAGAGTTGAAGGGTTTGACAAATTAAAAAAGATTTAAAAAGAAGGTGCGTCGCTTTTCCTCGGTGCAGTGCTGTACTGTGAATTCAGCCCCAAACTTGGCAGCTGCTTCTAGCATGCGGGTGTCCAAGAGGGTCGTAGGATCAATCTGCGAAGGGGCTCAAATTCCAGCGTTGCACAGAGTGAAAGTGCATCTTGATGCCGTATCCTGTTGAAAATTCAATTGTTTGCCACACTCAGCTCAAAGGCATGTCGCACCACTGTTGGCTCGGGCTCAGAATTCGAAGCTGCGCTCGCCTCACCTGGGCGAACTGGAAATCAGCGAAAGGTCACAAGCCTCGAGTGCAGGGCAAATGGCCCTCCAATGCATCTTGCCGTCTTGCGGTTGGCAGCATGCACCTTGTGCACTTTGAAGCTCTTCCTTTGGTTGTTCTTTCTCACGCCTGGAGAGAACAAAGACTTCAACATGAAATTAAAAAGTAGCAGCACATCTCAAGCACAGCTGGCAGGGATCTCGTCGTACACATTGAATACCAAAGTTAACAAAGTCACAAAAGGAAAACGGCCCTACACCGACACCCGTGAGCAAGCAATGTCCTGGGAAGACCGCGTTTTTCCTGGCAAAGGAGTAGGAATAATTACACCAGATTCAACAGAAGACTGCACACTGGCGGCAAAGCCACAGAAAGCCGGAAGCATCACCTTCTCTTTTTTGTCTGGCTTTTCATCAGTTGCCTCACTTCACCATCACGGCCATGGCAACATGTCGATGCTCTCCCACATTCATTCTGCACAAGTACAAGAACTTGCCTCAAAGAGTGGGCACTGCTCATTGCGCACGAGGAGCCTCAGTGAGGCTGACACGCATCAACTTGAAGCCCCACTGCCTGCAACCATTCCTCCTCCTCCAACGAAACAAGTGTAGCAGTGTAACATTCGATCTTGGGCTGACACTTGCAACAGCCAAAGCCCCATTTGTCTTCATCGCGAGAGTACCTCTGAATCCAGAAAGGGAAATGTCCAACTGTGACTTTCCCCCTCACCCCGACAAAAATTGGAGCAACGCAGGGGTCACCACGAGCCCCACACTGATGTGTGCTCACTCTCGTAAACGTCTTCAGAATACCTACTCAAACTGATCAAACTGATAAGGGAGTGCAAACAAACTCAAGCTGTTGAAACTGGAAATGGTATTTGTATATGATGGCCACGTGTTGGTTTCTTGTTAGTTGTCGCGGCCACCTTTAGTTGCAGCTGCGATTCTGGTTCTTTTCTTGGTGTGTAACTGTGGTTGTGGTGGCTTGGGGTTGTGCTATTGTTGCCGCTGCTGCTGGAGGCAGTTGCTGGTTGTTGTCAGTCGTCAAAATATGTCAAAATGACGGTTGTCTGTGTCATTCTTCTTATTATTCTTCTACTTCTTCTTCTTCTTCTTCTTCTTCTTCTTCTTCTTCTTCTTCTTCTTCTTCTTGTTCTTGTTCTTGTTCTCCTTGTTCTTGTTCTTGTTCTTGCTGTCGCTGTCGCTGTTGCTGTTGTTGTTGTTGTTGTTGTTGTTGTTGTTGTTGTTGTTGTTGTTGTTGTTGTGGTGGTGGTGGTGGTGGTGGTGGTGGTGGTGGTGGTGGTGGGGGCGGCGGCGGCGGCGGCGGCGGCGGCGGCGTGGCGGCGGCGGCGGCGGTGGTAGGGGCAGTGGCAGTGGTAGTGGCGTCTTCGTGATGATCGTTGTCAGCCGTTGACTGCTGTTGTTCTGGTATTGCTGCAGGGCAGCCAACCGTGAAGTCAAAAGGAAAAGCGTCTTGTCAGCGGTCTGAACATGCCAGTTCTCATCATCATCATCATCATCATCATCATCATCATCATCATCATCATCATCATCATCATCATCATCATCATCACCATCACCGTCCCTATCTTCATCTTCATCATAATGGAAGGCTAACTATCAGCCTGGATTTGGCGAAGGTACGGGCTGCTCCTGCCAACCAGATCAACAAGTGCAATGACACAAGGATCTGATAGGGGGCGTCTTACTTTTCACGCCGTCGGTGCCGTCAATGTGTAAACCGAGTTTCGCCCAAGGTCCTGTTCTTCCAGATTTTGCAGGTGGCTCATCGGCCTCCTGCACATGCATAGCA
The DNA here is from genome assembly GCA_000507305.1 of Breviolum minutum Mf 1.05b.01. Classification (NCBI taxonomy): domain Eukaryota; class Dinophyceae; order Suessiales; family Symbiodiniaceae; genus Breviolum; species Breviolum minutum. The sequence continues at coordinate 198,861 of DF239278.1, forward strand.
CCCTTCTGTCTCCGTATGACAAACATCTAGTAACAGTCTGCGCAGCTGAATTGACTACATCTTGATCGAGCTGAAAGGCAGGAATGCCTCATGGAACTTGAGTTTCTGAGACCTACCCGGCAATTCCAGTACCCATGTCCTCGTCACTAGCCTTAGCTTGTTGTGGGAAAGGTGGGGGTCAAGATGAGCAAGCTGGCCTACAATACCTCAAGCAATGCCAAGACTTTCACTTCTTTCAGTCGCTCTATTCAAAATAAGGAAGCTGCCCCTTTCTCAGCTTTCTCTGCTTGCGTTCTCCTCATTCAAACGATAACAACTCTGCAGCATTCCAATCCAAGCACGCTCTGGGAGTGCTATCTTTTTGTAGGACGATGACGACGATGACACTGACTATGACGACGATGAGGATGACGATGGGGATGGTGACGATGGGGATGATGATGATGATGATGATGATGATGATGATGATGATGATGATGATGATGATGATGATGATGATGATGATGATGATGATGATGATGATGATGATGATGATGCCGATGCNTGGATGATGATGATGATGATGATGATGATGATGATGATGATGATGATGATGATGATGATGATGATGATGATGATGATGATGATGATGATGATGATGATGATGCCATTGCAGTATCCGTTTTGCGTAGACTTCTAGGCAACAGGTTTCTTCCTCAAAGCCACTTCCTCTCTGGGCCAGGCATGGGGAACTTTCAGCCTCCTTGGCCATCTGAGCAATGGACTTGAGCTTTGCTCTGCGTTTCTGTTCTGCAATCGCTTGCCTGGCAGAAAAACATGAAGCAACTTGCTTTCTTCATCTTCGAAGGCAGAACTGAATATCTAAACATGGAAGGTGGAATGTGGACTGAACCTAAAGGCATTCTGAGCTCGGGACTTGAGTTCATTCTTTTCGCTGCTACCCAAGTGACTGCTGGCAGCACTTGCCTACATATCGCACCAACTTGCAGACATGTTTGAAAAAGGACTTCTGACATCAGCCCACCATTTTTCTTTCCCAGCATGAGTTTGACATGGTTGTCTGCCCAGAATCTCAGCAGGGTTCTAAGACTCTAGGCTTATATTCAAATCGAAGCTCCATGGTGGGTTGCATGCATGTGCCTTCAGAATCACTTCCCCCAATCTGAATTTCTTTACATGGTCGTATATGTCGAATTGAAGGCAGGCAGAAAGTGCCCAGCCTCAGCAGCACTTGAAAGGAAGTCGGTTGATTTCCCTTGACCTTGAGAATGGGGCAAAGGGTTGCGAGGGCCCAGGCAATCTCAAGCACTCAGCAGAAGCACTGACATCATCCAGCGAAGTGAACGTATTCATATGCATGTTGACTTGATGCCACGTGTGATTCATCTGATTTACATCATCAATTCCTATCTAAGAAAGTGGCTCTGTTGACCTGAGCTTCCCGCCAGACAAATACATTTGTTTTCGTAGCTCTTCCACCTGCCAAGATCGGAGCCATTTGAAGGAGAGGAGCAGGCAGTTGAACATCGTCCGTGCATTTGGTTGTACCACTCCCTTACGACTCTGTCGCGTCCTGTCGCTCTTCATCTCTTCGCTTTTGAAGCTCGGCTTGCTTCCTCGCTTCACGTTCCTCTTCTGTTTGAGCCTAGCTGCAACAAACCCTTTCTACATGACGTCAAGCATCAACCCAAACCTTTGCCACAAGAAAACCCAATAAATAGCAATCTTCGATGTTTCCAAAATCTCCAAAGGCAAAACTCGTAGTCCAGAAATTTGTTGCCTTCCAAAGTTTTTCTTGGTTTCGCATAGTAGACGGATGGAAGAATTTCTTGTTGATGAAGCCTCCTGCCTCCAGAGGTGTCGCAATGGCCACATTCATTGGGGAAAAATGGTGGCACAGAATTCTCCGTAGTTGCGACACGAACCCACCTTGCCACCCACTCGCTGAAAGGTCCCAAAATGGGAAATTTCTGAAAGGCCCATCGGATTTCCAGACGACCTGAGCAGGAGAAAAATTGAACAAGCTAACTCAATGAATTGACTTGAAGTCAAGAAAAAATCCAAACTTTTATATAAGAGGTTTTACATTGAAGGCAGCGTCCAAGGATGCGTTTGACTAAGGGTGTGACATGATGGCAAGGAAATGGGCGGCGCAATAAATATGTACTGTCTTACGGTGTCCTTGTGGTGTCCAATGATTCGATATTGAAAGGAGGATATATAGGTGCGTGCTGACATGCTTCATGTTCGAAATGTTGGTTGTGTTGACGGAAATTGGAAAGACTGTAAAGGTAACCTCTACAGGAGATTTGATGAGATTTGTCGATGTTGGCTGTTGAATGTTGACGGTATTGACTCGACGTGGCTCAAGCCCAATGGCTGAATATAGGAACATTCCAACACCCAGCGTCAAAACCCAAACTTTGCTCAAAGGGTTGAGCAATGAACACAATTAAAAAATAAATGAAATTCAGGTGATAAAACAAAAACGAACTGAAATGAAATGGAATGAAATGAGACGCAATGAAACGGAACGAAACAAAACGAAATGAAATAGAATAAATCAAAATATGAAATGAAATAAAATAGAATAAGATTAGACAAAATGAATTCGAACAAAAAAAACATGAAATAAAATGAAAACTAAAAAAATGAAGCGAAATATAAGGTCAAAAGAGAATGCAACAAAATGAAAACACAATGAAGTCAAATGAAAATAAAATAAGATAAAATCAAAAAAACACCAAATCAAAAATGAAAAAAAATAGAATGAGTTCAAATTAACTATATAAAATGAACCAAATCAATGCAACACAATGAAAATCAATGAAATACCATGAAATAAAATGATATGAAACTGAGGCCAACAAAATCAAATGAAAAGCAATGAGGTGCAGTGAAAAATGACAGTAGGCAAATGTTGTGAATCCAAAATAAAGGAACACCACATATGTCCACCACTGGTATTGCATCATCAGTTTCAGACAATAATTCCATTAGAACTTAAAAACGGTCATGTGAATAACTTTGGGCTGTTCCTGCACCGGCAACTCGTGAAACGTCACGAGCAAACCTTCTTTTACGCCGGAGGTTGAAAAAGGAAATTTCGCTCAATTCTGAATCAATTTCCAGCAATAAACTGTCACAGAAGATGTTTCTTCAAACGCTGGGCAGCACGAAACCCATTTTGTTTTTCATGTTATTTCTTCGTATATTTTTATGAGTATGAGATGTACCGGAAAAAAAACATATACTGCAGTCGTCGCAAAAACCAAGTGTTCGGTGGACCGAAATTAAAATTTCAACATCTCCGACTTGCTGAATAGAATCTCACATGTGAGATAAACAAACAAAAGGTCCTTGTCTTTGCAACCGAGCAGTATCGAGTCCAGCAAGCTCGGCCATGGCATGGCTGGACAACACGGCCATCCGACATTTATTACGCGCAAATCGTTTCAATTCATCCGGCGCAGCAAAATCCCTCATCCGCATCCTCATCCTCATCCTCATCCTCGTCCTCGTCCTCGTCCTCGTCCTCGTCCTCATCCTCATCCTCGTCCTCGAATTGTTTTTGAATTTAAAAACAATTCAGGCAATCAATACGCCCTTGCTCTTTGGTAGGCATTTTGCCTCAAGAGCCCAGGGTTGAACAAGACCTTGATGGTCGAAACCGGTTCTCGTATAGTGGCTCTTTGGTAGAAAAGCTTGCTTGTGAGTCTGCGGCTTGACACTCTTACCCATTGAAGTGGTTTACCAATCAATCAGATTGTCGCCATGCAGCATGGACATGCAGCTGCCAATGTTCTTCAGCCACCACCAGGTTTGACAAGGCGATCCGAGTTCAGATCAGCAGCTGAGGTGCGTTCTAGGTCAGCCACAAGACCAGAACCTTGTCGTTCCCACTCAGCAGCCGTGATGACTACGATGCCACCGAACCTTGACTCAGTGCAAATGCTCCAGCAGATGATGCAGCACACGATGGCCCAACAGACTGCCCTCTTAGAAGAACAGACTTCCATGTTGCGGCAGCAAAGGATTGAGGCCGCTTGTGGTCAACAAGCTTTTCAGTGCCCCGAAAAGGCACTTGAGAGCTTAGACCCTTCTCTGCGCAAGGTCATGCAGAATTGGAAGGCAACCTTCAAAAAGGACCTGTCGCATTTTGCTACACAGACCGAGCTGCAGCAGAAGTACCAAAAGATCACAGCAGACAATGCCGTCATGAAGCAGTTCCAACAAGAAGCCAGTCGTCAATGGCAATGGCCCCAAGAGTATGTGGCAGTCGCTTCGCATGTCGTGGGGATTGATGACGAGCCACGCAATGGCGAAGCTTATGATTTGAATGGAGCTTGGGAGTCCCTACGCAGAAAGCACGCGTTGGAATGCGAGTCTTTCGTCATTGAGCATCAAAAGCGAACTCTCCATTCCTTCCAGCAAAAGACAGATCAAGCCAAGGTTCGCCAACATGTCAGTGATTTGTTCGAAGATTGGAAAGCTCAACAAGGGTGGCTTCTCAGTCCTGAAGCCGCAATGCAAGCCGTGAGCGCATGCAGGGCATTCACGGATTTGGTGGTTCGCCAAGAAGTCCCAAAGATGAAGAGCAAACTTTCTGAGTCAGCGGATGCACTTCTAGAAGCTGAAACCAAATTTCAGTCCATGGACCCGCAGATGCTGATTGCACTGATTGAGCTTGACAAGGACGCAGTGGAAGTCAGCAAGGCAGACGGCAAGAAAGCAAAGCGTGTTGATTTGCACAAGTCAAGTGAGTTAGCAGCACTTGTTCGCAAGTTCCCTGACTTGCACAAACATTTCGAGATAAAGCTCACCCAGGCCTCGATGTCCTCAAAGACACCTTCTGCAAAAAGCCGCAGACCAACCCCACATCCCAAAGGTCAAGCCAGAGACAGATCGCAGTCGAAAAGTTCCAAGGGAAAGTCCCGTGGACGCTTGAACGGCTCCAGCCGATCCGTCTCTCAACGGTCGGGTCGTTCGTCTACATCACTCCGTTCTTCCAGGGCATCCTCCAAAGGAAAGGGCAATGGCAAGGGGTTTGGCAAAGGCAAAGGCAAGAAGAAGGGGAAGAACAACGCTAACAAAGGGAAAGGACAAGGAGCCAAGACCGTGAGCTTCAGAGACGGCCGTCGTTCTTGACAGCCGCTCCCTTCCTGCCGAACAGAACACCGAACCAGAAGACGGTGCAAGAGTTACTGGAATTCAGACCTGCAGTCAATAAATTTTGCCAAGTATTGTGTGAGCAGATCCTTTCGTATCACATTAGGGTCCCTTTCAATGAGGACCACCGGACAGTGCGTGCATTCTCGGATGCCTCCAGAATTCGTTTTGCCAGATTTTGTCATGCTGTACCTCAACAAAGGTGGGAAATACATCATGGATACTCATCGTTGTTGCCTCGCAGAAGTCATGCGTGGCACCAATCAGATGGAGCGAAAGATGCACATAGCCAAATACTTTGAATCCAAACCCATGAATCTTCAGAGGCCATCGCGACGATGCTATGTTGGTTCAGGTAGTTCTTGGAGACCTCCGCAAGATGAAGCAATTGCCAGGTACAGCCGCCTGCTGCGACGTTCCATCACCGATGCTTTCACTGCAAAACCCATTCGGCGGAATTATTCGTGGTTGGATTGCAAGGCGCGACAATGGCTGAAGCAACACTTAGATGACATCGTAGTGGTTGACTGTGACAAGGGCTTGGGGGATGTTATCATCCCGCGAGCTTGGGTCAACAATGAGCTCCAACGTCTTCTAGCAGACGGTTTCCAAAAACTACAGCCAGAGGCATACAAAGCCAGAAGTTTCGAAGCTCGCTGCACGCTAGAGTTGTTAGCAAGGCAAGCTGAAAGCACTGGAACATTATGTGCCAGACAAACGCATTTCATGCTCCAACATGTGTTTTCGGCCGCAGAGGGATCTTTTAGGTTGAGAGTCAAGTTGCACAAGCAGCCCATTGCAGGCAGACCAATAGCCAATCTGTCTCACAGTTGGGTAACACCTGCTTGCATGTTCTTGTGCGACGTACTCATGCCTATGCAAGAAGGTCTCAAGCGTGTTGTCTCCAGCAGCTATGAGTTTCTCGAGAAGATGCCACAGACAGTTCCCTCAGGTTTTGAGATTGCTACTATCGACATCAAGAACTTGTACCCAAGCATTGACACAGATCATTTGCTTGAAGTGCTATGTAGTGATGTCATTGCTTTTTACGGGAATTGCAACAAAGCAAGATTCATTGTTGGCGTTTTGCAGGTGGTTTTGCGGAATCAGTTCATTCTGCACCGGGGCGAGGCGTATCAAGCCTTCGGCATAGCAACCGGGATTCCACCTGGTGTGTTCCTAGCCAATCTCTATGTCAGTCATGTTGATGCCCTTGTGCTCGAAAAGCACTCAGCGCAAATAGCATTCTATGCAAGGCTGGTTGACGACTCAGTGGTCTGTGCTTCTGACATTGAGTCTATACAACGGACACAAAACTCATGGCGACCTGAATTGATTTGGGAAGTTGCGAGTCGTGGCGGACGCCAACACAAAGCAGAGATGCCCAGTTGCTTTTTTGGATGTCCAACTCTCCCACTGCAATGGGGTTATGCACTGGGAAGCGTACAGGAAGCCACTAAACAACTACCTATATGTTCCTAAAGCAAGTTGCCATCCCAAGTCCGTCTCTACCAGCATCATCCGAGGCGAAACTTTCAGAATGTGGAGAATCAACAAGTCCAAAAGCGACCTTTTGAAACATCTGACATTTTTTGCAGAAAAACTTTCACGAAGAGGCTACTGACCGACACGTGGAAGACGATTCAGAGCACCCTCAAAAATCTGCAGACTGGAAGCAAACCACGATCCAAGAAGAAACAGTTTTTCACCGTTCTAAAGTACAGCAGCTCCGTTCCCGTTCGAACCCTCAAACAGTGTTTCGACAAACATGCCGATTCACTGAGGAAGATTTTTTCGTCATACATTCAAGTTAACTTGGCATTCAGTGTACAGAAAAACCTGTTTAGACTGCATTATCGCGATAATTGGAAGTAGCTTTTGCACACAGACTGGGAGGTGGGAGGGGTCTGTGTTTTTAAATTCAAAAACAATTCAGGCAATCAATACGCCCTTGCTCTTTGGTAGGCATTTTGCCTCAAGAGCCCAGGGTTGAACAAGACCTTGATGGTCGAAACCGGTTCTCGTATAGTGGCTCTTTGGTAGAAAAGCTTGCTTGTGAGTCTGCGGCTTGACACTCTTACCCATTGAAGAAGAACTCATGGATCAATAGCGTATATACAACTAGTAACTAGAGTCAACAGCTAGCTACATCAACATACACCAGCTTTTTATCCGCAGGATTTGTCCAACTGTCCAACTGCTCCATTGTAGCGTTTTTGTCCAGGACATTTGAGGGACATCATTCGCAAGACTTGGGGCAGTGAGCGTTTTTTGCAGACTCCTTTTGGGCCAGTTCTTCTGCGGGCTCCTTGGCAGGTGAAACGGTGATGAAGCAATTTGTGGTGGAAAGCCTAAAGCCAAACTACATAATGTGTATATGTAGATATATGATATATATATAGCTATATTATATCTGCAAATGTATATATATATATTCATGTGCATTTTTAAAGATTTGTTTGAGTTTGCCATTTCGTCATTGTAACATAGCTTTACTAGCAACTATCTACAGCAGTAGGCTTTGTGCATGCTCAAAGTTCTTTTGTTTAAACCAGGCTTCTCACATGTATGAAATTTGTGATCAGGTTCCTCCTCTCTTGATTGCACTCCCCCGCCGAGTTTTGTTCCTCCAATGCATTCCAACATGTTTGCTAAGTCATGCTTCTGGGCAATTTATAGCGACCGTTCACCGGCGGTTGGTCACCCCAAAAGGTAGTGATTGTAAGGGATTCCTACAGAAAACGGCCTTAGGGATTTATAATAAATTGCCCAGATGCTTGAAAGTGCTATAACACTGAGTTTGGCGCCATCCATTTCGCCGGGAAGAAATAACTTCTGTATCGAATCTGGCTTCCACTCGCTGGATTTTTTACTTGCATGTGCAACTGTCTTGCAATACTTCGAATATCCCAGCAGCAAAACGATCCAAGATTTACTGGAACCACTGGGTGATTTTGATGGTCCAGGATCGTTGCAGTTTATCATTATGTAATTTTTTTTGTTTGGATGCTTTTGAGATTCCGCACGAGTTCTCGAAATCGTCCAAATGGTAGTAGAAATTGCGACTTCTCTAAGTATACTCAGGATGGTGAGTATAGCACCAATCTGAGGGTTTTCTCTATAAAAAAACTGGGTGGGAGGATATCCTCCTTCTCCAGCATAGGGTTTTCTGATCATATTGTTGCCTGAGTGTCGAAGTATGCATTAACCTGAGATCATCTCTCAGCACTTGCTTTAATTTTAACACAATAGAACAATCCACCAATCTACGATGATTTGACGCACAAACCAATCCTGAAGATCGAGAATCCATCTACAGTTTTCACAGTTTTCAAAGGCAGGGACACAAAATTCCCAGTTGTTGATTTCAACTGACACATACTGATCCACATGTGCTTAGAACAAGCCATTGTCTTTACCTTAAACAGCGACGAGGAGCTGCCTCTGAAAACATGGAGGGATGTCACCGTGACCCGTCACCACAAGAGGTCCTATTTTTTCTGGGATCTGGCGATGCTGCAACAGCTGAACAGCAGGAGCTGCGCGACATCGTGCACCTCGGCGCTTGACGCAACGCGAAAAAAATTGCTAGTGTGTAAGGGCCTCAACATACATGGGGAACCTTATGGCCCCACAAAAATGTGTAAAACACCATGTCTAGCCCAAAATAAGTATCAACATATTATGAATGAGAAGAGCTACACATTTTATCTTCTTCATTTTGATTCAATGTTTTGGAAACATCAAAAAGCACAGTCGAGTCAATTAGATATTTACTCGTACCTTTTGCGCAATTTGTATCTGGATTGTAAGGGCGAACCTTATAATAAAAGATAGGCAGCACTTGCTAACAACACTCCTTTATTTGTCTTCGATCAGTATGTTTATTTCCTGGTATTGAAAAGCATAGTGTAGGAGAGAAAGCGAAAATTGTCCACATGAATGAACACATGATTTTCAACAAGCATGAAATGCATTTGCTTCTATTGAAAAAGCATGTTGTAGGAGATAAAGCGCAGAATTACCATATTCAAGCAACGGAAAAGATATGCGACGCGCCAAACGGGAACAGATCGTCTCCCAAGTAATTTTTTTCAACGGTCCATGGACCTGCAGAAGCAGGTCCACCATAGCCATTTAACAGCAGCCGACCCCAAGGCTGCTTCCTGATCTGCAAGAAGACTTCAGTGACTTGGCTCAGCCTGAAGGACGCTGGGAAAGTTATTTTGTTCAAAAAGAGGCCACTTCAAAGGGCCCAGCAACTAGGGAATATTGGGTGGTGGTTGAACCAATGATGTTTTTTTTTGTTTTCACATTTTTTCAAATAACATCTAATGGTAACTTGATGGTTTGGTGCCCATGTGGTTTGGGATTCGGTGATAGGGGGTGCCTCTAAAATCGAATCCCAAACCCTCCCTTTCATCAGGGGAACCTCCGGAATCCAAAGTACCGGGACCCAGCTCCCACCAATTTACCACTAGCTGACCATTGATATCTTTCCAAATATCCTCACACTGAACCCCAAAAAGTTGGTGCTTTTGTCGATGAAAATCATGGATTTTTTTTTGCAAGGCCATTTTTTTCAGGAGAGAAGTTTAAGCAGAGAAAAAAAATACAGGTGACATGCTGGGCATGCAAAGATCTGCTTATTTTTTTGGGGGGGTTTCCTTGACACCTTCTTGGCAGCACTAGGTGTCATTTGGTTGAAGACTGCTGCTATCCTGAAGTTTGGTGCTGACCTCTTCAAGGGCAAGGTGAGGGAGGAATGGGGGGCAGCTGATTTGTAGGCCTAAGTAAGCTTAGTTCTAACATGAGAACAACCAAACTGACCTCCCAAAGTTTAATAAATGGAACTTGAAAATGGTACCCTTAAATAGGAGATTGATGGCTTTGGAAAAACCCATCATTCAGATGTGTGTTCCAGCCATCAAACTCGGGGAGTTTAGGAATCCGACTTTTCTAGGTGGATTCCTACGAGTTTACCCTGACCTGGGCCCTGACATGGCCCTTGCCAGCGAGGAAACGTTTGCCTGATGCCCGCCAAAAGCCAATTAAGGAGGTGGAACAACCTTTTATGTATGTGTATTTATATTGCTTTCCCCTACTTTCATGTTGCTTAAGTACTAATTCTGTTTACTAGTACTAGCCACATGTTAGAGATGAAAGATGGACCCTTGCTCTGGTTTTTTCACCAAATGATCATGTTTTCACCGCACAGGTGTATTTCATCTACATTTCATACAGCTCCCGGACCGGATCAATTCACAGCAGAATATTTCCAGAAAGAAACCTCATGAGTTCAACAGAAGAAATTCCTTCACAAGTGCCACTTGATTCAGGTGTAGTGAGGTTTGTGGGCATGGCCAGATGCCCCGACATACAGATCGTTAATATCTTTTAATAATATCAGCCTCTTGTATTTTTTTCACACAGCGTTTGCCCTTTAAAAACACCTTCCGTCAAAAAATGACCCACCGCACACCATGTACCCTCCAGGGGAACTATGTAATATATCCCACCTTGGGAATCCGGGAAACTTCATTTTCAAATGTGCCATCCCGTCGGTGGGGGATGGATTACCACCACACAATTGGCTGTCCAGGGCGACTCCACCACCACTTCGTGTTTGGGCTGCAAGACGATGGCTGGAAGTAGATGAGTTTTCCTTTTTCAAGGAAACATGTTGAGCTTCCTTTTCCTAATTTTTCAGAGGGTTGCGGGAGGCAAGTAAATGTAGACAAGACAAAATGGACAAACGGATCAAACGTGTTTGGACATGTCATTTTTTAAGCAAATAATTACTTGAATATTGGGTTTATCAGATCCATGTGATGCATATCATCCTAATATGTTTGCAGAGGTGCCCTCTTTCAAATTCAAGGATCCGGATGCGATCAGAAGTGACTACATAGGATAGCAGTTAAGTATTATATATGTATTTACTGTATATATAAAAAGCTAGTTACATATATGATTATCTGTAGGAAACCGCTGAAATCATTAGGTGATAATTCATCCAAACGTTTTATTTTATTTCAGTATTTGCCATGCTTCTTTTCCATGTCGGTACAATTGTGGGTGCAGCAATCTCTTCGTAAATTCTCTATCTCTCTCCTTGCTATCAAACCGAATTCTTTTGGGCACTTTGAAGGAGGGAACCCCCATGGTTTTTTAAGGGGTGTGTGTGCTGACCATCATTGGTCAGGCAACGGCGCTTACGTTTTCTCATCAAATGCAACTCGTCGATGGGAAGTTGATGGGTTTTGGCTGGGATGCTTGGAGGATCATCCCATGACTTGTAAGTGGTACATAACCATGGCAACTGCAACCACAGTCCTCTCAGTCAAAGAAATTTTGAGAACCCTCCAACCATTTGACGCAGCCCCTTTCTCTCAACTGTGAGGTGACGATGATGCCTTTGTCGACATCGACACGGTGACAGTGAACTTGATGGCTAGTGCGCCAGTCGGAGCGATTCCGGGTCAAAGTGTGTTGGGTCAAGACAGGTTTTTGCTTCAAGTACACCCTCCATGGAAGTAACATATCCTTTTCCCGAGGCACTTTTGAAGATGATTTTCTTTCCCCAGGTGGGATATGTTAGTTAGTTCCTTGGAGGGTATCTGATTTTTATACATTGGTTCTTTTGCTCAATGCATCAAGCTGAAATCACTGTAATCTGTTACCTAGTTGTATTTTATAAGCTTCCTGACCCTGGAGTACACCCCGGAAAACTAACATGGAACCTGAAAATGAACCCCTGGAAGAGGAGATTCCTATTAGAAACCATCATTTTCAGGTTCCATGTTAGTTTTCGGGGGGGTACCATTCCTAGTGATGAAATGAACCTCTGCTTTGACCGGACTTGCCATCGGGGCGAATTTTCCAACGAATGACTTACAGATCTTACAGGGGACAATACTCTACCGTTGATGCACCTAATTTTCGCACGAATTCGGGGGTGATTACTATCTATATCACACAAAAAGCCTTTATACCAAGATTATTCCACCTGTCACTTGAGCATTGGGCATTGTGGATCACCCATTCACCCATTTTGAAGGACCACCCAATAATTCTGTCGGCCCAGAAGCTTCAAAAGTCACAACTATCTACATGTTTTCCAAGATTTGATTTCCAATGGGATTTCATGAGACAATTCACTGGCTGGTGATGAGCAAATGAGCAAAGAATGGCCATTTGCCGCCAAATAACGAGCAAATGAGACAATTGGCTGGGGGGGGGTGGTTCGCACCAGCCAGTTCAACCAAACTCACCTTAGATAATCCAATTGAGTACGTAGTTCTAGGACCAATGTTTTGAATCTTTCAATGAACCACACCTGGCCACTTTTTTTCGCAGGACTTCTTTGGGGACATGTTTCTTGGACTTGTTGGTTCACGCCGGAGTTTTCCATGGAGAGACTTGGAGTCGTTGTTGGTCAATGGGACCAGTCCGGTATATTTACCAACGAATTTTCCGTAAAAATCAAGAAATCCATGGATCGGTAAATATACCAAAAACATGGGGGAAAAAACGCCAGTCTTTACTCATCATACAACTTTCAAAAGTGTCAAACTTATTTTCTAGCAGAGGGATTTGCATGGGAATTGCATGGCTCTTCAATGTGCAAATTCCATGCTTTCCCTCAAGTAGGCACCCAGTGGTGGGTACCATGTGGATACCTGAAATTGGAAGAAACACCGAAACACCGCCAAAAGTTGCCAAATGGCATCTTCAGCTTCTGAGACGTTCCCTTCAAAACGTCTTCCATCTCGGTCAAGCGAGTTTTGTAAAGAAGGTATAGACACAGATGCACCGAAAGCTGGGGAAGGTTTTGAAGCTATATCACAAGAAAGCTGATTTAAGTGGCTTACCAGTCCCAAAAGGCAGGATGCAATCTTACTAACTAGAGTTGCTCGGGTGTGTGTGACATCACACCAGTACTAAGGTAGCCCCGGTGTACCCTAACCTGGCTTCGATCCAAACACGGGTCATTTGAGTCGTACAGGGGAGGTGCACACGTATAACATAGATTAACATAAAGTTTTATAGGGCTTATCACAAACAACTCTTTTTGGATCTCTATCAACCTATCAACCTATCAACCTCTCAACCTCTCAACCTATCAACAAACTGGGATTTCATGGAATGTGAGAAGGGTTAGCCAGTGGTTAGTTGGTGTTAGATGAGTGGTGGAGCATATCCTTAGAAAAGCCCTAAGAAAGGGATGATCACTCAGAGATTTGCCCAGAATACGCAAACAAAAACAGCAACCAACCTTAACTCACCAACTAACTTTTTGGTTGATCATGATTGTCCCTTCTGACATTCCTTGGAACATCCTCGTTAGTTGGTGATTAACGATTACGATCCACAAGTCAGATTCCCTTTTGAAATCGGTATTTGCTCACCAGCAAACAACCACCAACGAACCAACTGGCTCCCAGTTCCGCGAGGTTATGGCTCTGGTCGAACCTAATCGCATCTCGATGGACAAGTACTTCGTCCCCCACGAGGCATCAAACCGATTGGGTTTATGTGGAGTGAAGTAGGACCGGATGAAATCTGTTTTTGGAGAAGTACGGCAATCAGTTCGTCATTAAGCAGAACATCTGCATTCTGTGAGTATGTATGAGATAAATTTAATAATATATATTACAATTAAATTACATGTCTGAGATAGATTGAGATGACCACCAAGTTCGCTAGTTTTATGTGGTGTTTCTTCCCTTGGTGACGTATAAATCATGGAATCAGGGTGATGACGCAACCTCATGGATGGAAGTGTTTCTAGACTGAGGATTTTGTTGAAGGAAACTCTGACTCACTTGCATCCAAACTTGAAGAAAAGATATGCATGGTGATGTGTGGGGATGCCCTTTGCCGGAGGTTTATCTTGAACCGTGACTTGGAAGCAGATGATTGTCGTATGGTGAGCAAGTGTGAAACGATAAGGGGGATAAACTACACGAGACAAACTTGATTAGTAGCTCCTTGGGGCCGCTTGTTTTTGCCCCAGCAGCAGCGGTCGATGTTGCGCAGTGGGGTGGGAATGGACACCCCCAATTCCCATAATTCCTTTTCCAAACGATCATAAATCATAAACCATCATTTTTAGAGTCCATATATATAGGTTTTCCTGGCGTAGAGCCTATCCCATTCGCGGCAGGGAAAAAAAACATACCATTGTTGGCGAAATTGACCCAATCACCCCAGCTGCCAGATATATTCTCTGCCCGTTTGGAAAGCTGGGTTGTTCGGGGTTTGTTCCAAAGGTGTCAGTGTTGGCGTACGATTTTTTACATCGGAAATAAAGGCGGTACCTCCCAGAAGAAGGCCTCCTAACAGCCCAGTAAGCCATTGTTTAGGACTACTTCGTGGTTTTGGCTTCCTAAATCCCAGATGTTCCATGGGACTAGAATATTTTTACCTACATTTACTATATATGTATGGCAAATGGAAGTAAATATCCCCCATACATGGAGCATATGGGAATCATCAGTTTGAAATTTACGACAATGTTACCCTAACACTTACTTGGCCAGCAAAACCTAGCCACGTTACAAGCCACTACTGCCGAGGTATTACCCTCCCTATGCCCGTGGCATGGCCTATGCCTTATCGGAAGATGTGGTCATCCCCTTGGGTACGGCCTTGGCTGAAGGACGATTGGAACCCTTTCCCTACAGGGAAGATGTCTCCGTGGGCCTCTTGGTGTGAGTCTTTACCAGATGGGGATGTTGTTGGTGTCTACGGGCAACACCCTAAACTGCCAGATAGGGGGTTTGGAAGATGACTTGAGATTAGCCTTTACTGTCGGACGCACGCCTTTTTGAGATGGCGTTGCTACACTTTTTGGACACTCAATTGATTATGATATAAATGACGTTGATCAGATTCATCTCAACTGCTTCAGTACTCAAACGCCGGCAACAAGAATCATTCAACAATGTGTTTTGTATTCAGTCAGTGCTTCCATGCCGGTTGTTTTCTTCCACAACGGCAAAGAGTTCAAGTTAAAAGTTCAGAAGGCTAAGCTTTCCATTGCTCTTTTCCTGAGGGTCGCCAAAAATTTTCATCCATTGACTTAGCGAGAAAAGTTTCCAGACCAAGGTTTGTATATCTTGGAGTTAGCCAAACGTGGAGAGGCGCCGTGTCGCAAGCATTTCTTGATGTTGATGCATCAAGAAAAGGCGCAAGAAATATGTAAATACCAATGGTTTACTGTGTACAGTTACATGAATTTGTATTATCTATCCTAGTCACTGGATTTTTTGTAGGTTTTGCAGCCTGTTCCGAAGCAAACCAAACAAACTCAAATCATGGTATCCTTTGCAGCCATCAGAGGTGCGTGTGGTGCCACATCAACGCAAAGATGCCATGCCACTGGACAGTTTGGGGGTGAAGTTGACGAAGGGATTCATCATGATTCATCCACAAACAACTGCGGTAGTTGTCCTAGCTATTCAGAATTTTAATATTTAATATGGATATATTTGTAGTTTGAGTATATATAAAAACATCAGGATTGATTATTATAGATTTGCTTGTGTATATGAGTATATTTTGTGGTTATACACTACTCACCATTTATTTGTACATTTCCTGGAACATGATGACTTGGCTATGACCCAAAACAGCGCTACTGTCAGACATTTCACCAGAAACGTTTGGGTAGGGGACGGTGAAGTCCGGGAATTCGGACCACAAAATGCCACTGGATTCGTGTTGGAAATCCGGTGGGTTTTATAGAGTCCGTGTTTCCAGGGTGTTGAGGCATGAACTGTGTTTTCGGGACATGAATTCCAGATAACATGTTTTTGCAAGATTATAAGCAGCTGATTCATGATTAACAAATGATCTAAGATATTGTACTCGTAAGATATCACCACTCACAGTATCTTATATTTACTAATGACATCTAGTAAATCTGCAACATGTACATATTACATCACACTTCCAACACACTTGGGCACATCTTGGCCCAAGCCTTCAAGCCTTGAAGCCATAGGACTTTGAAGAACACTGTGGTGGAAGTCTCCATGGTGGTGTGCCGTTGATGGTGATGCATCGAACCTTGGTTGGTGTCCACTCCAGATGCTGCATGGTTTTGTTTCCATGGTCCATGGGTGATGGAATGCGTGTTTTTGACGCATATATATATATATACATACAGTATTTCATATAGATATATGTCACACACACAGAGACAGACACACACACACATATATATATATATATATACACACTGTGAATCTACACTGTACAATGTGAGTGTACATTGGGATACGAAGTAAAAACCTTCAAACCATGTGTCGACACCCACAGCTACCATGTCCTATGACAGTCGTGATGGATGACCATGAACCATGATGGCAACCCGGCAAGGGCAACTTTGATCAAGGTGGTTGGATCCATATTCTTTACAAGTGGGGCATACCAAATCCGCGAAACAAAAAACACCAAAAACATCAGGCTTGTTAAACGCTTCAAAACCATAAGACCCTCATATTTACAGAAACAGGAAATCAATCCCAAAGATCTCCAGCTGCCACGAACTTGGGTTTTGATTTCCAAAACCGCTGCCACGAAGCAACTGGTGCGAGGGTTTGCCGTTTTTTTTGTTACCTTGGCACCTTTTTTGCTCGTTTTATTTATGGTTTTCCCGGAGGAGAGGTCCAATCCACGGCAGCAGATGCATCAAAGGTTGGCCAAAGGTCATCACTGAACAAAACGAAGAAACGGGACCCGACCTGATGGGTTTTTTTTGGGAGGGGTTTACACCCCCGAACACTAACGGCTGGAACCTAAAAATGATCGGTTTTTCCATAGGAATGGAACCTCTTCCAGGGGCTCAGGCTTCAGGTTCCAGCCGTTCGTTTTCGGGGGTTCCAAGTAGCTGAAAAAAGAGTTGCTATCCTCAGGTTTTTGTTAGGCCCTCCCACCTAACTAACAGCTTGGAATTTCGATATACAAAACCATTTGGGGGACTTCAGAGAGGTGGTTTCAGAAAGGTGTAACGATGGATTAGTAGGTCAAACATATATCTGAACCAAGGTATATTGAGATTTTCACCTACTTGCTGATTGATTTGATTTCTGATTTCTAAGAAAACTCAGCATCTCAACAGCTGTCAAACCCTGAGGATTTCACCCTGAGACTGCTCCATGTTTGTGGCGCTTGATTCAGGACGGGACGGACGGGACGGACTGCCTGCCGTGAAACAAAGTCACCGCGGGGGCATAGGAATCCAGTCAGTCTCAAAGAGAGCATCGAGATAAACTTAAAGAATTGATCTCTTAAGATCTCTTAAGTATGTTCACTGCATGTGATAATTTGATTTATATAGTCTAGAAATTGTGTCACATCTTTTCATTATGAAGAATTTACAACTTTAAAACTTCAATGGTTATGCATATGTGTATGTGGATCTTACATGTATTATTTGTCGATTTTAATGTCAACCACACGTTAATCACTCGAAGTCTCCAGTGCAGCTGGATGATTTTTCCACATCAAATTTGTATAGATCCTGGAGCAAAACGGCTCGTCAAGGCTCACATGAAAATGGCTTGCAAACGGAATGGTGTGTGCCTCAAACTTTTCCATTCCAGTATAAATACATACACAAGTACGAAGTGTGAACCTTGTGAGTTAAATTCCATTTTCTACAGGAGATACTTATCATACATTTATATACACATATTTAGATATACATATGACATAGGTGTTTTGCATAACTATTGGCACATCCCCCAAATACTGTTGATGGTTCAGAAATCCGGCTAACCAGTTGATGTGGAGAACATCCCATGTTTCATAGGGTTTCGTATGTAAACAGGTGGTTTTTAGGATTTCTTCCATCAACAGCATCTTAAATTTCACCTGAAATGTCCGAGTTGTCTTTGGAACATCCAGGGATATACATATGACATAGGTGTTTTGCATAACTATTGGCATATCCTTACAAATATCACCACCTTTCTGCCTTTTTCAGGAACGGAGATCGCGTCCAGAGTTTGATGTTGACGATGTTGACTTTTGCCAATGCGCCATGACCAGGTTCCCGGTTGAACGGTTGAACGGTTGGCTGCAGAAACGATGACACATCGGTAAATGATTACTAGTTGCAGCATCGAGAACAAGATCAGATTTGAAGTGAAACTAGAAATTAGTATTGCTTATATACATCATATTGAAAAACATATAGTCATCAAACTAGAAATGAGTTTCAAGATACAGTAGTACATATAACTAAGCATTACTGATCCCACCATGGCAGCTTGCATCTCCACAACAGTTGTGGTAGTTTACACTCACCACAGACATCCCACGGACCTCGTTGAACACGTTGCCAGGTCGAGCTTGGCTGAAGTTGACACAAAAAGGGGCCAAGAGGGCAGACAGAGATTTGTTTTTTGCATCCAGGGGAGCTGATGATGGGACTGTTTTGTTGGTTGATTGGTTGATTGGTTAGTTGGTTGTGGGTTGTTGTTTGTTGTTGTTGTTGTTGTTGTTTGTTGTTTGTTGTTTGTTGGTTGTTGGTTGTTGGTTGTTGGTGGTTGCTGGTTGGTGGTTGGTTGTTGGTGGTTGTTGGTTGGTGGTTGGTGTTGCTGTTGTTGTTGTTGTTGTTGTTGTTGTTGTTGTTGTTGTTGTTACAAATAGTAATTATCCCGTATCCCGTGTTAATTTCCAAGGCTGCTGTTTTCATGTGCTAGTTGCGATTGCGTTTCCGGGCCATACATTCTGAAGTGCCAACCCCAGTATTCAGATTGTCCAGATGCCTGGGACAAGATCGCCTCAACAAGATTTGTGTTTGATCTGCATGGGTGTATCAGGGGTAATAACATTACCCTTTTTGGAGGGATCAAGCAATGCAAAGGTACGGTGATTTTCGGCAATTTACCCTATAATAGTGCATTGTTTGGATTGATAATATAATGACGGTATGGACGGTGTGGGATTCCACTTTCCAATCTATCTTGCTTCAAGTGTTTCGTTGGCTGAGTTTCGATGGAATGCTGTTAACCATGCTGTAGGATGATGATCTTTGTTTCGCTCCCTGAAATTTAACAGCAAAAAAGCACCTGAAACATGAGGGTTTGTAAACTTTCCTTTCTTAGAACATGGTACAACTTAGGGGATGCGAGTTGTTTGCAGGCGGAGGGGTCTTTCATATTGTGGGCAATTGAACGATCTACCTAGGTACCCGCCATAACCAGGAAACTTCCGGCAAAATCATGTCACAACCATACTGGCTCAAAGAGGGGTTTTGCTGACGGCGTTTTCTGCGCCGCTCCAGCCCCTGTCATCTAAGTTCAGGTGCAGCAATGTTGGTGATCTTGTTGTTGTTGTTGTTGTTGTTGTCGTTGTTGTCGTGGTTGTGGTTGTGGTTGTGGTTGTGGTTGTTGTTGTTGTTGTTGTTGTTGTTGTTGTTGTTGTGGTCAGACTATACCTGTGTCACCACAGTTTGGCGATGTGGTGTACACATGTGTACTTGCATTCATACCTACCTACTTATCTACGTAGAATCTACATACATTCCAACCTACCTCGCCACCTACATACCAAACTACTTATCTACCTACCAGTATACCTGCATGCCTACATGCATGTATGCATTCGTGCATATGATACACAGATACATGCATACATGGTGGCACAAGAGAGATATTCCTTTCCGGATAGTATAGACATGCACCTAAGACCTTCTCTGTGCCTGCATGCAAAGGTTAAGTTAGATGTTTTTTTTGTAAATCTACTCCACATTTAAATCATTCAAACCTTCGACAGGTTTTTTTTGTTTTGATCTTGTCCAAGTTGATCAATCTCCAAACATTTCATCCAATCCCTTGAGCTGTCGAAAAAGGTTTCCAAACATGCCTTCATGTGAAGGCATGTTTTTTCGTGTCTTGGCGGAAGGAATCGGCATTGAAAAGAGGTGACACAAGATGTGATACAAAACCAAAGCCAATGTATCCTGGGAATGTCCTGGTCATAAGTCAACTCGGACACTTCAGGTGAAATTTAAGATACTGTTGATGGAAGAAATCCGGCTAACCACCAGGGATGTATAAAAACCTCGGAAGTAATGGGATAAACTACCTATCAACTGGTGCAGGATATCTTCCATCAACAGTATTGAATACTCTCTGGTAAAGGACATAGGAATGGAAAACCACCATTTTTGATAGGAGATACATCTTCAAATGGTGGATTTCCCAGCCAGCTATGTTAGTTTACCAAAGGGCATGACCCCCAAAGCGTCACGACGATGTGCATCAAATCATCCGCGGCATTTTTTGGGGCTGTTGAACGAAACGTGCCCCTGCAACCTATCAACCAAGGCACGCCCTTTCGCCGTGGTAAAATTGACAATTTTTGGTGAGAAAACATAGGCAAAACCAGTGCAATTTGGAGGGGTTTCAGGAGACTTTTGGGATTTTTGACCATTTTTTTCTGCAAAAAAAATGCACTCCCTGAAACTAAGGATAATTAAATGACCCCTGAAAAGTGGTGGTTTTCGGGGACGCTCATCCCTTTCCTAAAATGACCCATTTTCCAGGGGCTTGAGCAGTTTGTTTAGGGAGGGAAGCCATGAGAGCGGTAGAGATCTTGGCCGATCTTGAAATTTTGGATGAAGTCAAACGGCGTGAGCTGGGCAATAAGTTGTAAGGTTGGGACTGCAAAAAACAACACAAATACGGTACATGATAGATATAGATCAAATTCGTTATTGGAATCATAAATTTGGAGGGTCTAGTCATCTAATCGCGTAATTTTGAACATATCCCAATGAAAATGGCAAATGATTTTCGTTGGGATGCTTCCTCGCACATGAAGCATGAAGAGGACGCTTCTTTGAAACACTGTTGAATTCTTTTGCACCCCCGAAATTGCAGATAGCCCCTGAAAAATGATAGTTGGAAGACTATTTTCCATTTGGGAAGGCCTGTTTTCAGGGGCTATCTTAAAGTTCCGGGCTGTAATGGGTTGTTTGGTTGATGGGTCATGACTTGTGACCCCAAAATGATCACTGAATAAGTCTAAACAGCCTGATGATATCTCTCCGTTGTGCTCGGGTGCTGGGAACGTGGCTGTTGCGACCCAAATCTAGGTGACACTCACAGCTTCCCCCCGGCCCCGGCCGAAAAATGGTCCGATTTTTTATACCCCTATACAAAGAGAAGGGTTTAGTAAAGGGTGCTTAACCATGATCTTTCATAAGTCCGCATTGTTTCCTGAAGCCGATGGCTTCTGACGAAAGTTGGGTATACACCGTTTCCGGCCAAGCCAAGGTGCCTTTGCACTGACCATCATTGGTTTACCCGGCATCTTGCCGAGCAATGGGCTTGGAAGCCATTCTCACTTTTATCTAAAACTTGCAAGTCACCCCAGAAGGAAGTTTAGTAAGGGAATCCTACCCAAAATGGCCTTATATCATTCAGGTTAAGGATTTATAGTAAATTGCCCAGATGAAATAGATCAGGTGCCCTCAGCCACAAATGATTATGATAGTGAGACAGAAGTTTCCATGCCTTTTGTTCGGCTGTTTTAGGTATGCAGATTGCCCCTACCTAAGCCTTGCATAGTCAAGAACTGCGTTGATTTGAAATACATGATGATGGTACAGCTGGATTTGAGTACCTACTTAAGGCTTGGTGAAATCATGAATCCAAAGGACCACTTCTCCTGAAAATCGACGAATGGATACTAGAAAACGATGCTTTGGAACGTGAATCTCCGTTCAAATATTGCCATTTCGGGTACACTCCCTGAAACTAATGCCATTCCAAAGGAAAAAAAGAAATTACTGTAATCTTCCAACCATTGATTTTCAGGGGCGAGCCGTTTGTTTCAGGGAGGGGATATATCTTAAATTTCTGGGGGCCTGGCTACATTCCCCACAGTCAACTCGTCACCCAGGATGGTCTTTGGCGGTGGAAGTGCAGGTGGCGGAGATCCCGCGGATGTGGAAAGTCATGGAAGTCTCAAGTGACATGGGCCCGAGGCCTCCACAAGATATACATTTACAAGAATGATCAAGAATGCATGTGCCATATAAATTCTATTTGTATATATGTATGTTTATTGATTAACAATTTTACATTAAGATAAATCATATCTCTTCGCGTTTTGATGAAGCATGCTACTTTCACGGAGTGTGTTGTTGGGCGCCCTTCTAAAGCCTCATTTTTTAATTGTGTTTAGAAATCGATTCGCATGGTTTTTGCAAGTGGCAAAGGGGGATGGATTTATGGATGATCCTGACATTCTTGACTAGTTGGTGGTTTCAAATATATTTTTATTTTCACCCCTACCTGGGGAGATAATCCAATTTGACCAATATTTTTCAAATGACTTGAAACCACCAACTGGTTGACAATTTCTACAAACTTGGTATTCTTGCTAAATTAATCGCGGCAAGTCGCAGTCCAAAAGTAATGATCAGTAGCTTAGATGGTTGGTTTTCAATTTTCAAGGCAGTTGACACCGCCGATTTTTTAAAGGAGCCTTGCCAACCCCGGTTTGTTTTAAACAAAAACATCACCAGGTATTCGGACTCTGTTCGTCACATTTTGGGAGATCAATGGAGAAATCACAGTACCGTACGGGTGACGAACTCGGGGAGCCTCATGGCCCTTGCCAACAACCCGCGGGAACCCGGCGCCCCGCGTAACGCCCCGTCAGGTGGATGTGTCGGGTCGGCATCAGTTGTTACCGGAGAAGCTCTTAAGGAAAGAAACGACGGAGGCCATGGAACTGGAGGAGTCTCATTCCTGCGAGGGGGTGGGGGGGAGAAGGTTTTTTTTAAAAAATATTAGCAGGGAGGTGCGCGTGCCATAGGAGTAGGATGATGATGATGATGATGATGATGATGATGATGATGATGATGATGATGATGATGATATCATAACCATTATAATACTATCACTGTCATTATTATATTTTCTATTTTTTTCTATTACAATGATTATTTTTCAATTGTAGTACATTATCATTATCATTTTTTATTTTCATGTATATATATATTGTTTGATGAATATGATATCTGCTAAAGACCAGCTCTTTCTCAGTCACAGCTCCTTTCAATGTCTTGAAACCGCCGCAGAAAATATTGTAGACATGTTGCATCCTGATTTAGTGTCGGGTACCCCTGGAGGGTTCCTAAGCAAATACGCACACCTTTTCATTGCCCAGGTCAGCCCCATATGCTTGAGACATTCTCGTCATTTGATGCAAATATATAGTTCCACGACCTCACAAACCGACCGAGTGACATGAGAAGCGCCAAAGAACGCCTTGAATATAGTTTGGTGAGTTATAAAAGTATATAAAAGTATGTAATGGTACTAGAAGTTTTATTTTCCCAGAATCCTACCACTTCATTTTATTTGTTTTTGATTGGCCAGGAGGTTGCAGAGGTGCTTCACAGACATAGTCAGGCTCCCTCCAATACCTCCAACAAATCCAACAATAGCCACTTGGATATGTCGGATCACTTGGAGAAACGTTTCAAAAGCCAAAAAACCCTTAACTCTCAGCGGTAGAGTTTGTTTCGGGCGAAAAAAACTTGCTGTTCAACTTGCCCCCCCAAGTTGTTTGAGGTTCAATTACTGTAGGGCCCTATGGATCTAAGTCGTATTATGCCAAGTAGGGCTTCAACGTTTATCCTATTCATTTTACCTTGTCTCAGCAGCTTCTTTTGGTCATTTTTGTGTGTGGTATGGTATGGTAACCGGTACTGTTGATGTTATAGTCTGCAAACTGAGGACCAGGTTTTAGAATACACATATATATCATATATAGATATATATGATTTATTTTTAGTATACATATGTAGAGAGAGAGAGAGAGAGATGCTGTTCACTGAACGCATGAAGTTTTTGTTGGAGGAATCCGTGGTTTGGGGCCCGCTGGTGTTGGGATTTTAGGGGCCTCCCTAAGAATCCCAATCCCTTCCATTTTCGGGGATCCCAGGAATCCAGACCACCAACCAGAATCACCAGTTTACAATTAGCTGAGTTTGATGGGTGATGTTTCAAGTTTCTTAAGAGCATGCGGAATTGGTCAGTCTTGCCGTAGATTAAAAACTGATGAAGGGCCATTGAAGATGATGACAAATGACATGGTGGTAGAGGCCAATAGTTTTAGCAAAGTCAACGAGTTACCCTCACTGAAACCAACATAGCACCTGGCAGGAGGCCTTTACAAAAGGAAGCTCATCTTCCAACCCCAGTGTTTCAGATGCGAACTGCTTGTATTCATTCTTGTTGTTGTATCTAAAAATCCCTTTCATTCCTTGCAACATTGTTGCCTCCTTCATGACTTCAATGGGGCCAATCCATCGTGAAAAAACCGTGAGGTGCCTTTGATAGCAACTCTGGGGTTTGGCAAGAAATTCGCAAAAAAGCCAAAGTCATTGCAGAAGATCCATTCTCAGCAACTTGGCGTTGGCAGATTTTTTTTTTTGAAGGGTGTGCTGTCTTTGGTCGTTACTGGGAAAACACACACCAGAGGGTGCAGGTGGTGTCACCATTTTTTGGGGGGTTTGGGATGCGAGCATAGGAAGACCTATTGGATCTATGTAGTTTGCCCGGTGGCAACATGAGAATTGGGTATGGGTTTTTTTCGATCAAACATTTGACCCAACAATTCTTAGCCTCATCTATGGCAATCACTTTGTGGATTCATTTGTCTAATCAAATTCATTTCTTATCCCTTCCCGGCCCCCTATCTAGCAATCTTAGAATCCAGGAATCTCTTTGATCTAGTAGAAATGTAACCATCATCTAACCGTGGTGGATCTGGTTGCATCCGGGGCCCCTCGCATCCCAAATGCATGGCACCCCTGACGTTTAACAGCTCGTCCCTGAAAAAATAGTGGGACTGGAAGAGACGATCCTACTTTCCTATTGGGTTTGTTTGGTAACTTGTGAGGGTCGATTCGTTCAACTTCGGGGGGTGTATATTCATTGATTACCTCCACTCAACGCCCAATGAGTCGTGGAGGCAGAGGGTCCACCAACAGTGATCTACACTGCCCAGACAGCATCAGTACCTTTGGTGGCGTTGTATGGCCTGTTGTTTTTTTGGATGGGGGGCAAGGAACTGTTGATAGGTTGGGTACTTGATTCTATGGTTTATTTGTTGGGGGTTATGCAGTTTATATAGACCAGGTTTTGGTATGTCAGGCATCAGCAGGATGAGTTCTGATGAGGGGAGCGATCTTTGACACAAAATAAATCGCTGATGAAACATCTCAGGAGGTAGGGGTAGCTGTGTGAGGAAGAGATGTTCGATTACAGCAAGTGATAATAGAAAATCCTCCCTACAACAAACACATCGCCCCTGAAAATAGGCCAGGTTCCGAAAAGGGAGGGATCGTCTCCCTTTGCCACCATTTTTCCAGGGCGAAAGCGCTGTTCGTTTTAGGGAGTACAAGTCGGAGGTGTAAAACTTCCAAAATCATGACATACCAAAAGATGGCAGCTGAAATTTTCATAGCCTTGGTAGAGATCTGTGGGACGATTTTCCGAATTATTTGGAATTTGTGTAGCAAGACGTCATGAATCAGATTGCGAATGATTTTGATTAGAATATCTGTCAATATGTCCCGAATGAGATTCGGAAAAGAAGATGCATCTCTAAAGATAGCAGTTCTGTATAAATTGAATGGATATGCCCACGTTTTAATTGAGGTGGACAAATATCCGTCAGCTTCGGCCAGTGGTGAATTCTATGTTGGGTCCATAGATTTTAGCCTACACCCCTATTAACCCATTAACATGTTCCCAAAAAAGGGACCATCTTCAAAGGAGGAAATTTCATCTTCCAACCATCATTTTTCAGGGGCGAACTGAGAACTCTTAATTTTCAAGGGAGTACTATCACTCCAAAAACCGAAACAACAATTGTTTCATCTATGATATCAAAATATCATTATAGTACTAATGATCTATGCCTACATCCACATATCCCCAAAGCGTCGTCCGTCGCTGTCGTTTTTTTTATCCTTCAAACAGTTTGGTGGCTTCAGGCCGCAGCCACGCTGATCATGGGTATGACGACTGGCGTCGTTGGTATCTTCTGCTTGTTGCACAGCTATCCTCCCGTACAACAGGTGGCTGTTGAGGGGCAAAGGTGTTGGGTTGAGATGGTTGTTGATGGAGGGATGATGAAGGGAGACATATGCAATTCCGTTTAGATGGATATTTTGATTTCAACACATGTTTCAAAGTATGCATATGTGTGCTTATCTATGTACATTTACACATAGACAAATCCTATACATCATAGATATTTCATTAAACAAATCACGTTTTGTAGCTCGAAAATTGTTACTAGGGTGGCTTGCCACTCTCCTTCCTGTTGGCGAACTCATATGGTTACGGACCCTATGTACTGTTAAGCATAGCTAGATGGTGGTTTGAAATATGTTTTTATGTTCATTTTTTTTTTAAAGACGTTTGCACTTTGCAAAGAAAATTGCAGGACATTTCACTTTTTTTGAAATAAGAACAATCATTGTGAAGAGGTAGGTCTCTGAAACGATATGTTGAAATTCAATACAAGGTCTTAGGCCATTCTTTTAAATGACGAAGTTGGCTTGAATGATAGTGCGTGGGTGACGTTTTTTTTCTTTTTTTCTTTTTTTTGGATTGTCCCACGTCAAGGCGGTATGGAAGACGTTAGATACTTCCTTGAGCTGGTTCACTGCCCTGCTGATTTATTACGTACTGAGAAGCTCGGAGTGAGACTGTTCCAAAAAGGTCCGAAAATCCAGTGTGTGAGATGATGTTGAACAGATGAGGTTTGCATGCAAGAGTTTTGGGGGGGGTTGACAATTTTGAATTAAACCTAAATGCTCACTGAAAAAAAACAGTCATGACTAGGTTCACCACTCATTTTGGTATACGGTATACATGGTCAAGTTGGCATCATCCTCGTGTGTTTGAGAGATTCACGATTTTTCATGTATTTTTTCACATTTGGATGATTTTATGGGTTTATATCTCTGCAGATATATAGTTTTGTGTGAAGTCTTGGTACCTCAAGTTTGGTCGCCGAGGAGAGGTCAGCAATTTGATGGTCACGGATGAGATGCCGCTTGAGGAGGTCTCCTTGAAAGGTTTGAGGCAAGTCGCAACAAAAAAACGTCGCTTTGGTTCACTGTGAGTTTCAAGTTGGTGGGCGGGAGCTAGGTATACCTTTTATTTCACCAATTTGAAGTTCTATCTCCTATTAAAGATGAGGCAATTTTCTGTAGTTGACCAGGAGGGTATGTTAAACCAGTCATATGTTTTGGGAACTATACACTGCTCAAAGAGTCCTCATGTCACGCTTCTTGTGGCGTGTAGCGTATGTGCTACACATACCCTTGGACCGGACCCGGACCCTCAAGGGACCCAGTCCTATAGTTATCGTAGTGACTTGGCTGGGCCAACAAAAACGACCACATACGACCTATCAACTGCAGGTGGTGCTTTTTGTGTTGGAGGGTTGCCAGCACAGTTTCGAATTATATACTGTACATATGTCAATTGTCGTCAATGACATGGCAACACATGTTTTGGGGGGATGTTTTGAGACACTGCACACATGCAATAATATACTAAGTCAAGTTCATGTGCCTCCCTTCTGAGAAAGCATCGCATGAAAGCACTTGTTTTTCGTGAGAATATTTCAGTGTACCCCCAAATCCTCACCCTCGCAAGAAAGAAGGCCGAAAGATTGAGGGATTATTAACACCATCATCCCTTAATAATCCCCTAAGGCCTAATGTTGGCATTGGGGGGGGCATCCTTAGATTCCCGTGATCATAGGGATAGCTACGGCTTTAAGCCCCCACAGGTAAAGTTATAGGCCCTTACTAACGCCCCTTATAAATGAAGGTTTTTTGTCCCAATAAGTATGGGCCTTGTTTCACCCCGCCCAGTTATTTTCAGCCATTTCTTGGGGCCCAAAAATCACCCTACTTAGAACTGGTCTCAAGGCGCAGCTCCGAGTTGCCTCCTGCCCGCAGTGGTTCAGGAGCTGTCACAGACGCTTGGTGTTTCCGTGTTTCCTCGTGGGGTCCCACGGTGAGGAAACGTATGGATGGGAGGAAAACACTGGTGAGGTGAGAAAAAAGGGAGGTGATAGTGATAGATAGATCCTGATAGATTGTGAGAGATAATGATTGTGATATTGAAGGTTGCGAGCAAAGTTTGTTTCTGATGTTCAGGGAATCTTTCAAGAAGGTGACTCACTCTTTAGGTTGGTGAGAGAGCAGTGGTTCATAGAGAGGAGGTCATGTTTTGGACCATTTTTCTTACACCCTGGAAGATTCACATGGAACCTACAAATCACCCATTTAGAAAGGAACATTATCTTCCAAACCTCCATGATTATGTTCAATGTTAATTTTCAGGGGTGTACAGTACTCTTCAAGATTTGTCCAGTGCTTTTTCTTTGGTTTGCTTCCATTACAGGTCGCTGTAAGTGATGCAGAGATAGCCTGAGCGGATTTTTCGAATAAATTTTGAGAGGATTGCGTCCGTCAATAGGTTTAAAATGGTTTAACACACACATCATACTCCATTTGCTTTGAAACCAGATATTCGCTATTGTAAGGAGCATATTAGGAGCATCACTTTTTGACACCACGGATCACTTATACATCAACAGCTTGATCAGTTTCCAAGCGTTTGAGGTTGCCATGATGCGATTTCTCATCAGCTTCGCTTGTCATCAAGCCATTTTGGCCAATGGCAGGTGCGAAAATGGTGACCTTTGAGGATAGCACACGCGGCCATCACATTTCCAGAGGGGAGTCGCTAGTTATTGAATCTTTGTGTACATGTCTGTAAATGAAAAAAATACATATATATATATATACATATGACATATGTGTGTGTGTATTGTTTGTAGCAAGAACAAACATGACGAATCTATATGCATATTTTTTTGGTTCTCCTTATGCCCCAAGCACCAATAAGGCTTCAATAAATAGGGGCGTTTTAGCCCAGCATTGCCCTTATTTCTGAGGGGTTTGTCGGGGATTCCCGATTCCGTGGACAGCCACTCCAGGCTGCATGTTGATACATCTGCAACACATTGGAACCCGCATATTGTGGCCCTTTTGGAAAGGTGCACACCTGGAACACTCCTTTTCACTCCTTTAGGGTTCTCATGGAATGATTTTTCCCAGAATTTTTTCCTGGCGAGAGAAAAGTCTTCCCCTAGACCCTTGCACACAGGGGTTTGCTGATATGTCCCCTATTAAAGGATTTTTAAACATCACCTCCAAGGATCGGAAATCCTGGTATTTCAGATCCTTGGAGGTGATGTTTAGGTGGGACATGTAGCGTCCAGCCCTGCAAGATGAATCAACTGAACGACGAATGGATGGCCTCACGGCGAATGCAGGCAACGTAAGGTCTTGATGAGGGTTTGCAGCAGCTTCGGCGCACAACTCGTGGGTGTGTTGGGTGC
Organism: Breviolum minutum Mf 1.05b.01; assembly: GCA_000507305.1. Taxonomy (NCBI): domain Eukaryota; class Dinophyceae; order Suessiales; family Symbiodiniaceae; genus Breviolum; species Breviolum minutum. Next base: position 228,507 of record DF239278.1, read on the forward strand.
AGATGCCTTTGCAACATGGCAGGTGGGCGCCATGTGTTGTGGGAAAAGGGCATGCCCTCCTTGAAGCCTAGGCCATCCCAAAAGGAGATTTCATCTTCCAGTCCACTTCCCCAGGCTATGCTAAATTCGGGGCACATCTCTTGCTTCAACTTGCCAAGATGTAAACCTTCCTTGGTCGCCTTGGTCGAAGGCAGTAGCAGTTCCTTCAACAAATTGGAGTTAGACAGGAATACAGAATCATGGAGAATTCCTACATGATAGTTTTCAAAGACAATAAACCCCACCTGGCAAGATGATCCAATTTGACTAGTGTTCTTCAAGGTTGAAACCACCAACTAATTACTGTAGATGACGAGTTCATGGGGCCAAATTAGACCACAATTCGACCACCAACTTCAAAAAACCTAGCCGAAGACTCACTCATTTTTGTCCGCAGATTTTTTGTCAACACGAATGTCTCCCATGAAAAAGAGGGAATCAACGGATTCCTTTCACAGGAAACGTCAACATGGAATACGCCTGGCAATAGCTGTGGCTTGGTCTCTTGGCCATGGTTGTGAGGGTGATGGGCAAAAAATGGCAAAAACATTCGAAACAATCAATTGAATCTGATTGCATCTCAACAGCACGAACTGAGTCAGTACAAGTTAAAACACCCCCCCGGAAGTTTAACGAATCGCCCCGGAGAAAAATGACCTTCCCAAAAGGAAAGCAATCTTCCAACTTCCAACCATCATTTTTCGGAGGCTATGTTAAATTTTTGGGGTGTAGTTTTTTTTGAATATAATTTCCCGTGCGATACACGAACCAATCAAAAGTTCAAGAGTATCACATCGTTCTCCCCCACAAAAAAGCACTGTTGGTTACAAAAGGTAGCTGCGTCACTTCGAGTAAAGGATTGAGTCATAACTAGGTGGTGGTTTCAAACCTGTTTTTTTTAACCCCTACTTGGGGAAATGATCCAAATTGACGAGCATATTTTTCAAATGGGTGGTTCAACCACCCACCAGTAGTTTGACTTCCAGAAATTCCTTCCTTATGGTTTTGAGCTACCATTTGGGAGCTCCCTAAACCCGTGTTTTCCAGTGGGAAAATAACACCAATTTTATACGTGGACCCTTGTGAAGCTTCACTATCCATTGTTGTGTTTAGGCAGGACCCAGTATATATCTATATACACAATTTTGCATACATATATATATACATATTCATGTTATTATTGTTGTATTATTCTTGTTAACTTATATACATGCATGTATATATATATATACATTGAGTAAGGCTGTGCCTATGGGACCTAACCCACTCGCCAGACAAAGGTCTCATCTGTCCCGAGGTTTGCATCAGCGTGGTGATCTTTGCAATCCTAGTGGGCGGCACTGCATGGCTACGGGGCAAGGCAACAGGGAGGTGTTTAAGATGACCAGTAGGTAGATATGAATGATATGAAATCCACCCAAAACGGAAGATTCTCCATAAGCCATAAGCAACATTAAGCAACCTCACTCAGCCAATGACCAACCTTCAAACTTTTGGGGATTGACAGGAAATTGGTAAGAAAAAAAAGGTCTAAATTGATTTCGAATTGCATCATTTGTTCCTTGGGGTTGGGGGGAAGGGGCCTTACAGAGAAAGATGATCCAAGATGAAGAATGTTTTTTTTTGAGAACGTTTGGATCAACTGATGGTTTGGGATTCTAGGGGGTAAAGGGGATCCCAGGAATCCAAAGCACCGACCCAAACCACCAGTTACAATCAAGCTGATTGGAGATGGTCAACTACCTGACTTGTTTGAATCAATGATGAAGCCAAATCAAAGTGATGACACCGGAGTCGATGAGAATTAGGGCGATGTTTGGCTTCCAATCATTGAACCAATTCAGACACGAAAGAACTGAAACATTTGATAGCAGATTCAACATGTGGCTTTAAGAATGGCCATTGGCCTCCATAATCTCATCAATAAAAAACCAACACATAGGAAAAACCTTGACCGGTCGAAGATCTTTTGAATCACACCCTGAGGGAACGTAGCCCTGGCAAATGGTTCCATTCACAATTTGAGCCAGGCTGGAATGGAAGCTGAGCATCAGGACCTTTTCTTGACCTGAACATTTTAAGCTTAGCTTGGGCCAAGCGCTGATGTTGGGGAAGGTGGCCCACCTGGGAACTAACATATCCCTTCCCAAAGGTACTTTGGCAGATGATTTTCCTTTTCCCAAGGTGGGATATGTTAGTTCCCAGGAGGGCATTCATCTTGGTTTTGTGCAGGCTTTGTTTCTGAAGCAGCCCTGATAAGATCTGAGAGGATACTGAGGGCCTTTATATTTTGGTGAATGCCTGCATCAAGGGATGAGAAGAGCACACACACACACATGTAAATGCACACGTATATATATATATATGTATACATATATTCATTCATTATATACCTACAATAAGACAATCAGCTACAATCATTTGCACACACTAGCATGTCCATAGATCTGTAGATGTAAGTAGATGTATACCCATATTATATACCATACATGTATCAATCCTTGTTTGCTTCGCAGGAGTTCTGTTCCAAATGCGACGCCACAGTGGCGGCCACTAGCATCTCCCTCGTCCTCATCCAGTCGCTGGGCTTGGATTGAATCTGATGGATCTGATCTACTCATAGAGCTCATTTTATTTGAACATCTCAAGGGAAAATTGGGTGTACCCCTAACAGTGTACCCATGGTTTTTTATTGTGTTCTCTAGGGATTCTTGGGGATTATAGCTCATAAATACGGACTATCCCCTGAAATTTGGAAGAGAGAAGTCTTGGGTCTTGGGCAAAAATTTCCTCCCTTCAGGATGATTCTGTGTCTGCTAACAAGCGGTAGGAGGTACTAGAGAAGCCAAAACCCGAAGGCTGCCAAGTACAATACTTTACATATTTGCGCGACATATTTACTGCCAAGAAGGCAGCTATACCTCAAAAGTTGTGCCACCGTTAATTGACCTACCCTCACTCAAATAGTGGCTACGAAAACGCATGTTGTCTAGTGTATTCTTGAGGAGTGGCACTACGCTGTTCAGGACTCAATTTATATTTCCATCATGGAAATCCCTCTTCACCAACAATTAATACAGCACACTTTCGACAAATCCCCGCGAGGTTTTGGCGTTTCTTCCTGGCCGGGCGCTTGCCACACTTTCTGGGTATCCAGCGTAGCATGTATGGCCGTTCCGAAGCTCGGACTCGGAGATTTTTTGGGGTGAAAGGTGAGGGGGGGAAGTTGACAGTTACCCGGCACTGGTCAGAAACGATCCCTTGATTGAATCTTCAGACTGATTGTTGTTTATTTGGTAGGTTTTTACCCCCAACTACTAAGGGTCTGAAATCACTGGGCTCTTGGGGCTAAAAGAGAGAGGGTCCAAGATCATCACCAAATAATTGTAGACCTTTTCTTTGGTATCATTGTAAACCCTTGGCATCGTTATGTTCATCGCCGTGACATTCATTGTAGACCTTTCCCTGGCAACCATTGTAGACCTTCATGTCTCCATGAGGATCATCAAATGTCTAGGTATTCATTTCAGACCTTTTATGATTTCAGACCTTTTCATGGAATTTCATGGAGGGCTAAATGCATCCAAACCTGGGAAGTTTTGATTTAGACCTTCTCCTAGTTTATCTTCACGAGCTGGGAGAATGCCTTTGTATTGCATACCAGTTGCCAATCCTTCCAATCCAAGCCATTTGGCTCACACTCACCACGTTGCGCAAACATGGCTGACCACGTTGGGCAAACATGCTTTCATGTCCAAACAAGAAAGCATACTGTACTGTAGAGATTTGCAGCTTTGCCGGTGCATTCCAGCTGCCCGTCGTTTGCTAAAATTCCAACATCTCCTAAACACAGCCATGTTTGTTATTTCATCGGCAACCTCACGAACAACTGCCGTTCGTTTTTTGCAGCTCCGATACAGTTTCCGATGCCTCTTTGGGGCAGTTTCTGCAGGTCTGAGGTTGGATAAAAAATGCTGGCAAGTGAGTTCGGAGGGGCGGTGCTGTGACACCAGAGGCAACATCTCCTATGGAACTCTTCGAGGGAATGGTTATCGTTCGGTAAACATCTCTGGCCAGTCTTTTTTGGTGCATCGCCTGGTGGCTTTCGCTTTTAGAGGGCCCCCTCCGAATAAGCGTGCATGGCAAGTGCATCATTTGGATGGCAATCCGTCCAACAATCGCTTGGAAAATTTGGAATATGTGACGCATCAACAAAACATGAGGCATTCCTTTGAAAATCCATCCAGAGGTTGTGCCGGGGCCAAGCTGTCGAAGCCTGTCATGTGGAGGACACGTGGGTCCCAAAGTTGGACCATGTGTGAGTCTGTGGGGCAGGCAGCGAAGCAGCTTGGGGTCACTTCAAGTTGTGTTAGCCAGTGTTGTCGTGGAGTTTTCTCCTGCCGACAGTTTGAGATCCAATTTGCCGAAGTGGAAGACGGGTTCCAGGAAGAAGAGTGGCGACAGATGCAAGATCCTAGGTCTGGGGAGGAATTGCCAGGGAGGATGGTGAGCTCGCTGGGCCGGCTCAGATTTGCAAATGGTCGTGTGTCCAGAGGTCACCAGAGGAAGGAGGGATACTTTGTTTCCAGTACAGTTCAGGAGCGCGTTGAACTGGTGCATCGCATTGTTGCGAGGGCATTCCTTGGGGACCCTCCGTCATCTCAACATACGCATATTAACCATAGAGATGGAAATAAGGGAAACAACGCTGTAACCAATCTGGAATATGTGACCCCACAAGGAAACATGCTGCACCACCATGCTATTTCAAGTAGGTCCATCATGCTGGTCAACCTCAAACCAGTTGAAAGCAGAGTCCTAGGAAGCACCGGCGGCGTTTGGACCGCACATGAGTCGATTTCTAGTGCATCAAAATTGCTTGGGGTGCACCCTGGCAACATTTGTCATTGCATCAGGGGGCATTGCAGGCAAACCGGAGGAATTGAGTTCAGATTGGCTCAGAAATCTGAAGTAGAACTTCCTGGTGAAGAATGGTGTGCGATTGATTTTGCAGCCCTGATCCGGGACAAATCCTCCAGATTTTGAAGGCACGACCGACCTGCAACAGTGACATGTGTTCGGATCGGTGTTGTTGGCTTCAGCCCTGTTTGTATGCTTGGAGCTATAGTTCAAACAGTCAACCCAGCCTACTTGGCATGATTGATGTCAGGCCCAAGTTCAAGCTGCAGAACCTGGTTTGCTCTTGAGTACCCAGTGGGGCACCACAAGGCAGGCATCGTTTGGCAGGTGTAAGCTTTTCAGAAAATGAAATGCGGATGGGAGAAACCCATTTTGCTTCCTTCTCAGCACATGTTGATCCAACCAGCGCAGATGCTGGTGCAAAAGGCCATCAGGACTCAACATCCATCAGCATGACATACTGTCGATGGAGGAAAGCCCATGCCAGTTGATAGGTAGTTTATCCGTATCTCATTATTTACAAGGTTTTATACACCTCAAGTGGTGCAGGATTTCTTCCATCAACAGTATATCCCACCCCAGCCGGCACGTTTGAGTCGATGATTTTCACGATTTTCCTTTTCCCCGCGTTTGTTGGGCTATGTTAGTTCCCAGTGAGGGCATTTGCTGGGTCAGCGTTAGTTACCTTAGATTATGAACGGATATGGGATGTCTTTCCAATTTGTTAAAGCCTTGAGGCATTTTAATGGCGTGTATTTTTCATGTTTTCTTCCAAACTTCGTTGTAGTATTATATTTATATTTATATAGAGTCTAGAGGCAGAAAAGCTGATTGGTAGTCCGCAGCCATAGAAGTGGGGAAAAGATGGAATCATGTGGATCTGAGAACCAGTAGGAACCATTAATTAATAGCCATATATCGATATAAATTGATGTTACCTAGCCGGGAAGTAGGTAAAATCTATGTAAATCTGATAGATTATGTGGGCTTGACCTCACTTAGGGTCCGTTTGCCAACTACTAGGAGTAAGCCCTCCTCCCAGATGCTTCAGTGGAAATCCTCCCAGATGCTTCAGTGGAAAATTACAACAACATGCAAAGCATGTAAAGGAAGGCAACGTTTTGGCCCGACCTGTTATTCCACTTGACCTGGTATGGATGTAGAAAACTTAACATATGAACTTCACCAAGTAAATTCAAACGTTGATTTAGCAAAGTGGAATTTCTTCCCACAGATTTTGGGTTCAGGTGGATCTGTGAAATTCAGTGCTGGACCCCATAGATGCATCTAGTCATGGAGGGGTGAGAACTCCAACAAAAGATCCCTGAATGTCCGGACGTTTGATGATACTTTTCGAAATTTTACCTAACTTACTTCTCCCAAAAGTTTTCTTCATATGCTGTATCAGCTTATCAATGCTTATAGTAGCCTATTGATATTCTGTGGATGGCTAAAATCCTCTTCAAAAGAACTTTGCAAGCGCAATAAATGGCAGCTTGGTGAAATATCAATCTCAAATAGTCACCCACCTTTCTTGCTGGAACTTTTGGTGCAAACCCCATGAAAGTCATGTCCCCAATAATGCCACAGTCTTTTTGACGTGTTTCTTTAGAACTGTTGAGGTAAGTTTCCTTATTTTTGACGGTAAAGTCTGGAACTTAGTCGAAAAGTGACCCCACCTTTCTTGCTCCATTTTTTTTCCCGAACTTCAGTAGTTCATTAACTCCGTGTTGGAGTTTCCCGGAAGAAAAGAAAAAACGCGGACGAAAATTGTCCCAGAAGACGGTCACGACAACCTCAAGGAAACCAGCTACCTCTTCCTTACTCTCCTGTTTTTGCTGGCAACCTTCCTCATTTTGGAGTTCCAAATTGCACGTCCATCTGTGGCTCAAGGTGCTTTGGGGATGGCCTGTTGAAGGTGTGCAAATATAATCAAATATATAAATGAAGATGATCTTAGGGTGAAAGAATTTGTGGCAACAAACTCCCTGAGATCTCCATAGGCGCTTCAGATGAGATTCCTTTTAGGTAGTGCTATGTCAGTTGGATGCGACTTGAACGCAGTTTTTCCTTTGGGGAGAGTGGTGCGAGGGCACACGCATGGCTACTCACAACAAATGTGGCACACACTACCTACCACGTCAGTCCCACCATTAAATGGTGTCATCCTCAAAATCTCCATGTTAGTTATTGCTCAGGCTTTTCTTAAACAAAAAAAATCTATATGTTGGTGATTCATTGGTGATTTGTCAATCAAGAGCGGCTATCTTCTTTGAGTTGAAGTCCCACGGCCTGGTTGTACCGTTTTTGGCCCATATCAGAAGTTGGCAGGTCCCGGCGCTTTGCTTCAAAGCCTCCGCATTGGTGTCAAAACTCTGGTCCCTCGTTGCGGGGGAAAGGGGAAGGGGTGCGACGTTGGGGAGCGGGCCTTGTGGGTGATTTTTGGGATGTTCCCAATTTTTGGATGTCAAAAATCCATAAAAATCGTGGTAAGAAAACATGTCTGGTGACACGAAAGAGATATTTGGGGGGATGGATTTATTCATTGATTCGGGATGAGTTTGATGATTCTGATTAGTATTTGTTTTTTTTTTTCCTACGACTACATGGTGGGAGCATATATGAGGCGGTAGGGAAGGATCAACATCCCTGGGATGATTTTTTGTGGGGTCCACCACCCCGCCTGTTGTAGTGAAATCAGAAGTTGTTGCTATCCATTGGGGGGGCATCATGAGACTTTGGATCAAGATTTGCTACCCTCAACCAGGCTTCTCACCATAAAAATCCTGAATCAGCAAGATTTCCCAAAATATCCCGTGAAAACAGGCCTTTTTTTTCCTAGCTGTTGTTTTTGAAATGAGGCATCCTGTTTATATAGCCCCTCCCTTCTGGCACATCGAGGGGTTCACTCTCAGCCAGGCCTATGCTTCTGCCTGGTGTGCCTTCTTCTGGGTCCAATGGTTTGACCATCAGGTGTTGATAAGTGGCGACCTCGCCTCTGCTGGATCCTTGGTGTATGTTTCAAATACTACTTGAATGATCCCCAGGGGGGGGGATCAATGATGTCCTATGTGGCAGTTTGGCCTCCATGGGCCTCCAAGCAACACTCACCACTAGAACTATTACATGTTTAGTGGGGAATCCCTCTAAACCTTCATCTCTAAACCTTCATTTGCCACTGCTACTGGGGAAGGAGCGTCCCAATAGTCTAGACAATCCCTCAGGGTGTTACACATCTGTGTTTTTTGCTATAAATTTTCACCGCTTAATTATCTACACCTCCCAGTTAGACCAACTTTTTTGGAAACAAAAGCAACAAAAGTTACCAAAAGGGCCCTAGAACATACATAAGTTGAATGATTTCAAACATTGAGTGCGCGGAGTTTTGGTTTCGTTTTGTTCCCATGTTTTTCCTGCTAAGGAGAGGTCATGAAAGCCGAAATGTATTGCACCATGGCCTTCAGTGCTTTCTGCATGAGCGTGGCAATTGCTGGTGAGCTCTCGCGAGAGATACCTGGATATTCGGGAGGGGCAGGTAGGGGGAGTGACTGTTGATGCTTCGGTGGACTAGGTTCCAACTGCTAGTTCTCGGGATGTTTTCATGTTCGCAGCCGTTTTTGGGGAGAAAACACGTATTTTTTGTTCATGGGAAAAAAAAGCAACCATCACCTTGGGCCCCTCCCACAAAATAGGCATTTCCTAATCATTTCCAAGAAAGTTGAAAAACTGCTCCAAGTGTTGTGCCCAACATTCTGAAACGCCCGAGAGTGAGTGGTCATTCGATGTCACTATCATGGGAATTTCCCCCAATGCCAGCCCTCCCAGGAAATAGGGCGTATGAAGGGGTTATTCATCATCATTGTCCCTTAATGATCCCCCAATAAAAAGCTCATTTCCTGCGGGAGGTGGCATCAAGGGCTGCCCTTACATTCTTATGACGCTAGATGTTTGAGTGGTTGAGCTCTGTTCCTTGTGAAATGCTTTCCTCCGCAACTGGTAGGAGGGCCGTGGTTCAATGTATTGGCAAGATGAGTCCGATGGGTTCTCTGATTTGTTCAATGAAGAGCTTTGCTATCAGTCATTACCTGACCTGTCTCCATCCCACATGGTGTTGACGGAACAAAATCTTGCAGCGATTAATTTGTAAGATCTACCGCATTACCTTCTATGACACGCCTGAGCTATGCCAACAACTACTATAGAAATTGGTTCAGATGATTTTCGTCTTTATTTTGGATTGGCTGGTGTTTGTCAGGCACTCTTCCTTTCAAGCTGCAAGCGGAGTGCTGACTCTTTGCGTTATCAACAGCACTAAGTACAATCAACTCAGGATTACCAAATCCCTGTTTCCTTCCCAAAGGCACCAATAGAAACCGAACAAATTTGCTTCCCAAAATCTCACCTAACCCCACCTCTCACATGAAACAGAGACATGTTGAAATCATCTTGGTAGCTTTTTCCTGAGGAAATGGCCCCAGGCCTCGGCATTAGAGGCGTGCTTTGGACAACTTAGTGAAGTCACCTGTTTTGCCATGTGGCATGGCAGCACTTCAGTGTTGACTCAAGTCAAGCCATTTCGATGAATTTATTATAGATTGCTTGTTTGATTGTATGTTTCAATTGTCATAGATTTTTCGAAAGACTGACAACTTTGGCAAACCATGTGGTATTATATATGTGGTAAAAGTTTGGTGATAATTCATAATTCAACTCAGTTGATGTTTGGACAGATGGGTAGATCCCGGTAGACCGTTTAAATCAAATATTTACTGCTACTGCAGACATAGGTGTGGTCAATTTTAGGCTTTTTCTTGGGGGGTCTTTCGCCCTCCAAATTTTCCTACCTGTGAACCGTTAATCCAAAATTAGCTCAGTTCCACCCTCGATTTTGGACGTAGCAAAGGTGTCTCACTTGGAATAGTGCCTTTCAGACAGCTTGTGCCTTCAGCAAGGACCAAAAAGGGGGGTCAAAACTGTGAAGCTACAAAGAAGAAAAAAAAAACGTCCGCGGAAACAAAGGCAAACATGATAGCTACGCATAGACTTAGATATTGGTTTCAATCGTTGGCTTTGATTCCGGGTCATTGATGATAAATACTCTGTTTCATGGCTGGAGCATTCAATGAATCGGCCATACCTACCGGAAGGTTCCGATACGTTTTTCTTTTAAAGCGTTGCTGATGGTGAAGAGTTTGGGGTATGTGGCCCCTGGCTGCTAAAACACATCATGCTTTCTGATGCATCCTCTTGGTGAGTCACATTCAGGTTTCCAACTGTAACCGCCGTGTAGCAAAGTGGCTTGACGAGGGTGAGAACTTCTTGTGATGGTTGTGTTTTACTGGCAAGCTTGCTTTGTTTGAAGGTGCTGTGACTGAAATCCATTCAAATGGTATATCCTTTGGGAGACAGGGATTTGTAGTTGGATTTGTTTTGTGTTCTATTTGTTTTCTTAAGGTAAATTGCATCGTTTCCCTGATCTTTTTTTGGGTAGGGGGCTTTGACATCTAGCACAGGCCCGATTTCTCTTTTGACTTGAAAAGAAATCTTGAAAGTTCAGATAGTTTTCCTGTTGGCGATGCGAAGTTCACTTAGCCAACTGCGATTGGCTAAGATTTTCAGAATTTGGGCATTTGAAACCTCAAGGTGAACAATACAGCGAACACACCCTCAATGATATCATTTCATACCGTCGATAGTTTAGAAATCAAGCTCACCAGTTGATAGTTTGATAGTTCAACATGTTGATCCCACATAGATAGATCTAATTTCGGTGGTGAGCTAGCGGTATAAAGCAGGAACCAGTCTCAATGGAATTCATTTCCATGGGATCCGTGAGAGTTGGTATATTTGCCTACATTTATCATTAAAAAATCCACCATCCATATACCCCCTGCAAGTTTAACATAGCCCCTGAAAAGTTAGCTTCCTAATAGGAAAGTAGTCTTCCAACCATCATTTTTCAGGGACTATGTTAAACTTCGGGAGTGTAGGTAAATATTTCAATCCTCTGAAATCACCCCAGGACTTGTAAGTAGTTAGGATATCACCCCCATTTATGAGCCAAAAAAAACCGGCCATTTGGAAGGGGTCCCACAACCCTCCCAAATGGCCTTACAAGTAGGTAATGTCTTTTTTTTAACCCCTGTTTTTCGTGGAGTTATGGGCCCCTACTTGCAACGGCTCATGTAATAGGAACCAACAGCTGGGTGCAACTCACGCCACAGGACATGCAGGCAAGTAATTTCAATCAAGTCTTTGCCCGATGCACTCAATGTCAATGGATGTGCCTTTAGCCGTGGATGGTGTTGTGGATGGGTGGTCAGATGGAAGAATGGTTGAATGATATGTGGTGGTATGTATGGATATGTCTCACAGCCTGGACTGCAAAAAATTCATTGTCATTTTTCTTTTGAAACACGACACCTGACTAGGGTGGTTTTGAACTGCAAAAACAAGTACCATGGGTCAGGTGTGAAACCAACAACGGATTTGCACCCCAAAAAGAATGGTTCATTTGGTGAATCCTCCCAAATGACTTAGAAAAAGTAACAGTACAAGCTAAACTTTGTTTCAAGAAAAAACTCGACTGGGCGAAGCTGAAGCAGATCGCTGCTCACACATAGCGATGGTCTTTCCCTCAGGATTTTGCACCACCCAACCCCTGTAGTGGATTGTAGTGGTGTGGTAGCTGTGAGAATGGTAATTTTTAAGGGCTTTTGGATAAACGCGCTGGTCCCCCAAAAAGGATGTTTTGTTTGGCGAATGTTCCGTCCCCTTTGGGGTCAAGTCCATACTCCCTGAAGCATACCTCTTGGAACGCCATGGCACGGCACGCTGAGGTGCATTTTGCTGATTCCTGCTTGGCGACTTGGATTTCAGGGACAGGGAAGTAACACGTCAGCTGTGTTCCTGTCAAATCCTATACGTCCTGGAAAATGGACATGGAACCCGAAAACGGAGGTTTGGAAGACGATTTTCCTTTTCAAACAGATGATTTTCAGGTTCCATCTTACTTTCCAGGGTGCCAAAATTATAAGGTGTAGGAATACGGAGTTTTATTTTCTGGTAAGATGCACATCTAATTTACTCTCCCTGAAACTAACAGCTCGCCCCTGGAAATAGGCCATCCATAAAGGAAATTCATCTTCCAACCATCAATTTTCAGAGGATATGTGTGCTTTTCAGGCACTTAGGCATCCTGATGCCTGGGAAGATCAACATGAAGAAACATCGGAAATTTCCCCCCACGGCTGGGATTCAACGGCCAAAAGAACTCTTCCTCCCACAATGAAGACCCAAATGCCTCCTTTGAGGTCAGACCCTGAGAGTAAGGGGGTGGAAAATTTGCCCCCCATGGTTTTTGATCTTTTTTGTTGGGTTGTATACCCTTCCTCCCACAATCATGGTTGGGTGTATCTCCAATAGTAGTTTCCTCGCGTTTTTAGGTATTTTTCCACTTCCATGATTATGGGAGAAAAGGGTCGGGTAGTTATTGCCCTTTGTTCTGTGCTTGGTGATGTTTTTCTGTCTTCTAATTGGGTGTTCTGAAGTTGCCTTGTAAGAATGAAAAGAAGTACATAGAAGGTATTTGGAAGAAAGTGCGGGAGGCATTTGGGTGTGCAAGCTGAGCCCTTGCAACATCTTGCAACCCACTGTTTCGGTAAGCCGAGCAAGGAATTTCCCCTTTTGGCAGGCAAGAATCATGTTGGATGTGATGAGGATCAACCATGAACAGCCAATTCCATCCCCATTTTCATGAATCAATGCAAAACAATGGTTTCAGTGAGATTGTTCCAAAGTTACCTTTTGGCTCTCTTGAACAAAGGCTTACCCTGCCTGAAACTACCACAACCAGCTGAGAAGATGCCGGAAAGTAGTCTTCTACCATCATTCTTTAAGTCTTAAACTTTAGGGGCTATGGCAGTTTATAGGAACCGTAGGTCTTTTGAATAGCAGAGGCGATCTTTCGGGGTTCACACATGTTTCCAGGCTGTTCTTCATCCTCCCGCGCGTCATTGCCAATGGTGAGAAGTCAGTCGGTGACCAAACAGCCGATGGCGACAGCTCAAAAGAGGGAGATGACAAGGGAACCAGCAACAGCTCGGAAAAGGACAAGGACTGGAAGGGTGGACTATAGAGGGACTGGTACCCTTGAGTGCAACAAAAATACCTGGCTGCAAATACAATATTTTTTAAAGGAAAGTACATCTTTATATATCTTTATATGGTGGATTTGCCATTGCTATGTTAGATTAATTTGTTGGTGAGGTCAGGATGGCGGATGGAATGCAAGGCATATGTCAGTTTTGAATTTGTTTGCAAGATTTTTTTAAGATGCCCGTTGCTGTACCATAGGAGATCATAAGATACTCTACGCCTTTGAGCTTTGAACAAGTCCAGACATAACCGTTGAACGGGATGCAATATGTCTACAAAAAGAGGTTGGCGATTTACTGTGGATGATGTCCAAGACCACTACCATAGAGAAATTGTTCAGCTGAAATGATGAAGCTCTTTCGTAGTTTCGATTTGCTGAAGCATCATGTTTTGGGATGAGGAACCAACATCCTTTTGGTAAGTTCAACTTCTACTGTAGGCCCCCCTGAGGCTCAAAATTGAAAAGGGTTCACAAATAGAAAGCCTCTTGATCCTCGGGTTCCTTTCTTGCTTTTTGCAGGCTCCTCCAGCAACAGCAGCAGAAGCGGATACGCCAAAACCTGCGGAAGGTGAAATATACCGAAGGGGGGGAGGAAAGAAGATGCCATAGAAAAACTTCCTGGCCCTCTTCTCCTAGGTGGGTGGGCCCCCTTCCAGTTATAAGTGGAGTTATAACCCCCACACGGTTATAGTTATAGCTCTAGTTACCCAGTTATAAGGGGATTCATAGGGGTGATGACCCTACTTCTAACTTGTACAGTAGGGGCCCACCTTGTTTGGGTGTGTTCTTTTTCTTTCTGGCTACGAGTTCAGTGCAAGGTGGCTGGAGTTCAGCCATTGACAGTTTCAGTTTTTCAAAAGCTGATAGGGGATTTAGGGTGAATGTTTACAACATTTGTTAGTTTTACCCCTTAAGTGGCAATAAGATGATCCAATTTGACGAATAGGTTTGAACTGGGTTTAAAGCACCACCTTTGGATAGTTGGCATGCATATATGTCAAGCATGATTTTTAGGGTCAGTGACTTTTTAGTATTTTGTTCGTCATGCGTCAGGTATGACATGAGGTAACCAGCCTCTTTGAATATTGACATCTTTACTAGACATTTCATGTCAGAGCTTTCCCGTGAAATGATTGATTGGGTGTCCCTCTGCCATTCGCAGCACTGAAAATTAACGGCTGGAAACCTAAACATCACCAAATTGACGCTCGGAAGATGATCTGAACCGTTTCAGCTAAAGGAGACTTTGGGGTTTCAGCCCTTAAGCTTCGGGTGGGTGTAGGATGGTGTAGGTCCCGGTCACGTGGTCCCGTCCTCTCCCGTTGTTTGGGGTACCGAATGCACCGTGGTGTTTCTACCCTTGGCAGATGCCAGGTGTGCAGAGTTCTACTGAGGTCATCAGGGCTGAAGGTTTGGGGTGACACTGGAGGGTAGTAACAATTGACCCTTGAAGAAAGGAAGGCTAACCGGCTAACCCTCCCTGAAACCTACCATTTTCTAAAAAATGGATGGGTTGGAATTTGGAATCGGTTCCGTTTGGGGGCGGTTTCTGCCAATTTTTCAGGGCTTATGTTAGAGTTCTGGGGCGTAACAACCCTCCAGGGAACGAGGGTTTAGATATCCCACCAAACGGGAATTGGGCACATCATCTTCACTCACACCCGTGCCCTTGGGACCAATGGCTAAGTCGGCCACATGTTACACACCCTGCGAAGATACAAAAACCCAGAAGAATCCCTTGTTAAAAATCCAAGATCCTTGGAACGAGATGATTCGTTTTGTCTTTGGTTGGTGGTTTCAAATGCTTTTTATTTTCATCCCTACTTTGGGAAATGATCCAATATGACTATGTTTCAAATGGGTTGAAACCACCAACTAGGTCTGGATTAACATGCAATGACCCACCAGATTTTTCAGAATTGCAGAAGCTTTGAAAGTGCGACTTCCTGGGGCTTTTTCGGACAACTATAAGAAGTGACAGTGATATCTTGTGGCTGTGGCGGGTATTACGTGTACTTTCCCAATTTTAAAGATGTTGCCATGTCTCTGAATTAGGATTCTTCCCCACATTTTCTTGTGAACTCACGACTTTTTCCATCCCAAAAAAGCCCAAGATCTGAGTCAGCACCAGATATGGAGTAGTTGATTCCCTTGGAGATACATCCCTAGAAGGCCCCTAAACAAGCCGTTGGCCCCCAGGCTGAACCAAAGTCAGCTCCACCGACTGACCCAGCACCCCCCGAGGAGGAGTGACATGGTAGGAAACGATGTGATGAAGGGGAAAAGATCGAGGTACTGTTCGGAGGGTTACCCTCCTGGGAACTACACCCTGAAAGATGAACGATTGAACGGCTGGAACCTACAAATCACCCATTTAGAAAGGAAAAATGATCTGAACCAAACCTCCATTTTTGGACATGTTCCATGTTAATCTTCGGGGGTGTAACATATCCTCTACCAATTTGGCACGTTGGAGTCGGTGATTTGGCACCTTTTTCATCCTTTTTCCCAGTCAGGTGGGATGTGTTAGTTCTCTGGAGGGTAGTTTATATACGGGCCTGGGTTGCAAGGGACGGTTGGACGGTTGGGATCCCCTACTACCAATGGAAGAATCCGTGTGGTTAAGTGTTGCTGGGAGGGGGCCACACCTCAACATACCCCTCCGAGGTACCAGATAAAGTCCACCTAGCAAGACTCAAAAACTGTGCAGGTATGTTGACATGGGCAATTGGTTTGCCTCACAAAAAGCCGGGATACCTCACAGAAGCTGACGAAAAAGCATAATTAAATAAATCAGGCATGATGAAGTTACCTCGGAAGGATCAAACTTGATGCACATTTCTGATCGTTTTGGGTGGTTATCCCCTTAGTAGTGCATTGCTTCGGCTGGTAAGATAATGACCCCTGAAATCCAGGGTTGGGCTGACCTGTAGAATAGAATAGCGAAGAAGAAGTATGAATTGGTATCAAGTTTATCTAGGTGGCGGTTTCAAATATTTTATTTTCACCCATACTTGGGGAACATTCCCATTTTGACTCATATTTTTCAAACTGGGTTGGTTCAACCACCAACTATAGTTATATTGTGACTAGGTGGGTTTGAAGATTGTTTTAATATTCACCCTGATCCCAGGGAGATGAGCCCATTTTTGATGAGCATATTTTTTTGGAGTTGGGTTGATTCAACCTCCACCTAGATGACCATAACAGAGCTTGAGAGCCCAAAGTATGACAAATCAACATTTGTTTATCATTTGTCAACAAAAGACTAAACTAAACACGCCTTGCATGGAAATTTGCTTGGACACTAGAATTACGTTTAGAACCCAGATATCTAGATATGATATAATCGATTCAACCATATCAAGCTCTATGACATGCGTCACTTATCAGTCCATGTCTATCCACGAAGCGCCCATGTTTTTCTCCCAAAACCTGCAATTTCATAACTCAGGTTTTGATGCAATCGATGATGCATTGACAGCCCTTGTTGGTACGTCGTGAGACCCAAAGGATGTTTGGAACTTTGGACTCAGCGACCCAGAGGGAGGTGATTTGTTGTGGTTTGATGTTGATCCGATGTTCTTTTTCAGGTGAATCTGTGATGGTGCAAGATGCCCCCGTTGATTGGAGACAAAATGATGATGACAGTCTTGTTTTTTTTTTGTGCCGTTTTTTTTTCCACCAATTCGTCAAGTGGGTGACTTCTAAAACATTTGATGAAGCCTCCTCAGACATGTCCAACAACGGTTCTGTGTCGTGTTTCTACTTCCAGCGGGCTACGATTCGCTGGAACCAGAGGAAACATGCCAGAGGCATGATCCTCTCGTCAAAAGCGGAGAGAAAAATTATAAAAAGGTGGTGGTTTCAAATATTGTTGATTTTCACCCCTATTTGGTGAAGATTGCCATTTTGGACGAGCATATTTATCATATTTATAATTGGGCTTGTTCACCCACCAACTAGAAAATGGCTCAGCTATGCTGACTGCTGACATGGCTAATATGATTTGTGCAGGATACAGGAAACAACTACCAGGTGATTCAAGTTGTCACCTTTTGATTCCCGATCGTTAGTTGGAGGTCACCTTTCTAGAAAAAGGTCACGTTGAAAACTCACCATCCCTTTAAACAGGTCACGTTACCAGAATTGCCAGTAGTAAGGTGTTTTTTTTTAAAGATTTGGTCTTAAGAAATATATGACTGCAACTGTTTTATAGCGCACATAATTATAGTATTATAACCATTTGTTATTTTTCCAGAACTGGAAAAAACCGTTCTTCAAAAACCCGATCAGCACAGCAACTGTTTGGGAAGCCAATGGTGTTGACTAAGAGGGGGTCCATTTGTTAAGTTACTGTAATTGGTTGGTAGTCGATAGTGAGTTCTGAGATGTTTTAACTTAAATAAATATAGAGATTATAAATTTCTTGAATCGTTTGAATATATATTGAGTTGACATTGACATGATGCAAAAGATCATCTCATGACTTAAAACTTCAAGGCTTCCAGGGACTTTTCTGTTGTCACTCAGAGATGTTTGCACCTTGTGAGCAGGACAAAGGGCTGTCATGATTCGATCCTTAAACGAAACTAATACACAACATCATCTGATTTCAGAAAATGCTGGCCCCTTTTTTGCTCACTTTTTGGCTCATGAAAAGAGCTCATTTTTTTGTCATGTTTTTCCGTAGAAACTATTCCCTCGACCCAGGGAACATGTTGACCGGGGGGGGGGGGTG
>DF239279.1:0-5000 GCA_000507305.1 Breviolum minutum Mf 1.05b.01
AAAGGCTAATATGCCGAGAATACACTGTCAATGATAAACATGTTTTCAATGTAAATTTTCAATATGATATTGTTTTAATTTTAGATGAGGGATTACTACTGAAAAATGTCAAGGATGGAAAGCTCCATCCATTACCATTAGATAAGGCTAGGTCATCTTTTATCTTTGCATCTTGTTCTACTGCGCACTCAGCACAGGGATGCAGTGTGGATAGTGAGATTACAATATTTGATTATAATCATTTTTTAGTAAAGAATTACCCTGAATGGTTGTGGACAGCCCTAACGAGGTGTAGAGATTTAAGTAAGGTAAAGTTTTTTAAATACAGTAGGGACACTAGTGATGACTTCAACCAGAAGTTGATAATGAGCTACTACAATAGGAAGATTGAAAGCTACAGACTACAGGACAGGAAGGGAGGGAGACAAATACCTAAAGAAGGATATGTAAATACAGAGTGGTTCTTAAACAACATCACTAATAGCTGTAATTACTGTGGATGTGGCTTCACTATAGATATCAATAGGGGAGGTATTATGAGCAATCTCACCGCGCAAAGGGTAAATAATGAAGAAGCCCATACATTAGATAATATAGTGCCTTACTGTCGTAGATGTAATTGTAGTTGTAAATAGGTATTTAAAAAAAATGATTTCTTTAGAAAATATACTTAAAGAAATATTACCTATATATAGTAGATATATGGTGTGTTATACCTTGGACGAGCAGAATGAAATCATTAATGAATTCTTGGATGTCATTGATATAAATGATAAAAAGCGACTGATAAAGGATGAAATTGATATGTGTAAAATTTGTAAATTCAACCCTAGAAACTTAAACATCTATAGGATACTGCCTTCAACTATAGCAAAAGATATATGTAAATACAATTACAAGGAATGTAAAAAATGCAACAAGCTAAAAACAATAGTTGATTTTGTTGATAAAGATAATGTTAATAAGATTGAAAAGGTTATTGATGTCTTAAATGAAAAGGAAAACACTAAAATTGATGGTAGTGGGTTTTACAATGACATAAATAATTCAAAATTCATATATGTCAATCTTTTGGAGTATCCTACTTTCAAAAAGATACAAAAGAAACTAAATGATGATGAGAAGAAAGTCTATGACATAGATTTACATAAGAGATTGAAAACATATTATAGAAACCTTTGGCAAGAAAACAGGGATATCGATGATAAACGCAATTATATGGATAGCTACTACGACGGCTTAAGAAATGTATATATAGCAGAGTTTAAAAATAACAGACTGACAACTAGAAATCAAATGTATGACTTTGTGAAACAAAAATTTCAATTTCTAAAATCAATACTTGAAAAGGTATTTGACATAATTAGCAAAGACAAATTTAATTCAAATGATTTATTAAAACAATTATGCTCCGATGTCAATCTAGTTGTTAAAAACTGTTTAACTAGCACATCTAGAGGATATGACTGTAATGACTTTAGGATATATTTAGACAGAAGGTGTCCATATCTAACTAAAGAGGAATACACTAGAATTAGGAGAGAGGAGAATGCAATACTGAATAGGGAATATCTAAATAGCGCAAAGGACTTTGAATAGATGATATTTTACAAAAAATATCATCTATTTTTATGAGATAATCCCCCAACAAAAAAAATAAAAAAGAAAAAAAACAAAAAACAACAAGCACAGTGAGCAAAATATCAAAGTTGAAATCGCAAAAAATAATGCAAAATTTGGGTCATAAACGCTCTTGTTTCGCAAATCTAGCCAACGCTTCAAAAGGGGGTTGAAAAAAATTTCGCGAGAGTTTTGTTCTGTTTTACAGGCGTGAAACACTGCACCTACCACAAATACTCTAAATACTGCGCCTGCCACCTAGTTAGTTAGATATCTAGTATATATATTTATATAAACAACTCCTAGTGCAGAACGGCATGACAACTGCTACCGGCAAACAAACACTAGTGTTTCAGAAAACAAAACAAAACAGATGAGGGGCTCCGGACAGTGGGGATTGGCATGCTGTGAGACGATGTCTCATTGATGAATGGGTGTAAAGGGTGGGGGTGGGGGTCAGGGTTGATGAATTGATTGACTGCCACACCCGAGTGGCATCCACCTTTCGGCAGAGGGGAGCCATTCAATTCATAAAAAAAACTCAAAAAAATTAAATAACAATGACCTTTTAAGTGGTCACTGGCATTTAATTTCTGAGTATCCCCTAAAAAATAAATAAAACAAATATCCGCCGTTGCTAAAGCAAGGGTGCGCTTGAGCGGTTTTCACACCTTCTGACAAGCAGGGGACAAGGCAAAGTGGGGGGGAAGGATACTACAAAAAATATCATAAATTTTTCTACGCAGGACGACCCTTATACAATATTTACTATTTTCTATTAGGTAGGCCTTGCCTACCTTTGGTCTATGTAAAGTTTAGGGTAAAACCCCCTTATACATAGATAGGCTAGCTCAGACCAAAGGTAGGCAAGGCCACTTCTAACTGTATCACCAGTGACCCGCACCACTGGTGCCCCACTGACATTTACATACATTTACTGTATCTAAGGCTCACAAGCTCTTCTCTGCAGAGATGCTTGAGCTTTTTGTCAGGATCGGCCGCTGCAATGGGTGAACGTGTTGTTTATATTGGGGCGGGACAAGCGGTTCAGGGTTACAACGGGCGCAACTGACTCATAGAAGTAATATTGGAGTCAGATTCGAAGCCCTCAGAAGACAATGAAGTTGCGTTTCCATGTGTTTCCAATCTCATTTGGTCCCTTGAACATCTGCTATCATCCCAGTTTGGGAACTTTGCAAGCCTCCGGGCTAGCAGCAGCAATGCAGCGTCACCCAAGCAACTTCCTCAGCGTTGATTTAAGGGATGCTGACTCCATCATAACTCAAAGCTGCACGGTTCTCTGGAGCAAAACTACGAACACCTTTTGAACTTCGCCATTCGCCACGCCATTTATGGTAGACGAGTGTATTTGGCTCCTCCTTCATCTCGAAGACCTCTCCCCTAATTCTTGGAGCTCAAAGCTCAATGCCGAGGTTTTTCCATCTTTTGTACCTTCGTTGGAACTTGTGTGTGGATCTTAGATTCAGCTCTCTTTTGGCCCGAAGCCTCAAACATGACATGATGATGACCTATCAAGGTCGTTTATGTGCGTGGGCTTCAAAGCTATCGCCTTTCCGACATGATTTTCAAATGAATACATAAGCTATCAGAGTTGATGCTGTTGGGTGACAGGATACTTCTGGCGCTTGACTGAGATCTATGTCACGGACTCAGTACAGAAAGACCATAAACAATGCATGTACTCAGCTGCACATGTCGACCCTATAAATAACCCTGTCTATGTGAAGCTAAGTGTAATGGATGTCGTACAGATCCTGTTCTCAAGGTGACTGCTGCCTTCCCCATAGCTCTATACTTTTGCTGCAAATGCATCAAGAAGGCCACTTCCGCTGACTATCCTTGACGCTTTTCAGCATGTGCATGGCCAGGTGTTGAAGATGTCAGATCCGCAGGCCACCGAATGGTTGTATGTAAGGAAGCCCAGTTAACTGCTGAATCAAAGACTAACAACCACAACCTGGCATCTAACTGGGAACCGCAGCAGATACAGCATTGGAATCAGGATCCAGCAGACCGAGTTGTTGCTCCCTTCTTGAGTAATCGTTTTGCGGTGTGAAGCTTAGGAAATTGTGAAACATCACAGCTTCACTGGATGCAATTGGGCACAACTTCTGCATATTTATGTACCGAATGATTTTTTGAAGAATCTCAGTTTCAATTCACTGCCCTACTTTCCCAGAAACGAAAGCAAACAACTCATAGCAAGAGTGAAGGGAGGGCAGTATCATTGTTGCATACCAAGGCATTGGGCGGTTTGTTTGTGAAGGCAGGTCAGTGGTTGGCAAATATGGCTGCAACTCCTTTGGTCTCAGCCTCGGAGCAGCTTTCATAAAACACCAAGGGACCTCATGGAGCTTGTGGTTTTTCATCCCAATTTTCGCTCAGGTTTGGACGGATCATTTGAAGAAACTTCAGGCCTGGAAAGTTTTTGCTTGAAAAATTGCGACTGGAAACTGCAGGTTTTTTTTGTTTTTGCGACTGGAAAGGATCGTTTTTTGTAAATCCTTGGAAGGATTGTGCGCCCAAAGACACTGAAAGCTATGTAAAAGCGATGCTCGAGGCGAGATGATGATGATGGTGTGTGATATGATGTTTGTTGGTATTGAGTCGAGCCCTAACCGGAATCAAAAGAAATCCATTGGAGCATGGTGACACCCAACCTTTGCCCACTTGTAGAGGCTGAGTTTGGGAAAAACTTCAAGGCTGCTGGGTCTTTTGGGTGAGATTCGCAGTCTTATGATCCAATTTTTTGAGCATTGGGCACTTGTGTGACTTTCAGGACATCTTCCTGGAGTTTGAGTTTGATCCGGTTGCTTCTGCAAGCATAGCACAGGTGCTTCAACCGACGTCATAGATCCTGATTTGATGTTCTTTTTGGGACCTTTTTTTGTAGCAGGTGCACAGAGCTATCATGCGTGACACCGGAGAGCAGGTACGGCAATACCTATATTGATGTGTTAATACATGACATATGATCACATAATGTATATATGATATGCTGATATTATGCATTGATTCAGAACTTGACCTGGTTTCACTATTTGATGTGACTCTGTCAGCCTCCTGGAGTTTATGGATTTTTTCGAAAAAACAAAGGTAGCTGTGAAGCTACAACACGAAGGTGTCGAGCCGTGTGATGCTGAGATGGGCTCTTCATGGGAGGATCTTCAGTGCCCTCAACTCATCTTTCACCTAGGATGATGCTGTTGGACCTTGATGCTTTAAAGCCACTTGGAGTCAAACCGTGTCAAACTGCGAGAAAACAAAAAGGATGACATAATGACATGGCAAGCTATGTTTTTTCAACAAACGTTTTTAGCCATGTTGAAGCTAAGTAAAACTATAGTGTTTCCCTATAA
>DF239279.1:10000-11045 GCA_000507305.1 Breviolum minutum Mf 1.05b.01
GGCATAGAAGTCAGACACTTTGAGAACACAATGAATACGAAAGATCCAAATCCATAGTAGTAGACAGTTCGACGGTATCTCTGGAGAGTCTCATCTGAGGATTTTTGCCAGCTCCACCTTTGTTCGTCCTAAGATCAATAATGTTTCCAAGTACCTGCAATGCAAGCAGCATGTAAGGCGTATGTTTTAGATTCTAGATCCATCTTTGAGAACAGGGAGGTGTTTGTTGCACAGCTTGCATTGGTTGCACTCGAAAAGATTGAAATTAGATCCATTTCACCTCAAATCTTGGCCCAGCTCTTGCAATTTCGGGGGTCGGCATCATGGCTTGTCAAAAAGAGTTGACTGCCTTGGAGCAATATGTGAAGAAGTTGAAGCAAGACGTGGCAGAGGGTAAGACCAAATGAGCCTTGATTTGAAATTCATCTTTCAAGCGCGAGTGCAAGTCTTGATGATTTTCGTTAATTTTTCAGATCTGAAAGCACGCAAAATTTTTCCATGGTGTGGCAGTGTGGTCACAGATGTTATTTCGACTCTTCGCACCTTTCAAGCTTCAGGTAGAGGTGGCACTCGGATGCTGTTCCCGATGTACACAATGCCCTCGGAGAAGGTTTTGAACCTCCAGGTCCCTGAGTGAAACTTAGGAATTTTGTTTTTTGTTGTTGAGGCATGCCCGTCACAGTATGGGCCGGGCCAAAGTTGAAGAACCCTGCAGGAGCTGAGACCCCATGAAGCACTATTGGAGGAAGGACAGATCGTGGAGTTTGGGGATCACATGGGCAATGCGGCATTTGTGTCGCACCAGTGGATTTGTTCGCGGCATCCAGATCCGGATCTCAGACAGTTCCGGCAACTGCAAGGGACCTTGAGGAAGATCATGACAACATCCAGCTCGTACATTGATCCAGACATTTCAACGGAATTTGCTGCTCCTGGTGCCCCAGGCATTTCTGTAGCAGAATTTCGATTGAAGCCCTTGTTCGTTTGGTACGACTCTGGGTCATGGTTTCGAAACTTTCTTTTAAAATTCTGCACTTCATTTTTT
>DF239279.1:13224-28767 GCA_000507305.1 Breviolum minutum Mf 1.05b.01
AACCATTTAGGTTGAAAACTGGGGGGGACCGGGGTTTTAGGGGCGGGGACTGGGGACGGAACTTATACGTGGAGGAGATTTTTTTTTACAATCAACAAACAACCATTTAGGTTGGGAACGGGAGGGACTGGGCTTATACATGGAGACGTACGCTAATGGCACCTTATACTGGGCAGAATTACATGCTACCATCCACAGATGTCTATACAGATATCTACAGCACTACGCGGGCACAAGCGAGCAAAACAAGCGGGCACAAGCGATGCCGTAACCTTTGCGGAGTGTAGTGCAAGATAATGTTATTTCTTTCATCCACCGCTGTCATCACTCATCCACAAAGCAACATCTCATGGATCCCTCATCTGCGGACACCAGGCGACTGCTCATGTGGCGCCATTAGTGCGTGACATCATTGCGCAGTTGGTCTTGGAACGGCCTGGCCTCGGGATACAGGCCCAGAGATAGCGGTTGAGAAACATCAAAACTGGAGTCTCATTTTTTAAACAGTTTTTTTTGGGAAAAAGCCATCATTTCAAGACCACATGTACACCAGCATCTGCCCCTTCAGTTTTGTTTACTGTACTTTCATGTATCTTAGTGCATTGTCATGTATTTTTCAATCAATGCCATTTTGGAAGCATCCGGTTTCCGCAAGAATCGTCAAGATGACCTGGCGGTTGTAACTCAACGAAGTCGCCAAGCCGAGAATCAGATCCTATTGGTGAGGCCTCTGTTTACGTGGGTGATGCCTGCGTGGTCGACGAGCATTGGCCCAAGGTAGACAAGTATTTCAAAACATTTTGCGGCTTCTCCCAGCAGCCTTACGCAAAAGTTACACCCTATGACACGGCATGCTATGCCATAAAATGCCACAAAAAATTACATTTGAAGTACACCATAATACTACAGGTACAACATGGTACAATCATCCAGGAGTCCAGGGATAATTAGATGATATATGAAATTGAAGTCGGCTCAAGAAGAAGAGTTTTTATATTGTATCTATTTCCGAATGGTTAAAGTTACGTATCCATACTTACAACGACTTATAGCGCCAATGACACTTTAAATTCTGATGAATCTGTGACCTTGCTGCTGAGGTGTGGTGGAGTCCTTGGATCGACAGATCCACGGCCCATGTTGCGCAGCACGCGGATTCCCTTGGCCGATCTGTCGCGTCGAAGGCTCATGGTGCTGGAGGCAGTACACCACATCGCAACTCGAAACATCAGCAGACGGAACATTCTAATAACTATGCAGATATAATTATTACTGGTCTACTAGAATCTAATACATGCATGACCTGAGATCTTTGAGGTGTTAAAATTTGAAGATTCTGAATTATGATGCGCATGGAACGATTTCAGGATTGCGTTGGCATATCTAATATCCCAAATTTTTGTAGCACTGCTCTTTGATTCGACCTCATGTTGTGGAAAGCCTTTTCCACTCTGAGGTCTGCCCTGGCTGCTCGCATTGTGCAGCGCAGAGAAGCGGGGTATGCACCTGAGAACGGCTACTTGTACAAAAACAGACTGCACTTCCAGCGTTTTTTTTCTCTCAAGGCTGAGCTTGGTCTTTCGGTTTCCAGTTTGAAGCAAGGTGAGATCAAATATTCGGACCGCTTACTGACCTTCCTGGTGACGTGCTGAGTATCGAGTATCAACCTGTCATACTCATGTCAACGCAACACAGGTCTGCAGTGAAAAATGTTCAGGATGGTTCTGACACACCAGTACTACCTACTCGTCGAGTGATTCACCCTTCGATTAGGAGACAAAAAGTGCCTGTACCGTGAGTCTGGCTGATGCACTGTCGCATCGTGCAGTTTCCTCAGTTGGTTGGAGGGTACCTCGCAAAAGGCGTCATAGTTTGCATGTTTTGCCATGTTTCGTCCAGTGGATCCAATCATGTACTGAAGTGCTACAGCAGCAACTACAAACTAAGCAAACACGTAGAGATTGATATAATATACGCCACAACAGGTATCTACATAGATACGATGATACCGACGCTTGAACGGCCCGATCCATCCTCGCCCATAAGGCTATTCAGCAAGATGGCGATGATCGTCCATGGCCCAGAAGTTGATCGCAGAGATTGGAGTTGAGCATCGTTTGGTGGGACTCGTGAATGAGCCAGGAGATGCGTTCATTTCAAGTCCTGTTGCTGAGCTGGAAGACACGAAGCAGATGATGAAAAAGTGGGTTACTCAAGACAGGATGATCAGACTCCCTTTATCAGGCTGAGGATTTTGATTCTGCTCTCTGCAGAGAGAGCACTTGAGATGTTTGCCAGCTATGAAAACAACAAGACATTGAATATCATTGGGGAGCAGAAAGAAATATGATGGATTGTACGGCAGGCAGTCATACGTACGTACAATTATTTGCCGGGACTTATTCGCGAGTTCTTTGCCGGAAGCTTTTTAGTCTACTTGTAGGTATGTCTAGGTGACCACAGCCTAAGACAGGAATTCCTACAACCAGCAGCATCAGCAGCAACCAGAAGAAGAAGAAGAAGAAGAAGAAGAAGAAGAATCCCTGAGAAGAACAAAAAGAGAAGCAACAAGGGCAATTCACATATTTGACCTATTTCGAACTCTTGCAACCGAGGTTGGCGAGCAGCTTCTCAGCACAGGCCCTTCCAGGAGCAAGACATTTGCCATGGGGCATTCCCGGCATGCTTTGTGAGTCAAGATGTTGCGGAACATCCATGAATTTAATCAATCGTGTTATGGCTGGTAGCAGGTGCTGGTTATGTAGCTGCAACAGCTCTCCGGCAGCTGAGCAACAAAAGCGAGGCCATTGGGCATGTAACCCATCGACCAATGCATAGGTTCGTTCAAACTTTGTGTTGAAAGTAGACATGCAGTGACCATGAATCATGCATATTATCTCGGAATATCTCAGATTTGCATACAACTTCATAAAACCGTGTGAAAACCGTACGGGACACACACAAAAGAACATATTATGTATATGTATGATTATATATACATACCAAAAACATCCGAACACCATGACATATACTAGTAGATAGATGATCACACCGTTATGCAAAACCATCTATGAGCTCATATGCCAATGTTCTTTTTGATCACCACAAATTCTGACAGAATCTCTTTGGATGTTTGAACTCCCATTATCTAGATGCCAGTGATCAATCAGAAAGATCACTTATGTAACTTAATTTCGTGTATTCAGAATTCACCTTCACCTTCCACTGGACAGCTGGGTTCATCGCCAAAGTTCAAAGAGTCACACGGGTCACTTTTTCGCCTCCTGTCAGGTGGAAGCGCTGAAAGAGTATTTGTAAAGACCTCAACCTGTGTGGATTGGGTTGGATTTGAAAACTCACCACTACCACTGAACAAAAAGATGCCGATTAACAACATCCGACAATAACGAAAGAGAATAAGAGGCAAGCAAATGTGCCTTCAAAGAAACTCAGAAACACTTGTGTGATGGCAGTTTTGATACTTTGGCGGAGTGTGAGTTGCACACATGTCCAGAGGCTGCCGTTGAGTTTTGTTTTCACTGCTGATACAGGATTTTGAATTTTGAGGGATACATCTCTGTAGGATTACAGCTTTGGAACGTTAGGTTGACTTGCAACATTCTACCACGTGAGGCCTGGGTTGAGAGCAGCGGAGGAGCTTTGCTTGAACAGCTCCACCGGTGAGTTTGCAACTCAGAAATGGAAAAAGAAATTTGCATCGTCGGACCAAGAGGCAGTTCATCAAAGATCCAGGATATTTTAGGATCATCAAAATCTTTTGCTGGTACGGTTTATCCTCTAATATCTCATGTTGCAAGCAAGCATCCAAGCCATCTCAAGGGATTGGGCCACTTTGTCCAGCGGCCTTTTCGCAGATTTGCGGTCTTTGGCATCAGGAGTGCAGAGTTTTCTATCCGTGCGGCC
Organism: Breviolum minutum Mf 1.05b.01; assembly: GCA_000507305.1. Lineage (NCBI taxonomy): Eukaryota > Dinophyceae > Suessiales > Symbiodiniaceae > Breviolum > Breviolum minutum. Next base: position 17,149 of record DF239279.1, read on the forward strand.
ATTTCGGTCATGTGTCGATGTTCTGAACAAAAACCAGAACATCCACGATGCAATAAGATCACTTTGTGAGATGTAAAAAATGTCGGCCGCTGTTGAATAGTTTCCCGTTTGTCAGGATCTCAGAACTCTGGCTCAGGTGGGAGATCCAATGAGCTTGTAGGATGTTATAGGCTCATGAGGTTCGCTCATGAGGTTCGACCTTTCAACGATCTCACCGTGCAGGGAAGATCTTCATGGGCCCTGTGCTGGGTGGCGTAGGCCAAAAGAAGGCAAGGTTGAGGAGAGTTAGAAGTGAGATTCGCATCACAATTCAAAAGGTTGGGATTTGACATGATGACGAAGGTTTCAGTTTCTCTCAAACCACGGTTAAATGAGGTGCTATTAGAAAAATGGCAAAAGGTGCTTTGCCAATCTTTGCCACCCCGGCAGTTACATGCTTGAGAGGCAAAGGAGAAAGAAGCAGAGGCTGGGGCAGCCGAAGATGCAAACAGTCCTAGCAGCAACCTTGGCATTGCTAATTTTAGATTCACGGATTGTCATGGAACTGCCACAAGCTCTTCAGCTGTTGATTCCCAACATCTGCAGAAAATTCAAGGCTGAAAGATGCCGAAACCACGCTTTTCATGACAACGGCAGTCAAGTTTCCTAAGGTCCTGAGAAGGATATCCCCAAAAATACAGGCTGGGCCTTTTGACGTCATGCTGAAGTTACTTGGAGGGCTGCAACTGGATTAATCCAGCAGAAAAGATGCAAACAAACTACAAATGGAGAATCTGATTAGAAAAGCATTGAGGCATTTTTTGCACCCAGAAAAATCGCACATCATGCGCACCTGTGTGTCCTTTTGGCCTCCAGCACTTGCGCCTTTTTTGTGAAACCAGAGGTCATAATCGACAGACACTGGCTCGAAGTGTCTTTGAGGTCTGAGTTTGATGATATCTTGTGCAATTTTCTGTACAAACTCAGTAAAACTTTGGAAATCAGGTGAAGCCAGTGGTTTGTTTGTGCTGTTGGCAAGTCTTTTTCTCAACTGAAACCAACGGTTTTGGGAAATTTTCTTGATCCAACTCTGAACGCATTGGCCCTTCCAGGATGCTGGAGGTCTTCTAGCAGATGTTGGTCTTGCAAACGCAACGGCCAAGTGGTCTGCAGAGGTCCAGACCTCGACATGCTGTAGATGGTTCGCTATGGTACTGGTATATTATCTACCTGATTTATATAGTATTTATTAAAGATTTCTAGGAACAACCTGATAACCTGGGACTCCATGATCCACCTTTGGAAACGTGATAGATGGCAACATGATAGTAACCTCTAGCAGCGTGTCAGGCCTCCAAGGGGCACATCTGAAGTTCCGGAAACTGAGGTTTGCCCAGACATGTCCTGCGCGTCGTCAGCGCGAAGCCAGCAACTGAGACCTGCAGAGGATTCATTTGGGACCGGAGTCCTGCTGTCAAAGCACTTTAAGAAAATCAACATTTAAGTGATTGCAATACAAGCAGCCACACGTATCACAAAAGCAAATCCACACATTATCCAATTTCCTGCATTCGCTTCGCTATTGTTTGGATCAACAGGATGCTAGTGCCCTCCCCTTATCCAAAAATCATCATGAGGCTTAGCCGCCGCGGAAAACTTAGAAAAACACGATCGTGTGCTGGTGTAGCTCTTTGTATCAAATGGATACTGTAATAATGTTGACTTTGGACACTTCTTAGTTCTGCCAGTGTATTACAGTTTGTTACCTTCAAATTTTGAGGTTCTTGCCTCTGCATCACCAGTAAGTCAGAGCAGGCCTGACCCCAAGTGACATGAGCTTCCCTCGTGGCACATCTTCAAGTTTGATGGGACATTTACTAAATGCAGGCACCAACATTCACAAGAGCAAGCTGGAGATGCTGCTGGTAACTTGCCAAACTTCATCACTCCCAGTTTCATCACACAACTTGATGATGGAGCTGTAAACTTTAACGTAACATGCACCCTTCACATAAATATACGCTATCGTTTATTGGCGCATACTTAGAGAATACACTGAATCACCACGGTGGCAAGTCATGCTCTGATGTCACCAACTGAACATCCAAGGCAGCTCAATGAGCTTTCTTTTTTCGCAGCTGGCTCCGCCTGCTCGTGCTTGGGATGAACGTGGCCTACAGGCGGGGATAGAATCTGAAGATTGGTGGTGGCTGAAAGGCTAAAAAAGGGACATATCCTTGGCTATCCTAACATACAGTGTATGTTATCATCATATGTTTGTATCATGTCATACTGGTTTCAAACGATTTTAATCAGAATTATAGACAGTATACATGTCATATACCAGTCACAGGTTTCCCCAGAAGCCGCTTGACTTCCAGAAGTTCCAACCTGGCAAGGTCATTGAACTGGAGAACACAAGCCATCCAGCAGTTGGTGAGAGCCAAAGATTACTTGTGCAAACAATGGTAGAAGATATTCAACTCTGATGCTAAGGTTTGGGAAGCTGTGGTGGTCTACTGGGTTATGCAATACAATGGTCTGCACAAGCACTTGGGCTAAGACTCAATGCCAGGTTTTTGCATCATGACTTTGGGGATGGTACACTGACATGCTTGTGTCGACATAGGATATGCTTGATCAATTGGGGTAACATACACAAATTGACACAAGAATCAATTCATTTCTTGCTTCACCAAGAATGAAAGAGGTAGTGTACTCGAGTACACTGAGATAGCAGTGGATCCTCAAATGTGATGCCAAGGCCTCCCAACCTGTGACAGTTGTCATCTTGTGCAACGAGTTGAGCATGATGAGTGTTCCATCCCAAGTCCTCGTTGAAGCCTTACTTTCTGATTGATTCTTGTTGGATTGATACCCATCCATGAATCCATTATCTTTTGGACATTCCTTGCATCCAATCCAAGATGCATCATGACATGACGTAGCTTGGGCGTGGTGAGGCCAGAGTCGTAGATGCGATGCAGCTGCCACGGCCAACGGCCCTGGCTTGATTCAAAGAAATGACTGGAGCTTTGCAGCGAAAGTGGGCTAGCTTCTGGGATGGATCTCGGATCAAACAGACTTATTGCCCATGTTTTTGCCCAAAAGTACTTGGGGCATGTGAAAATTGAAGGGCGAAAATTTCCAGGCTGCCAACTTTGTGCCAGAAATGACTCTTGAAGTTTGCGGAACCCGGTGCTGAACCCCGCAGCTGTGTGGCTTGGTAGTTTTGGTCGCCTCGGTGGCTGCCTCCAAATGGGCTGTGCTCAGGGTGCTGCGTTGGCCATTGATCCCAAAGTGGATGAAGCCTATCAGCCACCCTTGGGTTACAGACCTCAGATCTGGACATGATAGGAGATTAGCAGTTGATTCATGACATTTTTTTTATAGGATGATGCTGGTATATGTATATTTAATATATACACGATTATATACGTATCTATACATACAGGTAATATGTGGTAATATGCTACAACATCATGTTGTTGATGTTGTTGATGTTGATGATGATGATGATGTTGTTGTTGTTGATGATATTAGTTGTATCGTTTTTGCATCCGCCTGAGGTGAAGCCAAGGAGGGCAATCCAATAGCTTGGATGGATATTGAAGCAGATGACAAGTTGGTTGGCAGAATCGAAGTTGAACTCAAAGTATCTTGGCCCCAAGCGGTGCACAGAGGTGACCATCCAATGGTTGGACCACTGGACTGTTGGGCATTGCTGAAGCGACGGGGGATGGGTTTTGATAAGGCTGACCAAGTTCCAAAAACTGTGGCACCCTCAGACTGTTTTGTATCACTGTATCTATTTTGGGCCATGGAAGTGGGTAATTGTATGATTGATGTTCGAGATGCTTCTTGCTTCAGGCAGAGAACTTCCGGGCACTGTGCACTGGGGAAATGGGATTCGGCTACAAAGGTGCAACATTCGCGATATTAATGCATGTTTTGCAAATTTCAGCCGGAGCGTCGCATTTTATGTTTCATCACTTGACATGCCGGTCATGCTGGGAAGGTTCCAAATTCCATCGGATCATCCCGCAGTTCATGTGCCAGGCTAGACTGTGATAGACTGTGTGCATTTTCATTTGCAATTGTCATCATATCGAAATGAAGTTTTCAACAGTCTCTTTTTCTGGGGGGGCTCTGAAAAATAGAGAATTTGATCAATGGCATAGCAAAATTTTGAACATACCATAGGACCATAGGCCCAACACGACACTGCCGCAGGGTGGTGACTTCACGAAAGGTGCCTCAGTTGCAGAAGTCCAGCGAACTCCAATCCGTTGCATGCAAAAGACTAAGGCAATGGTACTGGGGGCAAATCCATTTATGGCGAAAAGTTCCAAGATGAGAACTTTCACTTCAAGCACACAGGGCCAGGGATTTTGTCCATGGCTAATGCAGGCAGAGAAGAGTGAATTTGTGGAAAAAGTGGATCTTTGAAGTGCAAGATGGTTTACGGTAAGCACAGAATACAGATGAGTGCAGCCTTGGTGTTCAATCCTGTGTCTTGTGATGTCTAATGTGATTTTGCAACCATTTTTTGGCTTCATCTTGCTGTTCAGGCCCAAATACCAATGGCAGCCAGTTCTTCCTTTGCACCGTTACCACGAGTCACCTTGATGGTAAGCATGTGGTCTTTGGTCAAGTTGTTAAAGGCTACTCTGTGGTCAAGGCTGGCTATCGCATGGCAGTGATCGCTGCATTCTAATGTATCTTGCATGATCTTGCATGTTGTTTCTCTACATTTTACATCTCTTTACATCATTTCTTTTAAATGTACATATTTTTATTTGCAGCTAGCCAAGCCTGGAGGCCATTGAGAAACTGGGCAGTGATTCCGGAAAGACCAGTGCAGTGGCTGGAGACTCAGGAGATCTTTCGGCCTGGGTGCTGTGAGTTTGGGATCCAAATCGCCAAGGTAAAGATCAAGGATTGCGGAGTTGCCTAGGTGGATTTTTTACCGTTGACTGTAGCATGGCGAAGATCCTGCTGCACATTTTGAACGTTTTGACTGTAAAATACTGGGAAGCAAAGGAGTTTAAGGTATGCTTAAGCTGTCCTTGCTCTAGTCGTGGTGGGTCAGGTAGACAGGGATGTGATTTGTTGTATGACATTATCCATTTGTCAACATTGATTATGAGCATGACAGTCAGTGACCGTTGCTCTACGCAATATCACAAACATCATGTGCATCATGGTGCATCCATGTTGAAAGAACGAAAGACATTCCTGAGCCACATTGCTGACTTAGAGCCACGTTTGGGCGTTGGCGCACGGAAAACTGCCCAGAGTGAAACGCTGAGGTTTGTCAAGGATGGGTGACATCAGCCATATGTTTCCAGTGAACATTGCATGCAGCTTCGAGGTGCTCAGGGAAGTGCTTCCTTTGTACGCCATAATTACAAGCTTGGATTTTTACAGTAACTTTGGCTGAGTATGAAGCCAAAAAAGAGGAAAGAACTGCGTATGAAAGGAAGCAGAACAAGGGCAGCTAGCAGCCAACACTTGTATATAGTGTAGCACAATAGAACATCTTCAGATAGCTAGGGGAGTCAAAGTAGATGCTAAAAACGCCATGCTGAATGTTCAAGTGCCTGTGCCTCGACCAACGATATCAAAATCCCACTACGCAGTGGACAAGAAAACATCGATTCGATGGAGTCCCAGCCAACATCGCACACTTGGATGTTGCATTCTTTCGACCTGGAGTGTTTCTAGTGTCAAAAGATCTTCGAGACAAAGACGTAGCTGTTTGAGTCAGAGAGAAGAACTGATGCAGACGCGAAATGCAGAAAGTCGATACTGGAAATGGAAAGATGGCATCACAGTTCACTATGCAAAGGCTGAGTCAAAGTTACCCAGTGATATCGCGGTGGTACTTCTACATGGCTTCGGGGTTGCTTCATTTCACTATGAATCACAATTCTCTCCATTAAGTGAAGCTGGATATACCGTCTATGCCATGGATAATGTTGGTGCTGGTCTCAGCTGGCCAGATATTGACCCAGCTCCTAATGGTCCAAAAGAGTTGCGAAATCGTCCTGGGAGTCAATGGGGATTTGGTACTAAAGTGGCTGAAGGCTTCGAGGATGTTGTCATAGGAGAAGCTTTATGGGTAGAGCAGATTGCCACATTCATCTCTGAATGTGTTGTAGAACGGAATGTCATCCTAGCAGGAAACTCCTTGGGTGGTTATTTGGCAGTTCTTGCTACGGCATTGATGATGGAAAAATTGGACAAAACCTCAGTCCCTTCGGACGAAAGCGTTGAAAGGATCAAAGGGATTGCCCTGATCAACGCCACTCCATTTTGGGGCTGGATACCATGCAAGTCGAAGAATCCATCTTTATACGATACCTTTCCCTGGAAAGGTTCACTGCCTATTCCCGAGAGTGTGAGAAACTTTACACTCCCTTGGTATAACACCTTGCGAAATCCAGATTCAATTGAATGGCTGTTGAATTTCGTCACCGCGAATGAAGCAGGAGTCGGCCATGAACTCCCTCGGCGCATTGCTGCAATGGCCGATCATCCGGCAGGAGCTGCGGCCTTCGCTCAGATCATTTTTACGCCCCAGGCGGATTTGACATTCGATGAAGCCTTGGACAAAGTCGTTGAGAAACAGATTCCAACTCTTTTATTATATGGACGCGAAGATCCATGGATTGTGCCATATTGGGGTGCGCGTGCTTTCAAGCGTGCACCTGCTGCTGACTATCTGCAGCTATCGCCTAGTGGTCATTGTCCTCATTTTGAGACTCCAAGAACCGTGAATGAATGTTTACTTCGTTGGCTGCAGCAAGAATGTCCTGCGGACCAAGCGAAGCAAGAGAAGCTTAATTTGCCTGAGTCAATTGGTGAATCCTTCACCGTGTCCGAAGAAGATGCCCGAGAGATTTCAGTGACCAGGCGAGGCCTGCCAGAGCCCTTCCGTGATGGTGAGATAGCCTGGGATGATCTCCCAGCATGGGTTCAATCGCTATTTTAATATTGTTTTCATGCATTGCTTTCATAGCAACCGTCTAGCATGCTATTATTTTTGGCTTAGGGCAAGAGGCCCTAAGCAACCCATAGACTTTGAGCTTTTAATACAATGGATCAAAAGTTTGCACTCTCATAGGGAGGGATCAATCTTGGTTTGCGCAAGCAATGTGTGTTGTTCCTCCAATGATGACGCAACATTCATCAAGGATTCTGACCTTCAGACCTTTGACTTTGATGCTGATCCGTTGCTTCAGGGAGATATGGACTATCCGAGTTAGAAATATCACTCATGGAGCTTGTACATTGTCAGACATGGCCCATGGCCGTCCAATATCATCAGGTTTCGACGACCTCAAGCGAAGGACCAAGCCAAGAAGGACATCAGAAACGGGTTTAAGGCGTTGTAAGATGTTTGTAATTTTTTACAATATGTTTTACTGTAACATGTTTTAACTATAGTTGAACCTCTGATTGCTTTTAACAACTGATCAAATGTTCAACCTGCTCGTCCAACTGATTGCTTTTATATGCTTTTATACAAGTAAAATTTTTGCAACGCAAGGTTTTACACCAACAGAACCACCTTCGGGAAAATGAGTGGATTTACGGTGGCCCAAAGTGGTGGACCATGGCACGCCTTTGCGATCAGCTTGGGCTAAGCGGCTAAGCGAATGAAGGCCTGAACCGCGTGTCGACGGCAGAACGGATAGATGGTAAACGCTTGAGATTCGAACAAACTGTATCAACGAGTGCAGCACTAGAGTGGGTCAGGATATGACATGGGCGCAAGAAACATAGTTCCACTTCCTTGCGATCTGCAAGATAGATGCAACAGCAAGACCATATTTTGAATTATTTTAATACGTCGAATATGATCATTCTGCTGCCGATGGTGATGATAGCACATTTTATCGCAGATAATAGCAATGATTACGATGACAGCGACGTCAGGTGGATCGCCTCGGAGTCTTGTGTGCCAGGCCGTTACAGTGTCGGTTTTGACGTTGGACAAATGGATGCCATGGTTCATGACTTGCAATCTGCTTGGGGAGAAGATGCTTTAGGTAAAAAATATTAAAAATACGAGTTTGGTCACGACATCCATATGAACCCATTTGGCACTGACTTTTTGACAACGCTGATGAGATCAGAGGCTTGGCCTTTGCAGCCGCAACGAGGCAGTGAAATATGCAAGCTCTTGCCCCAGTGAATCACTGCCTCTCCACAGTCCCAGCAGCCAGTGATGCTTCGGGCACTAAGGACTGGGGCAGATCTTGGTCGATGGGAAACCTGCCGCGAGTGCTGCGGTGGGAGGCCCTAGGTTTTGCTTTGTTCACAGCTGGTTTTCCAAAACGTTTTTGGTTATGCAATTGAGGCGTTGGTGGCGAGTGACGCTGCCATCGAACTAAGTGCCAGGGCCAAACGAATGCAGGCAGAATGGAAGGAAATGTCCTGAATGAATGATGTTTTCATATTCTCGAATCAATTTTAAGACCTGACCGAACAATTGTTCCAACTAATTATATTTCACAATCCAATCCTATCATTCCAAGATCTGTTTTCGAACTTTGTGAGGCCGATAAAGTCACCTTGTTGCCCTGGACCTACAAAAAAAGCGAGACAGCTACAGTAGATCTTGCCGACCTCACCAGACACCCGGACGGGTGGGGTTTTGAGGTTGAACAAACCATTGCGCTATGCATCATGCCGAGCTCCAGCAGGAGTACCCCTCGCAAGAAAACTCCTTGTGCAGCACTCAGAGTGGATACCCCAAAAACCCAGGAAAACCGGCCATTATCGGAACACCCTTTTCTTGAACGTAGAGATGACTATAAGATATCTACATACAGACTAGATATCTACATATTACGGTACCGTAGATATCTAATGATATCTATAGATTGTAGCTATGTATGATTCGTTATGTAGTGCCAACTTGACAGTTGCTAATTTCATCCTTGTTTTAATTTTTCTATGCTGGCTGTTAGAAACTACGAACAAGTTCGATCACCGAATTGACACCCTTTACCAAAATCATCCAACCACGCCAACAAAAACAAACAAAGAAAGACAACCAACAAAAAAACGAACAAAAGCAAAGAAAACGTACCAGGATATACCACGATCATCCTCTTTCCAGCATGCCGATGTGGAATTTGCATGGATAGCCTTGAGGTGCCGGAGAATCGGGCCTTGAGCTGCCGCACACGTCACGATCCGTCCAGCACTCGGGTGGAAGCGATGATAAAAACACAGGGGTTTCGACATGGCGGAACCGGGGGAAGTGCGGAGGCGTCAGCTGAGCAAATTGGATGTGGTTGATGTTCTGGATGAGGCATCGTTGGGTATCCTAGCCTCCAAAGTTGCATCAATTGTGGTTCCGGGTGATTGGGTGATTCCCTTGTCTGATGTCCGAAAGGAAGTGCTTTGCTATAGTGTTATACTGTTTATTGAGTTTATTGAGTGTATTGTGTGTCTTTTTAGGACTGGACTTCTGCTTTTCTCACAAGATGGGCGTGCCATCGACTCAGAATCTTACGCAAGGTGAGTCAGGTCGAGCAGCATCTGAAGCTGAGGTCGCAACCTGTGTGTCTCGTGATCCACAGCTTGACAAGGACGGTCGAGTGAGTGTCAACATGTCGTGTCAACTATAGTGTCAACCTACGACTGTTGATGGCAGAAATCCCGCACCGGTTATGGTTATACAAGTATAATAAGTAGTTTGGCCCGTTATTTGCAGGGTTTTATACATCCCGGGTGGTTGTTTGGGATTTCTTCCAGCAACCTCTCCCACCAGACACCCCGCAGCGTTGTTGGCTTGACAAAGCTAAACAGCTCTGAAGTGGTTGATGGTTGGCTCGGTTGGCTCATGGCAGGAGTACAAAATCATTTCTACCGGGGAGGCCTGGTTCAAAAACCAGTTCTTTGTTGATCTCATGGCTTCCCAAGCCCTGGATGATCCTGGACAGGCAACTCCTAGTCAGTTGCAGGCATTGGAACTGAGTTTGAGCATGGTTTGCTCTGCTGTGAAGGCTGGAACATGGCAAGGATATGCAAGGATACCATTGAGATGATACCTGTGAGTTTTAAAATCCTATGTCTGCTCGGCTTTTTCCTACGTGTTGCGTGTGCTTGCTGAGCTTGCGAAAGCTGAAAGTCTGATTTTACTGTTGCAGCCAAAAGTGCGATGATCACAGGTTGACTTGGAAAAAAACTACGTTCCCAGAGCACAGAAGGTGCCGAAAGACATCCGTCGCAACATGTCCCACGAGTTCTTTGGTTTGTCGGTTTTGGAGACTCAGATTCTCAATTTTACTGATCGTATCCTAGGAAGGTAACAAACGATATGTTATAGTAGTAGTAAGGCATGATGGTCAGTTCGACTTCTCCCTCCTGCCCCCTCGCCCTCACCACCCATATCTCCCCCACCCCCTTCCTACAATTTTTTTGGGGTGAGGAGATATGGGCCGTGAGGAGTAGGGGGCAGGAGGGACAAGTTGAACTGACCATCATGCCTTACTACTACTGTTATATTGTGATGTGCTGACTAATATTATGACTGTTTGTCTCAACAATATTTCTAGTGAGTGCTAGCACATTGTACTGTGAAGACTAGGATTTTCTATGTGCATATTAGCAGTGATCCTGTTGCATTGATGCAATCGCTATATACGTACATTTTTTGTTGATATCTTGTTGTAATGATTCTTGATTCTCAATTTCAACGCTTCCGGTGAAAAAAACCGTGATTCACGGCCGCCAGGCCCAGGCCAAAGATTTGCCTGAGGAGACCAAGCCAACCGAATCCTCCACGATTCGTGTTGTTCTTTGCCAAGGTCTCGGGTGAAGGAAGTTTCATAGAAGTTGCAAGAAGTGAAAACAAGAAATGTCTCACATGTCTCACCAATTAGTGCCAAGAAATGACTTTGAGACGCATCCAGATGTAGCGCTGTTTTTCGCGTTTTCGATTCACTGGCTTAGGCGGATTGGTGACTTCTTCTGCCATTCGCCAGATGCCAGCTTGCATGTTTCGTATTTCTTTGAGTGATCTGAGTTCCATGCAAAAAACGATGCAAGATTTGAACGTGGCAGGTGTGCTCAAGCAGGGATATTGCCCTATTCCATTTCAAGACTTCGCATTGGAGGTATTAGCCAAAGCCTCAGGGTGGGAAGTTTTCTGTCAAAGATTTGGTGGGCTCAGAGGCTTAGAATTCATTTCAATGATGCGTGGTGAAGTTTTTCACGGGATCGATGATTCCTCTTAGGTTTGGGTGACTTACCCCCTGGCCAATGGACGGTGATTCCTTGTCTTTGACTTGGTCTCTTCATGTAGAGATGGTGTACGATTGCCTGCAATTTGTTGCACTACAGACTTTGCACTTCAGCTTGCGAAGGTGTTGATGAACTCTTGCTTCACTACAAGCCAGACTCCGTCAGAGATTCGAGAAAAAAACAGAGACTGCACGCCTTCTGATTGATGTGTCCAATACGACCGGTATAAAGAAAGAAGCAGCTTGTGATCTATGCCGGGAGGTATTATAGATTTCACATATAATATATAATTATATATAGTATAATTTTTTTTCTACAATATAGTTTAGTTGAAGGTATATTAATTTTAAGTACGAATTTAAGTTAGTAGAGTTA
>DF239279.1:35837-99287 GCA_000507305.1 Breviolum minutum Mf 1.05b.01
TTGGTTGACGAACCTTGGTTGATGAATCCGCCGTTTTTGGTTGACGAATCCAACTTTTTTGGTTGACGAACCTCTTGGTTGACGAATCCGACTTTCTGGTTGACGAACCTTGGTTGACGAAACCACCGTTTTTAGTTGTCGAACCTTGGTTGTCGAAGCGTTGGTTGACGAATCCGCTGTTTTGGTTGACGAATCCGACGTCAACCAGAACGATGCATCAAGGCGTTACAGTAAGCATGAATTTCAATTCCACACTTTTTTCCGCATTGTTCACACCTTGAGGCATATAAAGAATGACAGGTAGCCGGCCATCACAGGGATCAAAGTGATGCTCTTAGTTCTGACCGTTTCTTTGCTCTTAGTGTTTTGAATCGGAGCACCACGCCCTTCAGATTCCAAGAGTGAAACACTAAAACGGAGGCGCCGTCGTCAATCGTTGACTTCCTCTGGCAGAAAGGTCAGATGCACCTTTCCAATTTCCTTTGAACAAGCATGTTCCATCACATGCCATCACCCAACTAGTCGCATATCGCAAGGTTCAGCGCCGGGCAATAGCAGCACCATTTAGCCTGATTTCTGAGTCGAAGAAATGGGTACCCGGAAATTTCACCAGTCTTGTTGGTGGTCCAGTTAAACTCTGCCAATGAGGTCGACCTTGTCCAGCCGATGCGGTCGAACGAGGCATTTCTTTTTGTGAGATGAAAGATTAGCCGATTAACCGGAATAGATTCACTCCCCACAAGCCAAGTGATCTCACCAAACATATCCAAATATTGCATTCAAATTGCATTCTTATTCCAGTCATTGTATTGACATCAGGTGCTGCCTTCCAGCTAGCGGCCTTGGCATGTGGCCCATACCATGAAATCACCTCCGTCGGAGCACCGAGTCTGTCGTACAGCCATGGAAGCAATAATTGGAAGCTGACGGAAACAATTCGAAGACTTCGGAACATTGAAAACATACAGGTAGCTATAATTTCTAATATTTCTAATTATATTGAGCAGTTTGTAGCAGGTGCACCTTTGACAATGTAAATATAGTACTTAAGATACTCAAGAAACATAATGAAACATAGCTTCACCTGCTTTTCCCATGCTGTAGCACCGAGTTTTTGGACACCCGCTCCTTGGGGCAAACAGACAAGACCTGCAGGCAATCCGTAGCATTCCATTTGGGATTTGGGTGTGTCGATTGAAACAGCCATTTATAGTCGAGAGCTTCCGATGGCTTGCATAAGTCCATGGATCAGGTTCTTGCGCCGCCAAAACAACATGATGAATGGGCTCGATCCCTTTAAGACTGAAGAGCTTGCAGCTTGCAGGGCAGATCAAGAAAGAACTGCTGGTTGTGTTGAGTGAACACATCCCAGGCCATGGCATAATATTGGTGAACGAGCCTTCTATGGCATGGCAGACAACTCAGCTGTCTTTTGAGGTGTTGAAGGTGCAATGTAGCATATTTACTGCATCACTTTGCAATAGAATCGCTTAATGTCTGACTGCCGGACTCTGAAAGTTGTTTGTTAAATCACCTGAGCATGAATCATACTAGTAGTGAGAACTTGAGTGGGTTGCCCTTCTTCCATTCCAAAGCAAGTCCGCGGACACCCGTCTCTTTTGCAGCACAAAAATATACACACATTGCATCATTTTACAAATTGTAGCAAATAATTTATAATCATATCAAAACGACAGAAAACCAAAACACATTCGATCCGGGTCAAGATACACTTGATGGGGAAGGCTTTTTTTGTGTCATGTTTCCAATGTTTGATCACATGGATGTGTTTTGTTATGTACACCTTTGCCATACAATACACTTTCACTGTACTTTTCATATCTCCAGCTTTCAAGCCCTTTGCGTTGTCCCTTCGCATGGAATAGCCACGGAATTCCTCCACCTACAACCTGAGGAGATAGATGAAGGTGGATTCAGCCTCTTTGAGGCGTGAGAACCGACGCATGCAGCCATTCCGTGTGGATGTCATACCCAGTCATGATTCAGTAGATCTCTGTTGAACTGTTCTATGCCTAGTAATTTGCTAAGTATGATTCGGAGATTCATAAGATATCATAATGTGATCATAATGTGTAAATCTACTCAGGAAGATTCTAAATTCACACGAAAGAGTAGTCTCACATTCACCCAGCAGAAATAAGTGACACTTGAGCAGCCCCTCTTGCCTCATGAACTTCAAATTTCAATCATCCAACTTTGGGGAAAAATCCCCAAAGTGATGTCAGAGTTTGACACTTCATCACCCCCCAAACAGTCTCGAAGATAGATTCAAAATCCCAGGATCTTTCCGCATCTTTGGCTCAGTATTTGAGTCCACTTCCGCAGCGTAAACGGGAAAACGCAACGTGACCACGACATGTTGCCGTTGCCTGAGCTGCATGAGGACAGGTGTTTGAATTGCAAATAGCGGCAGCATTTTTGATGTTTCCATGGCAGTAGTTCTGTTGGGATTCTTTCCAGTAAAATCAAATCCGACACAGTTCTGTTCGATTGGAAGGAATTGCTAGCCGCTGCCTCAGGTGATTTTGTATGCTTTTCCAGTCGAAGTACAGTGATTTTAATGATGCAACTCGTGGGAAGAACATTTGCTTCCATACCGCCACGCAGTGGAAGTGTGTCTGAGGCAAACATTCTCCCGTAACAAGCCTGCAAGTGAAGCCTTATTCAAGCCATTGGTATGCCAACCTGTCAGCACCCTGGATGTGTTGGCCGTGGCCACTAGCTGAGGTATGTCACTGAAACCAATGCCTCGTTGAGTTGCCAGACATGGAAGGATTATCTTTACGATGCGTTGAAGCTTGAGCCGCGGATTCGTTTCATGCAGAGAATGCAAGAGGATGGATCAGCAGCCTTCTGCCTCTCGTCATGTGATAGTTGTCAAAGGATATCAATCTTTGAATACCCTTTGGCAGAGGCATACAGATATGTCAATGTGTTGGTAAGTCTTCTGGCCAATTCTCAGCACGGCATTAGGGACCTTAAGATCCTAATTTGATACATCCGGGGGCATCAACCATTGTCAACCAAGGTACTGGTAGTTCAGCGTTTGATCCAAGAGGAACATGTTCAAATGTTAAGATTTCCACCTGTAAAGCCGAAAACAACCATTTGGTGGACAACTCATCAACATATGTGTCAACATCACCATTGCTTTGTATTTGCATTATCACCCATAGCATCCAAAACATCAATTTCAACAGATAATTGAGCTTGTTGGATTCCCTACTGTCAACATGCTTGTGTTTTCATCAATAAGATTTATTGGTCTTTACCGCAAGCAAATGAGAGTGACTCAGGCTATAATGCCCTGCGGCCGCTTGGTGAAGATTTCGAGGACCTGCCAAAGATTAAAGCTTGGATTCTGATAGTTCTCAAAATTTGTGACAGGAGAGTGTTGGCTACCATTTTACTTTCTTCAAAGAAGGCACGTACAGGCAATGGTTGCAACCTGATTCCATGAAATTGCTTGCATCAATCAGTTTTTCTTGCACCAAAATGACTTGCACTGTTTTTGCCCATACGACTAGCAGTTGGTTTTCTGTTGAACACCTTTGCCCATTCACCTTTCAGACTTGCTTGGACAAGAACCTACGATGCTTGGTGCCTCTTCTGCACAAGAGTGAATGCAAATCAGCCAATCATTAGACAAGCACCGGAACTGCAGGTCCTCACAAGGTGAGCAACACTATGGAAAGTGGACAATCTTCATGGATCATCTTTGTTGCGAGACCATGGAACCAGAAGAAACAGTCTGAATCCCAGATTTTTTTAAAACATTTTTCCAGGCCCTGGCAGGCCGA
Source organism: Breviolum minutum Mf 1.05b.01 (assembly GCA_000507305.1). NCBI lineage: Eukaryota > Dinophyceae > Suessiales > Symbiodiniaceae > Breviolum > Breviolum minutum. Next base: position 39,659 of record DF239279.1, read on the forward strand.
AGAAGACTTCGACACTTTGGATCCCCAGGGTTGATTTTTCTGACAAAAACTCGTCAGGCTGGGGAGACAGAGATGAGATATGCACCTGCTGGATACAAGTTTTCTATCCCGCTCAATGACATTTTGATGGCGAAGGGTCTGGATCTAAGTTAAGACTTCACAAGTCCGTGTCCCAACTGTCCATGATTTCGAGTTGATGGTATACTGATGATCTGCGGCGAAATGACCTTGCCTGCATTCAGGTGGATACTTTCAGGCCAAGGATGGATCAAAGGCTGCTGATTGGGAGTTGCCAGTTCGGATTGGCAAGACAGACAGTGCCTTGACTGCCAAAAAAGTTGGTGAAATTTGCATAAACTCACCAGTTGAAAAGAGCAGAGTTCAGTGGAGTACAATATTTCAAGATACTTCAAGCACTTAGTCACGTAAGTTAAGTCAAGTGCTTTATTTTCTTTTTCATTTTGACATCTTTTGATATCTTTGACTCTGAGAGGTGACACCATCTTGGCAGGAGCAGGACTATCAGTGAAGCAGTGAAGCCAAGAACTTGAGGTCTAAAGGTCCCATGTCACATGGCTCTTGTACCGACATGTGTGAGTTTACTGGAATCTGTTGCATGTCATCGAAATTATATGAAATTATCTAGATTTGTTAAATCAGCCGTCTATCCAAATCATAAGTGCATGTGTTCTGCTGATTTGCGCAGGAATGGATGACTTGGAATCAACGGAACGACCCCAGGTGGATGTACGTCTTAACGCGCCTCCACCCCGCGCAGATGCAAGGCTGGGAAATCCATCATGGCAGCCCCTGTGACACCCGCCCTCCGTGGCGGTTCAGGTTTGTGGAGATCGACGGGTTGATCCATGAAGTTTCTGGCAACTTGGCAATGTTGGATTTGGATGATTTGGGATGTAACAGTAATGGATATTGATGGGTTTTGTGGACCATGAAAAGATTTGGAACAGTGAGAACATGATGAGCTACTGAGATAACCTTGTATGAGAAGATGACAGGTCCAGGTGATACTTGCGCCATTTTTTCAGGTGACATTGTGGCCAATTGGTCTGAAGAGGAGTGGCCGCGTCTCATGCGTTGCCGCCTTCGCTTTGGCATTCGTGGCTGATCGTGACTGATATATTCCGAGTTGTAATTGCCGAAGCCTGTCACCCGCCATTTGGCATTGGAAGCTGATTTTTGTTGCAAACGATTTTCGGAAGCTTCCCAAAGACTTGCCAGTCAAAATTCTACGATTCTACGCAGTGTATCATGATTCATTATTTGATGATCATGCGCATGCGCACTTTGCATGAATTCAGTGATTCAATGGGGCATTTCTTTTCCTCTATTGCCTCATAAACAATCCAAAATCTCTGATTTGTACAAAGCACCTTGGGGTCGACCTCTCAAGTGACAAAGTCACAGGTATTTGGGTTTCCACCCCCAGGCGATCTGGCCTTACAGCTTGTGAAATAGGCTGTAACGGCCTATGCTTTTTTCGATCTCGACGCGCGTCGAGGTGTATTTATACGCATACTCTTAAGAAGACGTGTGAACGCGATGGAAAGAAGAATCTCAGACAAGGACTTGCAAGGTGTGTCTCAAAATTAGAGGAATCCACCATGTTTTTCTTGCCTACTGAAACTATGATGTCCATGGCATTTTGGGATCTCTAATTTTGAGGCATCCCAACATGCACTCTCCATTACTATCCCAATGCTCCAGTAGACTGTTCATTCTTGTTCCTCTTCAAATCCAGGACACAGGGTCACTTGAAGTTTTAGGTTTCACGTGCCCTCGCATATCGAATTTATTCACCTCCACGGCAGGGTTCACTCGGACCGGGATTAAAAATTTGCCAGACTTTGTTTTTTCCAAGTAATGTTGTGTTTGGCGTTTTATTTGCATAACAAGGGCAATCCCCAGCTTAAAGCCATATCTTTCGGGAGTGGCCATGATTCATCCACCTTAGCCTCGGCCTTTGGCACGTAACCATTTCCCAACCAACGTGCCATTCGACTAGGCTTGTGGCCCTGACAGTTGGAAGGTGCAGGGTTTGAAGGTTGTCGAGGGTCCTTGTAGACACCGAATGCTGCCACCCGCGTCCATATCATTGTGGAGAGAGATTGAATTATATATGTTGAAGATTTTTGAAGCAAACAAACCAAGAACAAAATGAACAAAGCACTTGTTTCCTACGACACCTTTGAGAGTCAGCGAGTTTCGTGGAGGCTCGCTGCGAAAAGTTTCGCAAGCCTCTCAGATACACCTCAGATCTGAAAGTGTCAAAAACATATTGCTGACATTGCGGACTATGTAGCTTTCATTAGCCTGGCTTTTAGGCAAAATCACTCCAACCTTCAGTCCGCCCTTCAGTGGCCTGGGGCCTAGTGCAACAAAGTTCATTATTTGGATTGACATCAGAAAGCCCTGAAGAGAGATACGTATGAACCCTGTGGTCAACGAAAGGTTCACACAAACTCAACAAAGATCAAATCACACTAATTTGAGCAGTCCAACAAACATTTAGATACAGATACATGGAACTGACATGTATGCTCCAGACTTGCCTTGTTGACAAAGCTCACATCAACAAATGTGTTCATCGAATCCGAGAGTGCAAGGAAAGCCATGTGATCATGTAGGAAGCTGACTGTCACAAACTGTTGAATGAGGAGAATACCAAGACAACAAAGGCATGAATCAAACAAATGCAAATTATGAGTTGGGTTCGTCTTTGCGTTTTTCTTTCTATGATTGGGCTTTGATTGGATTTTTGGGATGATTTTATGATGCCATGCATCCCCATCATGTTTCCTCGGATGGACTTGGCCTACATGTTGTGTTAAATGAGAAGGGAAAGAACTGGACTTTACAATGACCCTAAACAATTTACATAATCAGCAACTACGGATAACTAGACTAGACCCTAGATATTGGACCCCCAAAGAAATCATAATGAAACCCCAGATGAAGCCTAAAAGGAAACGTTTGGTTTAGATGCACCTAAACCCCCTAAATGAAGCACACAGGAAATGAACTGTAAAGAATCCCTTACCCGAACTTACTGGAACTCTAAACTTGATGGGAATTGTAGCTGTTTACCCAAGTTCGTGGGGAAAAACACTTTGGTCAGTCTCAAACTTTGCAGGTATCAATTCAGCCCCTGAAAAAAATCGTGGATTTGTGGAGGGGCGGGTCTACAGACACATTGTAAGCATTTGAAGTATCCAGTCATGGGCACGTCAAGTCCTTCTAAATGGTTGGCGTCAAATTTCATGCATTTTCATTCAAGATTATCTGAACATCCTTGAGAGTAGGGAAATGTCTTGTCTAAATTCCCCCTCCACCGCTTTCCAGCGACTCACCTTTTTCATTTTGTTTGCCCCCACACTGCCAACACTCAGGCTCCCAGATTGTAAACGTCGACAGTCCGGATGAGGCATGACATGACATGACATAATTTGGGAATATTGATAAACTGCGGCTGACCGCTTGATGGCAATGAAGCGTTTCACAGCTTTTCCTCTTGTGCGTTTTGAACCTCCAACGTGAGGTTGCTTACTGCAGATGTCGTTTGCGTTTGGAAACTTGGAAAAGAAAGATCAGACTTGTGACATAACTGGTACGCATAGATTCGCTGGTGGCCGGAAGTTCAGGTTCTGACATTTTGGCGAAGAATCCGAACATCGGAGTTTATGTTGAAGTGGAGGTCACCAACATCGTTCATTAAGGATCAGCCCATTAGCTGCTTAGCCCATTCGAAGCTGACTGCAGGTCCGCTCTAATGCTGACAATTTGAGTTTGGCCGTGGTGGACTTTGAGAACGGTGGTCGAAGCAGTTAGGGAATCCCAGGTCGGTGTGGGGTTCCAAATTCCCAGTGCTGGTAATGTTTACTTAAGGTGTGACCTTCAGTCCAGAGACTGGGGCAGTTCTTCGTTGGGAGCTTATTTGTTTTTGATTTGAATGGAGCAACAGATCCAAGGAATTGATATATTTTTAACATTTTTAACAGCATGTTCAACATTCAACATACAATTTGCTGTACCATCATTTGTTGCACAAAATGGTAACTTCTTGTCCCTTCTAGTTCCCTGTGTTTCATGTCTCTTCTCATTTGCGTTTCACCATTCTAAAATCACACCTTTCCCGTTTTGCTGAGCCAAGAGTCGCGAGACCAAGGTGAACGCAAGGTTCGAGAATCTCCCAGGGCCATTGAAGGAACGTGCGCCGGCAGAGATACCACGGTTGGGCGATTTGTAGTGATGCTCCGTAAAAACCTGTAGAAGGTGCGCATTCATTAGATTACTGTAATTCAGCTTGGTGGTGCTTGACCCATATTTACTATCATTTACCCAGATTTGCCGAAACAGTAGTCCTGTTCCGCTTGGTTAGCTGAATCTTGGGAGTTACAAGAATGTTGCGGCAGGTGTTGAACAGATTTGAACACCGCCTTTGTCTACAGTGAGAAACAGCCAATTTTTGAGCTCAAAAAACACTAAGCAAACTTTACAGAGGGAGATGTGAAAAAACTAGTCTAGGACTCCCAAGCAAACATTTTCTGGAAACAGCATGTTCTGGGAACAACAACACCGGCAGAGGGCAGGCAAAGCCGGTGGGGCATCAGGAGACCCAAGTTCCAGAGTAATTACAATAAGAATCATCATATTATCAATATGTATCAATATCATCTATATTCCTCCGTTGTAGATGTCTTCTAGTATCGTCCAAATGGACTTTCAGTACTTCACCGTGACATTGTGACATTGCTGCCAGCATTTCCGGTCACTCTGCCCAAACTTGCCATGGCGACGAAGTCAGCGCGGCGTCCTCTTGAATTCTTGTGGGACGGGTTGATTTGGCTGGCAGTTGCCTGCCATCTGTTCCTATCTCCATACACAAAGGTTGAGGAGAGTTTCAACCTGCAAGCATGCCATGACATCTTGAGACATCATTTTAACTTGCAGGCTTGGGATCATTTACAGTTTCCTGGGTCTGTTCCTCGGACTTTTCTTGGCGCATTGGGAACTTCCATTGTTGCTTTCCCATTTGGTGGCCTTCGGGGGCCTATGCTGTTGCGAGCCGTGCGCCTGGTGGTTGGAAGTTTCTCAGTTCTTGCCACGGCGCGATTTCGCGCCGTCATGGCACAGGAATGGGGTGAAGCTGCCTCGCGCTTCTTCGCAATCATTGTGGTTGCACAATTCCACCTTCCGTTTTATATGAGCAGAACACTACCCAATGTGTTTGCACTACAAATTGCAACGTTGGCGCATGCTGAATTTCTACAAGCAAACTCTGTTTCTGCTTACAAATGCCTGATTCTTCTAAGCTTAGCTGCTGCAGTATTTCGCTGCGATTTGTTGGTGTTGATTGCTCCTGTAGGTTTGTCTCTTCTTTGGCAAAGACGTGTAACTTTCTTTAAAGCTGCTTTGGTCACGGCCCTTGCAGCCTTTCTGGGCGCATGTCTTTCGATCGTTGTGGACTCCATCCTCTGGCAACGGTGGCTATGGCCAGAGTTTGAGGTCTTGTGGTTCAACACAGCTGAGAACAAGTCCAGCGAATGGGGAACCCAACCCTTTCTTTGGTATTTCTATTCAGCTTTACCAAGAGCACTCTTGGGAAGCTTGCCATTGGCCTTGCTAGGTCTGTTTCTTGAGCCAAGATCTCGACTGCCAGTGGCTGTGGCCATGACATTTGTCTTACTCTATTCCTTTTTGCCGCATAAGGAGTTACGCTTCATCTTCCCCGCATTGCCGCTCCTCAATGCTGCAGCTGCTTCCGGAGCTGCACGTGTGATCCGCTGGAAGAGGTGGAGGTTCATGACCTTGGGGGTTGCTGGCTTATGCAGTGGCAGTTTTCTGGTGATGTTGGTGATGAGCTTCGCATCATATCTGAACTACCCTGGTGGTGTGGCCATGACAGGTCTACATTCGATAGAAAGCATGAAGGGCACAAACTCACTTTCAGTTCACATTGGCAACTTAGCGGCCATCTCTGGAGTATCCCGATTTCTGGAGGATGGGCAGAATTGGACCTACTCAAAGAAGGAAGGTCTTAGTCTAGAAGACTTGGCGAAGCATGGGTACGATCGATTGATCTCTGAATATCCGGAAGTACCTGGATATATTTGCATTTCACAAGTTGAGGGTTTTCAAGGTCTATCTTTCTTAAGAACGTGGCCTTTTTTGAGGGCCAAATTGTCGCCCCAGATATTTGTGCTTGCAAAGTCAGGTGGTACAACGATCCAATGTAACAAGGACTCCTTGACTTGGAGTGCCGCATCTCATCCGCAGTACCAGCCCTTCGTGGCACCATGAACAGAATCGCGAGAAGATGCTGGGAGTCAGCTTCTGATAAAAGTCTGGGTATCTCAGAGTCAGAACTTGAATAGTCTTTGTATATTTCAATATAATTCATGACATGAGTCGAAGATAGGTAGAGGAAATATGCTTAAAGCAGGTTAAAACACACAGCACGTGTTTTTGTTCAGCTGCTGTAACATGAGCCTTGTTTGCTTCCATCGTTTCCAATTCTCAGCATGAAGCGTGCGTACATCATGGTACATGTAGGATCATCTAGTTATTTACTGTAGAGCTTGAGATCTGGGTCTCTCTGTGTGCTTCACTTCAATGTCAATGCATCGCAACGTATGAATGACTCACGATTGAAACTTGCAGGTACATTCACCTGCTTCCGCCAGCACCACCACAACGTCGTTTCGAGGCTGTTTTGTTTCGGATCGTGGTCATTGCATGTTGTTGCTATGAGTCAAGTCACTTCTTGACATTGCCAGTCTTGACTGTTTGCAGGGGGCTATGGGTTTGTATTTGCAGGGTTTGGGTGGCCCAGCAGATTACTGGAAGCTGTGGAACTGCACTCATCGAAAACCAAAAGCTCGAGATCGGGAAGGGTACATTCATGAATGAACCCTCGTACGATGCATTCTAGAAGCGTATACAGCTAAATAAATCTATAATGTTTACTATGTATACGTATATAAACTAGATATGTACATATGATATTTTTCAGAAATCATATAGCCATGCATCAATATGTCATATGTCAATCAACCATGCAATATTACAACTTCCAGACTTCCGACTTCTGGGAGAAGCGCCCAGGTGGCCAGCTGGCTTTCTTTCGGCAATGGCGAAGTGGAGGTGGTGTCATGCACCTAGTGGACCAAGGACACGAGTCATGAACTCGTCCTCAGCTCCCTCGATTCAACCGCAATCTTTGGATTTGAAATTGCTTGATTCAAAAAAGGGCACAACAGATTTGGTGGGTTGCTTGTAACGCTTTGGCTGGAGACTTTTAATGGCAAACTCAGGCATCTGATGAGGCAACGTCTCAAAAATGGGTGAACTTCTCAGCAAGACGCAGCTTTCAAAATTGTAGTATTGTTCGCACATCATCGACATGATCGTGGCAGTGCTTGGTTGATGAAGGTCCGCCAGTTTTCATGTTTTGGTTTTATTTTGCTAAGGAAACGACGGGCTTTTGTACTGACTTGAGGCGCTTCTTTGCATCTTACAACCGGCTCGCTTTTTGATGGTTTTTGGGAGATTCTGCTGGATTTAAGGCTTTCAATCTGAGGGATTGATTGAAGTCAAATTTTTGGTCCAGGTGGGCGCAAGGCCCAAGGCTGTCTCTATGTTTGGCTTTCCGGGACGTCGGAGCATACCATGCTCTTATCACCCAGGTGGCAGAGAAGAGCGACAGAAAGACAGCATCAGGGTGACAACCGGGAACACGTGTCAGGTCAACAACACTCCGCCCATACAACCGTCTCCATCTGCAGACGCCTACGAGGTGAGATTTGCAATACTTGCATGGCTGCACAGAAGGGTGATGCTATCATCTAGCAGCTATGTATGACGAAATCCAATCATTTCCTGAACTATCCTGCACCGATCTGTGTCAGGAATCCAAGTGGAGCCTTCTCTATGGAGACGATGATCATCCACTGGCAATATAGCGCATAACCCAGTTCATGATCCTTGCAGGATGCCAAGTACACAGGCTGAGATAACACGTTTGCAGTTGAAACCTAAAGCAGTTATTCTAACGCCTCCAATTGATTATTGCAGCCTCAACTTGAATTTTTGCTTTTGGATGTAGTTGGTAGAATGTCTCTGCTGATCAGCATTGTTCCCATCTTGATCAGGTGATACCAGATTCGTCCAAAGCAGTAGGAGTTGGCATTTGGTAGGATAACGGACACTGTTTCAATTGTACATTGTGGGTCCTAACACATTCCATATCATTCATATTATATATACAGGTATATTTGTATACATGATTTGTGTCTGGACCTGAAATGACCTGAATCGCATGCTTTCCCTGGTTGACTAAGGAGTATGAAATTTCTGAATTTAGCAAGGACAAGACTTTTTACGATGCAAGTCTCGAGCCCAACTGACTTGCTAGAATCTGCTAGAAGCCACTTCTTGTCTTATTGGCAATGACACTACTTGCCAGCACCTCCAAATTTGTTGATCAATCAACCACTGCCGCAAACTAAGGGCCAATGTTTCTATGCGCAATTTGCCCAGACCTGAAAAAAACGATTCGTGTTGAACAAAAATTTGCATTTGAATTCTCATGGTCGTGGTTTAATCTTCTGGGTGCTGTGAGCCCAAATCTGGAGGCTGAGATCTTAATCGTTGGATCCAAGAATGTCCACATAGGCAGGAAAGATGTGCACAACGTCCCTCTTGCAATTGCCGCCTCTGCTGTTACTCTTGAATCGAAGTCAGCAAAGTTGTTAGCATTTTGCCAGGAAGCCAGTGTGATTCTAAATACACTGCGCAGCCTAGACTTTATGCCGGTCAAAGCTCATGATGACGTCTCGATTCTCGATTGTTCAAGGTTGAGAGGTCCGCATGGGGACAAGTCCTCACACATTGACATAAAGGGACGTAAGAATTGCACAAGGATTAACCTCATGCGGATCAGAAATTCACGGATGCACCACTGGTGCTGCATGATCTCAAATGGTTCAAAATGCTTTTCGCCAATGCCAGTGCTGTCTGACGGAATGTTGGGCACAATTTGCACTGACTAGAGATGGTTCAGAAGGAAGGTAATTGTGCCCATTGTATTCTGTGGATTCCTACGGTAGAAAATGGAATCAATATCCAGTTCGTTTTTTTCCTTTGCAAGCCTCTCCAAGTTTGTTTTCTTTTTTTGGCTGTATTTTTCCGTTCCGAACCATGCTCTTTGCACGATATTTGCACGCAGTTCACGTTTCTGTTTGCTGTGCAGAAAGAACTCTCCGTTTTGAGATTTGGTTTGAGAATCACTGCAATCACTGCATTGGTAGTGAGGAGGAGTCGTCCCTGTTTGGCTGCTTTAGCTTGGCTTAAGCAGTGAAGCCGCAGCCTGCCAAATCACCAATCATGAATCCAGTAGCTTCCTCATGAATGCGAGAGAGTCAGAATCTAGCATAGATATTATGATATAATTATGCAATAGATATTCATGTATCATCATATATCAAAACGATATCAAAAGGATGGAATATAGAATGTCAATGAAATTGCTATACAAGGCTATACAATCACATCCAAATCTCTTCATGGCACGAAGGTCAAAGGCAGGGGCAACGAAACGAAACCACTTGCAGCGCCAACGTGACTTCGAAGTCAGCGATTTAGTTGCTACTTTGGGCCTCCCCCAAATATATACTTTTTGAGTCACTATTAATATGGACGCTAACGTTAGGGCAGCTTACTATAGATGCCAAAGACAGACCTTTGATCAGGTTGGACCTTTGTACATAGTGTGGAGCTCAGGACAGGTTGTCGATGATTTTGTGCACTGCCAGGGTTGGATGTCAAAGAACTGCACGCCTTCGAGGTGGAACACTTGGAGGAGGGACTTGGGGAATGGTGTCGCGCGGGCCTCAAGGAGGCACCGACGTACACGCATGAGACATCCGACCCTCGTTGGATGTGTTGCTTGCTGATTCGGACTTAGGTTTGGAGTACAAGCATATGGCGTCCTTCGTTGGCATCTCAAAGCATTTCATCTATTTTACTATACCACCAACCTGTAGTGAAATCATGTTCTCCAAAAGAAATGCAAACCACCAAACCATATAAATCATGCCAAATCAGATGTTCTTGGAGAGTCTCACAGTCACCCTTTCTATCCATTTCTGTATTTTCACCCCCATCGCTGTTGAATTGACCTTACGCAGCCGTTCTCGCTCTGCGGCCGCAAAAGCCTGGCCAGCTATACTGACTAGACTCCAAAAAGATTGGTGTGCCGTCATTCCTGTTTGAAGTGAGATGGTTTCAAGATGTGAGAAAAATCCAGGAAATGAACTTCTCTGATGGGTTGAGTTGGTTCATGTTTGAGTGCTGTTTTCCGACGGTTGCGGCACACCAAGATCAGTCTTTAGAATCTTGCCCTCCTGCGACGAAAATTTCAAAAACCATAAAAATCTCAAAGCTCGAAAAAACACAAAAATTGGGAAGGGAATGTGCCAGAGAAGCTCAACTGCAACTGAGAGAAACAGACCAAAGTCAGCAGCTTGATGTCGGCTTGATATGGATAGATCGCGAAAAGTTGTGTTTTATTTATGGAAGTGTCCTTTATGAGAGAGCCTAATATATAGCTTTGTGCTTCATCCAGCGATCCTGAGGATTGACTCCATGCGGCGATGCCTAGAAGGTCGACCGAAAGAGAGGAGTCGCTCTCCACCCTCAAAGGAGAGAGAGGCCGACGGCCGGTTGAATTAAAAGGTGAATCTTTGAAGCATGAATCGGATGCCATCGGGAGATGCGTTTGCTGCATGGTTTAACAGAACTGACCAGGGTGTGATTCAATGTTCCGGCACCAAAAACAATAGTTGCAAGCTCAGACATGTCAAGCTTAGATGCTGAGCCTGTGGCCTGTGCACTGTCATGACTGCCGTGTGAGCCTGTGAACAAAGCCATCACTGGGTTGTCTTTCCAGGTGACATGAGATGTGCTCGCGAACCAGAGCTTCATGTTCTCTATGCGACTCAACCGGAATATCTTGATTGATATTTCATGATATTTCGCTGTTCTTGCCGTTGATTCAGCTGGTGGTGCTGCTGTGCTGCCTGTTGCAAGTGCTGTGATGGCTGTGATGTCATGTATGGAAGGCAGCACGACAGGCTGAGAATCTTCAGAGCTAGAAGATAGTAATTATTTGCCTTTACACCCTGGAAGATGAACGGCCGGAACCTACAAATCACCCATTTAGAAACCATGAAAAGAAAGGAAAATGATATGAACCAAACCTCCCTGATTATGTTCCATGTTAATCTTCAGGGTTGTAATTGTAATCCAAATTGCTTGCTACAACTACAACTCTGCCAATTGTGTGCCAATGAGGCTTCGCCACTTGACCAGCGCATACCACAGATCAATATTCAGGGTGTCACTTGGATATACTTGGATGGTGTACAAGTAGGCCATCCAATCACAGCTTCATGTTTATTTCAAAGTCATTTTCCTGTGCCCATCAGTAAGCCATGCGGACTCAACGTGTGTTTAAGGAAGTTGACCTTTTGCAAGATTCGCTCAGAAAAGCAAATTGTCGCATGTCTGCTGCTCAGATTTGCTCAGATATGCACAATAGAAGTTGTTGTCAGATATTTGCCACAGGGTTTTGTCAGTTTCACGGCATTTGTGTTTTTTCCACAACCCGTGCTGACTTTGAGGAATATTTCTGTTGGTGCTGCGACGACAAAAAGCTTCGCACAGCTTCTTACACTGGCGCAGTCGGCTGGAAGTATTATCCTCCACTTGTCGGTACATGCCAATGACTTAGATGGGCTGCCTATAGTTGTGATTGAGACTTCAAACCACCATCTTCCCACAAATACAAAATAAACTATGCATGTAATTATGATCATTTATGATTTGTCCATCCAGACATACTGTACTGTACAACACATCTGCTTGCCAGTGCATGACTGGATACTGAGGTGGTGAATGCAGAGACAAATGTGGGAATTGTTTTCGAGAATGATTTTGGAGGCGCACACATCCTCTACCGTCCGCAATTGGAGGAGCTGCTTGGAAATGGACAGCAACTTGGCATGATGATACCATTTTCAGCAGAGGCAGAGGTGTCAGTTTGATGAGTTTACAAACTTCGATTTGAGGCAGCTTGATGGATTATCTTTTGTTTTCATCAATGGATGCTCCTCAGAACCTTGGCATCGTTCGGTTTCACGACTGTGTGACATAGAGGTGAGTGTTTCCCAAGCATAGGGAAAGTTGAAAAAAGCCCAGGAAAGCATTGCGGCTCTCTTGGTAGAAGCAGGATGCAACCTTGTCATCGCAACCCGCGGCAACTTTGACTAAACTATGCCTCCGACGCAAGGTGTTATTTTTCCTTGTCAATGCCACAACTGTTGATCACTGTTGCAATATAGTCTTTTTTTGACATCTCTTCACAATGTTTGCTGAACATGGGCACCTAGGCAAAGTTTATGATGCAGCCGTCTGAGTCCTAACAATTTGAATCTCTTGCAGGATCACCTGCCAAACAGGTTCCCACTGGTTTGGTTACTGAGGCGACAGTGTTCACGCAGCAGCTGCTCAGCAGAGAAAGCCACAGTTGCAAAGTGAAACTTCGGTGACCTTCAGCCTTGTGAGCATTCTCAATTAGCATACTTATGATATAAGCGTTTAATCATATTCAATTGCATTAATTATGATTCTATATTGATATCATTATGATATCCATAGCAATTCAAGATGTTTAAAAAAAACGCTTGAGGTTTTACTATGCGCTTGGATCACAAGTTTCAGTGCGTTCAGCCTTTGAGAGAGCTCAGCAAGTTCTACGGGTTGATCCAGACCCAAAGGTGCCCCCCCAAGTGCAGAGAAGGTCGACAATTCCAACAGGTCTTGAAAGTACATGGGTGTTTCCAAAAATAGGGGTAAACACCCCAAAATGGATGGTTTATAATGGAAAACCCTATTAAAATAGATGATTTGGGGGTACCATTATTTTCGGAAACACCCACATGTCAGACTGAAACGACCTGAAAAAACGATCTTATTTTACCATTTTAGCTTCTCTGTTACTTTTACTTTCTTAATACTTTCTTATAATTTCGTCTATTCTCTTTTTGTATGTAGGGCTTTGTCACCGTTTCGAACAGTCTTGAATTTTAGGCTTTTGATGTCTGATTTGAGTTTTGAGTCTCATTTTTAGCTTGCTGGCTCTCATTGGAAGTGGCCACTCTGAAACCTTTGCAGGTGAAGGCCAGTGCTGCATCTTGGCAACGCAAGTTGTTTATTCATTTCTTTCACCTTGAAACGGATGAGTTGGCTCTTTTTAAGCTGCAATGGCATTGACATTACGACTTGCCAAGGACATGTTTGTCCTCTTTGGTCAGCACGCTGCTCGCTCTCAGACCCTGCCTCGTAGACCCTTGCATGTTCACGAGTCAGCAGATGGTGGCTAGTTTGCACCAAAGGAGTATGTAAATGTATGATTGATCCACAAGCCGTGCAAGAAAAAGAAACACCACAAACAACATCAAACAACAGCAGGCTCATCACAACAGCTTTCTTCTTCAATCAAATCCTTGCAGGTCAGTCTGGCTTGCGATCCGAGAGTTGGGATTTGGGTGCGTCAGTGTCTTGGCCACGTTAGTGTCTTGCCAGGGAAGCCTACAGATGCGGTTGAAGCCGCCTTCAACCAACATCTGTGACAGGGCTCAGGCTCCATAATACTGTAAGGCATGGTCAAGTCATCAATAGAGCATGGATTGTGCAATACATTTGAAATACACCTGAGGGTTTACCAAATGCATTTGATGCGTCTGCGTAAATGTGTGCGAATGCTGATGAGCTAAGGGTTGCTTGCCACCGCGGGTGGAAGACTATATTGACAGAAGTGCTGTGCGCAGCCCAGTCTTCACTTGCAAGTTGGTCTTTGCATAGCTTGACTCTGCAAGATGTGCTGACATTCCCAGTCCATTTGTGAGATGTCCTCTCAAAAGCTTCAGGTTTTATGTGATATTTTGCGAAACTTTGAATCGAGCAGTGGCAGCTGGACACAAAGTGGAAATGACATGAAATAAATTGAAATAACATGTATATCATTGTGCATGCATTGCTAGAAGTTGAAGGAAAAGGAGGCACCAGGCACCTGGGTTCAAATGGCTTCAATATCTTGTTTTGTTACAGGAATTCTGGTTTGGAAACACCTTTAGGTGCCGTCTTCCAGTACTATTAGCTCTATGCAGAGTACCCTGTGATTGTTGACTGCTGAAAAGACCAATTCTTTTTGTGAGGCAACATGACAACATGGAACCCAGTGGTTTTGGGAATTTATTTTTTTGTTTCGTAGCAGTTTAGTGAACGGAGCATTAAGAATCTAAGCACTTGCCGCCTGATCAGCTGAGGAAAGCCCGCTCGAAGAGCATGCATTCTTTCTGGCCCCGAGGGGATTGGAAAAACAGTTGCCGTGCCTTTGTTCAATATACATGTGTGATGCCAGAGTGAGGTGGGACATGTTGGGGTTTCTACCTCAGCTTGCTGGCTTCCTATACATCCGTAGTTTTTGTGGAATCTGGAAAAATTAATTTCTCATATAATTATCTGAGCAGGGGAAGCTTCAAAATATGTTTACAGATGGCAGATCGTGTGACTGAGGCGATTGAATTGGCCCACTTTGCTTCTTCACCTGGGCGTTTGTTTGCAAGGTAGGAATACTTTGCAAGTTCATAGCACTGAACTTCCTGGTTTCTCCGGAGAGTCTAGTGAACCCAGTTCTGAATGTCTGTTTTTTTGCAGGAATGTGCTTTATGTCTCGATTGATGGCAAGCCAGACTTGGCAAATGTGATTCAAGGCCGGGGTTCTGTGAATTTTCACCGGCGTCCTTGCTATTGATGAGCATGAACCTACATACGGATGCTGGTGGCATCATGCACAGCATTCGATCATGTTGAATGTTAAATGCTGAATGCCTCAGAAGACTCAAACGGAAAGTATTTTTGAACATCCAGTAGAAACAATTATGTTACATGAATTTATTTTAATCCTATACCTTGGAGCATCTTGAAGCTGAATTGTAGATGTCACAATATTCTTGGGGTCCCATTCTTGCCGCTTCTTGCCTGCTTGGTGCAGGAATTTCGCAGTCTTTGGCATCCAGACGGCCACCGTTGACAGCCGTGAGTGCCTCGAGAAGTCAGAAGGATGTTCTTCAGGCCTTGCAGCAGATGGATCAGACAAGGTGCCTTTGGATGTTATGAGGGTTTGGTGGTGTCATGATATCAAAAGTCAATATCACATATAGACATGATATTTTATCTGTGGAAACCATAATATGATATCATGATATCATATTTGGATATTACATGATATTACATGATGTATTGAAACACATTTATACAACAACATCATATTAGTCGTGATTCCAAGGTTTTGGTCCAGTTCTTTTGTTTATATTCATGTTTGATGTTGATGTTACACTGTTCTGATCTCTGAGCTCCCAATCCTGGCAGGAGTCGGTTCCTACTCATTCTTGATGACCACTCTGGGGCAGTACACGCGAGCCCGGAAGTGAGAAGCCTTCTGATTCACAGCTGCAGAAAGGTGAAACAATTTGGAAACCTTGCGAAAAAAACCAGTCCTTCCTGATTTGAACAAACATGTTATTGGTGAAAAATCCCATTGAAACGATTTGAGGGCTCCAATTGGAAATTACAGCTGTAGAGATATGCACGATCCAATGAATCCACTGGTCCTAGGAGTAATATGCTTGAGACCGCAACTTGGCAGCATGTTGAGGTGACCCTTAGTTTGCTTGACCTGAAAACATTAGACAGCAGTGATCCTAGGGTTCCCCTGTGTGAGACATAAACTACAGAGAGATAACCTAGCTACAAAGAAATGCGACATACCTGAAGAGGAAATCTCGAGAGCTAGACATCAGTCAACATATTCAGCTCAGGTGAGGAATTTGAGTTACTTGGCAGAATTATATTACAGCTGCTAGCGGTCACGAGGTCATGTTTCAGTGCCAACGGGTATTCTGCAGCTTACATCCCCGCGGAAAAGGTGCGTGTAGAAACTGAACATGGTGATTTGATGTCAATTCCCAAAACAAATCTCCTCTTCCAGGGTCCCGTTTTCAGGTTGCATGTTGGTTATTTGGGATTTTTTTTGCGCCAAACTTTCCCCAAAAACATCGACATTTCTTTCTGAGGTCTAGTAGTTTGCTCCAGGGAGCATGTGTACGAGTCCCTGGGACCTTGCAAATGTGTTAATGTGCCATTGGGAGCCTTGAGCGATGCACAGCCATATCCTCAGACAGTGTGGCCACAGGTCACTGTTGATGGAGAAAATCCGGCTAACCACCAAGGATGATAAAAATCCTATTATCTAAAGGGTTTTAATATGTTTTAATCATCCCAGGTGGTTGTTTGGGATTTCTGAACCATCAACAGTAGTATGCGAATGAGATTTAGTTCCGGAATGAATTTCTCGTCCTACGTTGTAATTCCAATCTATCCAAATTTGAATATATCCTTAGTGGTACTCTTCAGTGTGAGATGCTCACAGTATGAAATAGATTGTAATAGTGGTAAGGGATCATGTTGTGATGTCGTCAATTGCACTTCCTCATCTGTCAATGGGGTATCTTCATCCGCTGAAGGTCTGCAGAGCTCTTCTTGAAGCGTATTCACCGGCCACTTCGACCGTGTGACTTGGAACATGGTGCCCAAAGCCATCAAAATTTGACCAAGACCGAAGGAATTCTTCAGAAGTTGGCTTCGCACCCCCTGCTACTGCGGATCGGGGGAAATCCAGGTCAAGTCAATGCAACTTGCCAAAGTGTGACTCCGCAACTTAAATCACTCTGGGACTTATGCTCAAGGGACCAATGGCAGTCGGTGACGACAAGTGTTGTGCGCAGCATGTCGTTTGATTCTGATCAAGACCGTTTGGTGCGACGCATGTCAGACGATGTGGATTCTTCATTGCAGCTTACGCGGAAAATGTCGATTGATCGAATTGATGGAGTTCACGCAGAGCCATTGGTGCGAATGATGTCCATGGATGGACCACCGCTGGCGAGAATGATGTCTGTTGATGAAACCCAGGCCACGGAGAACGGTGTCGACCATTTCTAGGTGTTAGCACTTCTTGTCCTTTTTGAATGGATTCTGAGATTCCAGGAAGTTGTAAAGTTTGTAGGATTGTGACTTCTGCAAGGAACAACTTGAAAATACTCGGTGCTGACACCTGTAGCAAGAATTCGAGCACTCTGGTGGCTTTTTGCCGGATTTAATTGCATAATCCGCTGAAGAATGCTTAAAGGTGACAGGTTGTTGAAAACATGTGGTGAAGAAACTTCATCTTTGAGTCTTTGTAGCTCGCTGTTTGATTTGAGTGTCACCCAGTGAGGGTAAGGCGGCTATGGCACATTGCTACGGCCGGACCCCAGTCAGCGGGAAATTTTCTTTACACCCGTTTTGGCGAAGGGAGATGGATCTCGATTGTATACCTCAATTTGAGCGCTTCCCTACCCTGCACAGCGCATGATTCGTTCGGATGTGAACCACTGTGGATGACGTGGTGACCGAACTTGTGTGAATGAGGTGTGAAGTTGTGTTGTTGTACTTGACTATGCCATAGGCAATTAAGCAGTGCGACCAATATGTCTCTTCATGTCGCGCTATCGCATTTGTACAGTCCTTCACTGGTGAACTCATGGGCCTTGTGCCTGAGTGTGCCGTTGAAAAAAAAACGCATGCTGAAATTTTGGGGATGCACTTGTTGCAAGGTGAAATATCATGGGTGAATTTTTGAGTGCATTTTTGTATATAAAACTGGCCGGCCAAGCTGGATGAATCTGTTGGTTGGTCCACTGGCAGTTGGCACCCCATGATCCACTGACGATTTGCCCCCAGGTGCCACCGGAGCAACTGGTCTTTGTCCGTTGGCCTGGAGGAGAGGAGGTTGCCGAGCTTGTGCCAAAAGGTGCTACAGCACCCAAGGTGAACACCAAACGTCGGGACCTCGACTTTGTCATTATAATGCTTTGTTGAATTTTCGTTGAATGATGAAGGATGATGAAGGTATTTATATGAAATCTTCAAGTAATGGTATTATCTGTATAGTGAACGTATTTTATAGTGATGTATACCGTATACTGTATACATGTATGGATGCCTCTGGGTGTAGAACCACCTTTGTTGTCAATATGATCCTGCATGACTTTTGTTGGACCCGGACCTCTCACAGTTTCAGCAACCTCGAGCTAGAAGGGAACGCTGCTGTACTGTCGCTCATTTTTGGCCATTGTGTTTGACGGACACCGCCACGCACCGGGAAGTGTCTAAAGCCGGTGCTATTTGATCACTGCAATGACATCAGGTATCATCTCGAAGTTTTCTAATTTGTAAGGCTGATAAAGTAGAGTATCAATTGCATCCATGTGCATTTTCTTTGATGACATTATGACGACATAGCATACTTGTATTTCAAGCACAATTTTCTTGAATGATGTTCTTGAAGCGTTCATTGGAATGGTTCCTATTGGCATAAAGCTCCCTTCGCTGCACCAAGGATTGGAAGAACTGGTGCCACCAAGTGCTGCGTGGCCAGGCACATGGATTCGCAATATTTTCGACAAAATGTCTATCTTTGTTGGATATTGGGGCAGAAAAGTTGTACATCCCTGGAAGATTACAGGATTGACGCTGACATGATCTCACATGATACATGCATGATTACTATGGCTATGGATTGAAGTAGTTGTGCAAACATTCGGATCTTGAAAGAGATTGCACCAAACCACCCAAGACATCCCAAGAGATTGTTCACTCTGGCAGACGGCCCTGCGATACCTGGCTGGTGTGGACCTCAAGCAGGAAATTGGGACCTACATCCATCCACCAAAGATGAGATGGCACAGAGTACAGGGTCATTGTCACGTCCTGGCGTTGAGGGACAGAATTTGCTTGCTGGACATGGATGCTTGGGACTCAGTCTCCGTCCAGTAAGGCAGGTTGGATGATATACGAAACTGCTGCGATGACAGGCAGAAGAGGCTCTGCAACCAGATGATGTTGCGAAGTTTGATGCCTTTGTGCTGGTCTCAGCACAGTTGTGTTGTTCGAACATGCAATGGCATCGGATGTGGGGATGTATTATTAGATGATATGATATTATATGATTATATAATTATATGATATGTGTGTGTGCAACTATAATATTATGATATTATATTGCTTGCATTGCAATTGCTTTGCAATGGGTGCCAACTGACTGCAGCAAACCTCAAAAGTCAGGTCTTTGGCGGAATCTTGGGAAATGTCATCGAGAACGAAGATGGATCCTACGGGAGTGACGACCGTACATCGGAGATTCGTTTGGGGTCCTAAATCAGCGCAGGTGTTTTAACCACGTTGTTCAAATCTCCCGGAAAACAAGGTGCAGCTTTTAAGCACCGGAGGCAGAGTTGTTCACAAATGTTCAGGATTTTTTTTTGGATGAAATCCTGATGAAGTTCCTGCACCATGTCGTTGCTTTTTTCAGGCATCTTGGTCCGTGGCAAATGACAACTGATTCTGCGATGCTCTACACCCAAAAGGTGGGGAGTGATGATGATTTGAGTTAAAAAAACACAGCCTCTTCCACAGGCACACTTTTTTCCATCGCTTTTACTAAAACCCCTGATCTCAAATTTGAGTCCCACAAAGGCTATACAGTAAAAAACTGGTTAAAACAACAACATACATTTTCCCACCCCTTTCAAGTAGAAGAGATTTACACCTGGTAGGTGTATAGGTGTATATTCAGCACAATTGACCCAACTCTTACAGCTGTGTTTTTACATCAACCAGGTCTTAGAGCATGCGTGTCCCTTGGCCGAAATCCCTGGCATCGAATCTCCGGAGTTTGAACGTCCGCGTGATGCCAAACGAGGACCCGGCGAAGTGCTGAAAAACCCATGGGGAGTTGGCGTTTCTGGGGTGTTTGTTTCTGTTGGAAGTGCTGAGATGTAAGGAGAAGCTGATATTGTTTCTCAATGCTGCTGGTGTGCTGTTGTCGAATAATCTTCCAGGGATGCACAATTTGTAGGTTCCTAGAATCAGCACCAAGAACGTTTTGGGGCTCCAAATGTTATCCCTTGGAAGATTCAAGGTGTATCGTAGTGTTGTAGTGATTTGTAGTGTATTTTCCTTACCAGGACCACAGGATGCATCAGACTCCGTGTGTATGGAGGTGCGCAATGCCTGCTTCCATGCCTATAATTAATCATGAATGTGGTATGGACACAGTGGAACTCGTTAGTTGAAAAAGGAATGGATTCCCTAGACGAGTTTGAGTTCAGGCGTAGTTGATTAGATAGCTTCTTTGTCCAAAGCGTTTCGTTAAAAGGCTCCCTCCTCACATTTTGCTCAGGGTTTTCGCTACATGGCGCGGCGTGGTCCACAGGGTGAATGGGAGCCCATTTTGCCCGAGGCGGCCACCCCAGACACATTTCTGGATGTCGATTTGAGAGCAGAATGTAATCATTATTACATCATTTTGCATCGTTACAATATAGAAGCACATACAATGAATTTAATGATTATGAAGGATCTATGAAGAAGTAGCATATAATTGCAGGTGTTACGTACAAGCTGGTTTTACTGATACAAGAAGGATTGTATGGCGCGGCAGGAATAAAACTAGACAAAATGAATCCAGGATAATTGACACTAATAGCTGCGGCCATACTTCACAATATATTGGCGTATTTTCTCCAGTACACTGGCAATTTGTTGACCTGTGGAATGTGGCTGAGGGCATGAAAGAGCTGCTTCTGGCAGATGCTGACAATGACATTCTCAACTCGCTTCAGTAGCAAAAAAAAGATGCATCTAACATGATTTGATGTTTGCAATTCAGTCTCATAGAGACATTTGAAAACAGGCAGAAACTTGCAACAAAAAAGAAAACATAGGAACGTAGTATCTGAGTTACTGTAGTGCACTACTGTCGTTGTTTTCATTTTCAGACCTGTCGTTTGCATCTTTGCCGGGGTTTGTTGAATGACACAACTTTGCGATGAACTTGGATGACCTCAGCCTGGCTTAAAGATCTTAAAGGGAGAGCGTCGTTGCTGCCGTGCAAGCACCGCACCGGGCACCGGCCTTGAATTCTCAGGAACCCACATGACCATGTCATATTCAAGTTTGGCATTGTGGTATTGTAGAAGCTGCCAACGCTTGCGGCTTCAAAGCGTCACGTGTGACTCGTGTCATCTCGTGTCTTTTTTCGAAATCGAATGCTTGCCTGAAAACCGCAAATGTCGCTGGCTCAAACTCCTTGTTGCTCATGGTGTACAGGCAGAAAGCTGCCTCTAACGTTCCTTGAAACCAAAGACAGGTATGCAATCACTCACTTCATGATGTGCACGGCAGCAATGATGCCGTGTAATTCATGATGTTAAGAGGGTTGTGCATAGTTGTCAAAAATGCGCAGTGTGTTGCTCCTACTTGCTGTAGCTACCCTTTGAACGTTGGGGTTAAGGTTCTATGTCTATTGCCTTTGCTTGGCGCAGCCTTCGGGTGGACCAAGTTTCATGCCTGGAGCCTAGCTCAAAACCGAATTTGCACGGTTTGCATGGATTTGCGCTTGAGCACTGTTTCGGCTGTAGTCATAGTCTTGACCCAGTGTGCTTAGGATGTTGCCAAGAAGACTAGATTCAGCATCTTCTGACAATGTAGCTGCTGTCACAAAATCCTTACAGAAGATAGCTGTGCTGCTGTGACACCCTCAGACCGTTGGTTGCATTGTGTTTCATCCAAGTGTTTTTCATGAGCAGAGAAAACCAAAAGCTTGACTGCTTGCAGGTTGATGCTTGTGGCACTGGTATGCCTGGGCCAAAGGTTTCCATCGCAGATGTTTCTGATGGCATTTTGTTTTTTTTTCTCATACTTTTCCACGTCTAGCCTCACTGATTTGCTGGTTGACTTGTTTGGAAACAAACACAACAAAGGCGGACATATTCTTCTTTTCCACCTGCGGTCTGTCCTCGTTCCTTTCGCGCCTGGGCACGGAGTGGGCTGGACGGCCAAGTTTATAGCGGCTGAGATCACTGGAGAACTACGATGATTATAGCTTGATAGGGCTTCTGTGTAACGTATTCGAACATTTACTGTATCTCTACTTACAAAACCTGGAGCTGGGGATAAGATAGTTCCTTTCAAAATGGGAAAATGGGGTGGCGTAAAGAGCCTCAGTATCCACCAAAAACATCCAAAAACTGGGTAGCCAAGCATACAAGTATACGAAATATTGTAAAAGAATATCATATTGATATTTAAATTATATTCGATTATATTGTTGTTATAGTCACAGCTGGGCAGCAATCATTTGGACATCAGGGAAAGGAGTTCTGAAGGAACCAACAGCCTCCCTTTGTGGATACTTGAGGTGCTCAGTGCATTGGTGGTTTGTGCTGTGGAGCCAACTGCAACTTGGGAAGGATAATTAGTCATTCATAATGCTCGGAGACAGATTCAGATGTTGATTACCTTTCTGGTCTTGAAACTCTGGGGTAATTCTTGACTTCACTGTGCTTGCACCCTCATGAAGACAAATAAGCTTGGAAAGGAAGCAGTTTCAGTCAAGCTGGACTGGAGGTAGAATTTCTCTACAACGGGTTTTCGGGCAAAACTGCACCATACAGGCTTGGTGAGATTTCCTTTTAGATGGGCCCTTTTTGCTCGCAGCCTTGTGCATTCAAAACTGTAGGCAATGATTTCCAATGCACCAGGTGGTTCTGCTGCTGTTGCCATAGAAGAACTAGAAAAGATGCATTTTATGGAGAGGAGGAGCTGCAAGACTATGTGATTCAAGAGATGAACTGGGATTTGAGACAGCAGGCTGTGGTTTTGTGAAGCATTGTTTGACGCGCAGGAGGGAGATGATCCGAATAGAGCAGAACTTGAACCTCTGCGTGGACACAGTGTGACCCAGCAAGATTATTGCCTTGATACCACGTTGACGACAGCAAATAGAGTTCAGTTCTGCTGCTGTGCTAGTGAGGATGATGACCCTTTGTGTGAGGGTGCTGCACGGTGTGCGTCTGTCAGTATCGCGACACTTGGCTGTCCTGGAAGCCGGTTTAAACGACCGCTGCCTTACCGTGGGAGCATCCACAGCGGGCATGATTTGACATAAGGATCGGCTTAATCTTGCTGGCATGGTCCTCAGAGCCCTTCTGGTAGGAAATGGTAGGAATATGGGGTATCAACATTGAGAGGGAATATCTGATTTGGGTAACCAACAGTCTTCCGATTTGCTGGTGAAGATGGTTCTAGGATTCCTGTTGGTTATTTGCAGGTCGTCACTGTCATGGCGGGTTCGCTGTTGGCGGGTGCCTTGCATCTTCGTGAAAGTAGCTTGACTGCAGAATCACAGGTCATATTCCGTGAGGGAGTCAAATTGCATTCTACAGAAGCAGTGCACAAAAGCTATGTTGCAAAGGATTAGAAAGGATGGAGCACGGTGGACCAGTGTATTAAGGGACACTTTTGGATAGAAGATAAAGATACATATAATTTCAATTTAAAAAAGATAGCAACAGTTTTTGCAACGCAAATTGCAAACCCTCAGGTTGGTCAAGCTATTCGCTTGGTGCTGCAAATCTTGTAGGATGGTTGGAAGGTTTCACGAAAAAGCTTTCCCTCCGCTTCCAGCTGGGCGAGGATACCGATGCACACTTGAATGGGTTCCCTGACCGCACGTCATGGCAGCACACAGGTTGAGATCGAAAGGTTGTTTGATTCGTCCTTTGCAACTACTGTAATTGGATGTAATTGGATTAAACTTGCAGACACGCAAAGTTGGACAGATAAGACAAGAATATGACACAACTATATAGATGTTAAGAAAACAATAATAAACTATGATAAGGTATGACAAGATATGATGAGATATGATAGGATATGCAGTGCTCCATACCGTTTAACAGTTTAACACATAGTACTTCAAGTACTGTACGCTTTGATCACTGTGAAACGTGCAAGTGATAGGTTCTATTCCCACCTACTGGACAAGGGCCAGTCGTTGGTCTCTGCAGTTGTGGAAGAAATTATTTCTGACGTATCTTCGACTCTTGGCAGATGCAAAAGGTTTACGTCGCTGGCTATCTTTTCAATGCTATGGCAGTGGATAGTTTTACTCAGTTTCCAAGGTGTGTGGTGAGTCTCATCATCATCCTTTTGTATGTCATCTTTGGACTGCTTCATCCACTTCCTATTGGGGGAAAGGTGAGCAATTTGGCACCTGGGCTTATTTTCATATACTTTTATCTTATTGATTATATTCTATGCTTGTTTTTCTTTCTCTGTAGATTACAGTAGGTGATCTTCCCTTCCCAATCTACTGACCAAGAACGCCTTGCAAATCAGGTCAGAAGCTATTTGTGGAAGAAGACTTTGGTGTCCTTATTCTACGGTTTTTCTGTCACAAGCTCAATCTGTGATCCACCGGATCTCTACATTCACACAGGTTTCTCCCCTAAATCCTTTTGAAAATCTGAGGTTTCTACCCTCTTCTTGTTGTTGAACAACGATTTAGTGACCTTGGCAGAGAAAAAAACATATCACAGGAACTTTCCTTTGGTCTTGGTACAGTACTGCTATTCCTTCGTTTTGGTCCTTGTTTTGGGTGGATGAGGGTCACGGTCACGTACTTCACTTGTGTTGGATCAAAAATTGATTAAATTGAGTTGACGTGATGACCTGAAGACTAAAACTGTTGAGTTCACTGAAGCTCTGGATGGACCAGGCCATTTTCTTTGGCATAGTCTCATTCTTCTTCAACTACGTTCCTGAAGTTGGCGAGCTGCCAAGTTGCTGATGAGATGTATGGACCAAGACTCGTTCATCCTGTGGCATCGTGTGGGGAATGAAAGCTGGCTGTTGGCTGAGGTACTATCATTGCCATCATCATTCCCATGCCAGTGATCCTACTAGATGGGCGATTGGCATCACCTGCCACAACGTGGGGCGCTTCAGTACACTGAAGGGCTTTTTGTGACTTGCTTTCCAAATCGGAGCTGCATGGGTTTGCTCCAACTATGATTGCAATTTGTAAGCCACCAGTGTCAATGGGAGCAATGGATGCCCAGGTTGTTGAAGGCAACGATGGGACAATTGGTCGAGGGCCAAGTAAAACAGCTTCTCATGTCACATGAGCGCGTCTGGTGATAGAGCAACCAACTGCTTGGGGCCCTTGGACTGGCCCTTGGTGACATTTTTAAGGCCATGAAAATTGTATTCAACAACATCATCGAGACATCCCTCATTCAAGCAGATACTGAAATGAAAGTCCACCCAGCACGGTGCCAAGTGAGCCAAGTGCTACATGTATTGAAAATGCTGGTGTGAGTGAAATGGAATTTGCAACCGGCATTGGTGTCGTCTTTTTTTTGGAATCCGTTGTTTCATAGTGTTGAATGATCTTGAATGGAAGTTTGTCAAGGTTTGGGTCCTTCTGACCATCAACTACTTTGGCTTCATTTGGGGCCCGGTGGGAATGATGATCGGCGTTCCTATTCTGTCAGTGATGACGCTTGCAAGCACTCATCTTATAATTTCTTATTGTGTTTCTTTTTTCCAAAGAAACCACAGATGATCTCTTCTGGATTCAAACTCACAGAACTGAACTAAATCCTAGCCTGTTAGACTGCTTGGAGTATGTTCCTTCCTTTGTTATCTATTTTTCCAAACGTTTTCCTGTTGCATGTCAGGAAGGGTGTGGCAGTGTCTGCCATTGAGTTGGATACGGAGAAGGATGACCTTACCAAGGTGCAGAGCTGGTAATGTAAAGCATGGATGCCAGGAACAAAGGTCTTGGTATGAAGTTTATGATGTCAAAAACTCATGTTGACAATTGTTTTTAAGATACTTGCATGATACTTGCCAATGTTAGTGATTTAGTGTTCCTTCCAGTCTGTTCGCTGTCAGTGTGCTTCAATTTTTGTTGAAGGTGTGGGCTGAATCCTTCTTGGCGTGCCTGGAGGGTCGTCCAAATAAAGCCAGTGGCATTCTCAGCGGAGTCCTTCTCGAGTTCTCGGGTTTCTTGGCACAAACCAATCTCCGTGCATCTCAGGAGAGAAGTTTGAAATTGCCATTGGAGGAATGAGTCTTCCACCAAGACAAGAGGAGGTCCTTTTGGTTGGAAGCATCCAAGATCTAAAATGCAGGGTATAAACCGTGATCGGTTTATCTATTAGTTGATCGGTTTCGCCAGGAGAAGCTCCAAAGCTTTGGCGAGCCAAGCAATGCAGCGTAAAGGCTGAAAAGGTTGCCTACAAAACAATGTGTCACTGAGGGCTACAAAACCACTTATGCAACGCTTGTGGATGGGAAAAAATCATGTTATAGCGTCACAGCATGTCACAAAGCCTTGAATCAACCGGATATCTCATGAACTCTCATGATATCTCCATTGATCAAGTCGATTTTTGATGCCTCCTTCAAGGTCTCAAGCGAAAGCAGTTCGAGCCATGCAGTCAGATGCTGGAGAGAGGCACCGGAAAATCATCAAATTTCCACTGGAGTGATCCACTTGAAAGCAGATCCACTTGAAATCATCTTGAAAGCAAAGTCAACTTCCATATTTCAGACTTCCAAATTTTGCTTCCAAAGTCCTGCCCTTTCCTTGGTCCAAAAGTTTGTGTGCAGTGTCCCTTTTGTCCCATGGTCTCAGCTTAGAGGCATGGAACCTCTGCTGTCCACCGTGTCCGAAAGCTGGTCTCTGGCCATGGGATTGATGTTGTGGCCTTAGGCTGATTGGAAAGCTTGTCGAAAGTAGATGTTTGATGATAGAAGGGTCAGGTATACGGTATAACTTCGGGCCTACCTTGAAGCCTATGGCCTATGACCATGTTGCAGAATTTGCAACACATTTTTTGAAAGCGTTTCTAAAGTGTCAAATGTATTTGAATGATGGTCTTATTATGTTTCAAGAGGCAAAGCTACATCAAAGACGGACAGTGTCGATGTCAGCTCCTCAGATTTTGGTCAAGCCCAACACTTGCGACAAGTGTAACAGATCTTGAAAGTCACAGTCACTCTTATTTTGCTGCAAAAATACTGAGGGATGTAAATTTGATTTATACCAGGGATGCACACGAAACATCAAAATTAAGACTAACACTGACAAGACTGCAGGTGTAGAATCTATACGTATTTCATCATTTCCATCAAATATTCAACAACATCACTGGCTGATATTGAATGCCATTGCAGACACTGCCGCAAAAATTTGAATGGGAAGATACTGGTCTTTTTCGAATTACCATGACCTCCCCGGATCCTGAGAGAAATGATGTTTAAGTCAACCAGGGTGGAGCAGTTGAGCTCCAAAATTTGGCTTAGTTTAGTTTGGTGAATTCTTCTATCTAGATGATTCTGATTAGATCAGATTTGTGAATTTATGTAATATACTCTTGTTATAATATTGAGAAATCCATGTTGAGCTTATTATATTTTAACACGTGTTTACTACACCACACATTTGTGATTTACATATTGGTATATACATCACACAACCAATGAGCTGCAAGTGCTACAATATCGTCAGGTCACAACCAAAGACTGGATCTGGATCAAAGTCTTCAGAGTCTGTGCCCGAAATGCAGGCCTGGTGTCTTTGCTGAAACAACTCTTTCTTCGATAGTGTTGATGGAAGAAATCCGCCTAACCAGTTGAGGCTGGTAGTTTACCCATTATTTAAAGGGTTTTATACATCCCAGGTGGTGCAGGATTTCTTCCATCAACAGTAGTTCCATTGTAATTTTTGTTGGGCGTTTTTTGGTGATATGTTGTCACAACCTTTCTTAGTGGAATGAAAAGTAGATGAGTGAGAATATAAATTGATATGAATTATGATTATACCAAGTTGTTGTTTAATTTGTTTGATCTACTGATGCTGTATTTCATTGTACTTCCATGTATTTCCTGCAGGATGAATGTCAAACAACCCTTGTAATGGACACGGCTGCTTGTAGTTTCTCTATTTCTCCTCTTCTCAGGTGAGCACTGAAGATGACGCTTTCAGCAGTGAACGGGAGATGCTTTTGGCTTGGGACCTGGTGCTATTGGATAGGGATTTTAATGCTGATCGGATGTCTAAAAAGCATTAAAAAGCTACTTCTACAGGCCCACTTTACTATCTCTTTTTGTCCGATGCTTCAAATTCATCTAAGGCTGCAGTTGCCAGCTTGCGAGAAGCGGCTGAGGCATGCTTTGCAACAATGCAATGAAAGATGGTGCGTGTGGGTAGCTTGAACTTGAGGGTGCAGATGGAACAAAAATTGATGCTGCATTTGCCAGGCAGCTATGCGTCGGGCAGAGGCTGCAGAGGTGTGTCCTGGGAGCATTTGATTGAACTGACGATTGACACTCATATGCATGCGCGTTAACAAAAAATTGTCTATCGTCGTTGCCTCATGTTGGTTGGTAGCTTAGATCATGTTGGTTGACATCCACACATCATGGCTTTGCATTCATAATTGGGTGACAATTTTCATCAATTTTCTAGTGGCCAGGCTGCTTGCTTTGCGCCAATGAAGCTTGTGCTGGAGGTTGGGCATTGCAGTGAACTCTAACTCTGTGGCCTTTCATGTTGAGTGGGCACTGGGCATCGCAATTTTGGCTTTTAGGTTCTATTTTCACCCCATTGATGGAGTGAAGCTTCACAAATTGGATCAAATTTGTTGTTTTGACAGTTGTCCAAGTTGTCCAAGTCCAGTGAGGCTCACTTGAAGGAATACAAGGAGCATGTGACATCCGAAATTCGAAGCGCTCTGCAGCAGGAGGTTTCGGAGGCTTGCCTTCAGCCTTTTCAACTGTCCTGTATCGACTCGTGCCGTTCTGTTTCCGAAGGGACCGAATCTGAATAGAACCTTTTTTTGGGATTTGGCACATTTTGTTGGCATGGGGGCGACAATACGAAATGAATTGAAATACTTGTATGACTATATGGTGTGGGACGTTTGGGACTTGAGCATGAAATTCTCAAAATTCATCCATATCAGCTCTTTTTTCAATAAACATTTTTTGTCAAAACTCATTTAACAAAAACACGCATTAGACTGTCTTGGACAGAAACTTCCAAATCTTCACTTCCAGAAACCAATGTGTTGTTTTTTGGCAAGCTTTGTCAAGGCCACTGCGGAGTTGCGTGCCACAGCGCACGAGCTTCGAATGCTTTGGAGTGAAGGACTCAAGCCGTACGCCGTAGAGATTTGCGATGATCCTTCATTTGCGAAAAAAAAATTCAAGGTCGATCATCCTGTACAAAAGAAGCTGATGTGTTTGCTCCTTGGAACCTTCCAATTGTAGTGTAATGTACTGTATGTATATGAATTTCATTGAATTTCATTGCATGGTATGGTATTCTATACTAGTCTTTACAGTATACAGTATACAAATATAAGGATTCGTATGGTATTTTCCAGTTGTATTTTAGGTTTGATGCATCTCATTGCGATTCAGGGAATTTTATTCCCTGGTTGCTTAGGACAGTGGAAGGAATGGGCTTGGCCTGCAGACAGTCTGCAAAGGTTCACAAATGACATATGGGTGTTTCCAAAAATAGGGGTTTTCACCCCAAAATGGATGGTTTATAATGGAAAACCCTATTAAATGGATGATTTGGGGGTACCATTATTTTTGGAAACACCCATATTTGACCGGACTTTGTAAATTTTTCAATTTCAGTTTGTGATGATTTTGATCCTCCCATGTCATTCTTTTCCTTGCCACTTGTTGGCTCACTGTTTCCGTTACTGTTGCTGAACAGGGAGTCTATCCCACAATATTCTAGGGTTTCACGTGGTACAGGATTTCGGCCATCAACAGTATGAAGCCACAAAATTCAGCATGATCCAAGGTGATCCCAACACTCTGCCAGGCTGATTTTGCTCAGCCCAGCCGCTTGGAGCTTCAACATCAAACCTTACCTAGCCTCGCACCCAGTCCCAAGGACTTGTTCAAGATTTTTGGTTGCCTTAAATCCGAACTCTTCACAGCGTCGTTTGTATATTCTTTGCTCAAAAAGAAACGCAATGATGATACACTAAAGTTCATTAATATGAGGAGACTATACCTCATAGCTCTCAGTCTAGCAGTGCTTCCTGTTTGAGGGGATCGTATTATTGTAATGCATTGCAAAGGTCTTAGCTTCGCTGGTGAGAACCTTGAGGTGCCAGTTTTGGAGAAGCTTCCAGCACATAGGTCTCAAGTTATCACCAGTGAAGGTAAAGCGGAACTGCAACCCTTGTGGCTCAAATGTAGACCTTTTGGTACCGAACCTCAACGAAATCAACACGGTCACGGTGTTTGGTGCTTTTTATAGTTGGACAGTGGACAGGTATACTTGTAACTTGTAAGCAGCCTCGTAGGCCTCTTGGGCTAGCTGTAGCTTTTAATTCTTGATATCAAAAAGCATGTGATACTTGATAGCTAAGAAGAAATGTTCAACTCGTGCATGTCCTTTTCGCACAGCAGGACCTCACCTTGCTTGTTGCCATGTTTTTGCCGTTCTATGTCGGCCAATATTCTGTCACTCCGCCGTTACTGGAGCATTTTATTCCTGCATTCAGAAACAGCAGCAACGATGGGCTTCACTTCCTTCAGCTGAATTCGACTGCAGACAATTTGGTTCTACATTTCGTTGCACCCGGAGGAACTTGGCAGAACCTTTGCCTCGTACCACTCTTGATTGCATTGAACCTAACCTTTGCGTTTGTGGTTCAATGCATCGCACGTCACACTCGAATTTCCGACAACCTTCGATCACCAAAACGCTCCGAAGACAAGTATTCTGCCTTTACGGCGCTACTTCGAGATCTTTCAGGCGTCCAGAGTGTGTATTTCATTTCTAAAGGTTGGCTCACGCATGCAGCGTACAAGTGGATATCAAGGAGTCTTTGCTTTGTGGCCATAGTACATTGGTTTGCACGTGAATGGCTCTACGCCAATTTCCTATCATCACTGACAGCCAACCTTACCAATGCTGTCGTTGCTCTTCCAAGTTCAAAAGCGTCTCGGATCTTGAGTTAGAAAAATTAGAAACGTTTTAAACATGTTTTGAAGCCTGGCAACGTTGTAGTTCCAAAGAAGTCCCCTGATTGAAAGCAGATGTCCAAGGATTTGTCACTGGTTTACAGCCGCCTATTTTCTATGCTGGCATGGCAGATCGCAACAGCTCCACTCTTTCTCATTCTAGTGGCTCAGTTCAACAGCCTATGCGCCGATGGTTCATCTCCGTATAGTCGCCCCCCGACTCCTCCACCATTTTTGATGGAATATGACATGATATGATATGATAATATATATATATATATATATTTTTTTTTTCCATGACTTGACTTTTGACGACATTGGGGATACTTCGCAAATTCCCAAACAATCCCTAATGATCCGTTCCTCTCAGGATCCAATGCTTCAAGCGCTGCTCGCCTGAAAAACAGATGCGGTGTTGGTTTAAAACAGGGGGTTGGAAGGTTTTTTTTTGGGTTGGCAAGCTGCTTTAAGGTGGTTTTCATCCTCCTTGCAAAGTGCCTTGGCAACTGAATCCGACAACCAAAGGATGGCCAGGTGTGAATCTCATGGGATGCTGAGGCTACATTACCAGCTGCATGGTCTCTTCGTATATTGCAGGCCTGATTCAGTGTATGAAGAAGAAGGTAGTGATATTCAGATATTCTATTCGCAAGTCATTCAGAGTCTGTGTCTCTGTGATATTCCTTACAAGTCATTATAGCACATCACAACTCAACATGAACTACAAAATATCATACAATTGAATTGCATTTGGAGCCCCGATTCTATTATGTACCCTGAGGAGGAGGACAAGCTTACTACAAGCTCAAGATGGACGACGAGGCCATCCTTTGACAGGATGAATCTTGAAATCACGTCTGATCGCTATTTTCACGCAACTTTCTGAGTTGGAATGTTGATACTTTTGTATCTCTTGTATCCTTTCTTTCTTTTAGTCATTTCAGTCAAACCATGGTTGTGCATCGTTGTCCAAATTTCTACATACACTATCAAATTTTCTATGCTCACCACCCTGAGTTCACCGTTCCCCTCATTTAAAGAGCTGTATTTTTGCCTCAGAAGCGGGATATTGACAACCCGGACCAGCGAATCAGTGATTCTGCCGAGCAGTAGCTTGCCAGTGAAGATGTCAAAACCATGGGATTTGTGGGGAATCTGCATCTGGACTCGTCATCATGACCTACATCATTCGAGAAGCTGGAAAAAGATGTAGCAAACCATTGAGTGCTACTGAGGTTTTCCAACATGATGTACATCCTTTTCTCAGGATTCCTATCTGCTGTGCTACTCAACTGCAACTGACGTGGTTAAAAACAGCAGTATCGCCACGCTGTGATGTGCTTCGTGGGTCGAGGTTTGGAATGGTTGCATGGGCTGGAGTTTGAGCCTTAGTGAAGATTTGTCATCACTTGCTATGAGGAAAGCTTTGAGAATGTAACAAATCCAATTTGGATGCATTGCTGCAAATGCAATAATTTCCTGGAGGTTCTCATTGAACTTGGAGGTCCTATGCTTGTTGTGACTTGCATTGGGATGGCCTTTCTTCGATTGCTCTTGTCAATCAGCACCTTGACGAATGAATTGGCGTTACAAGAGGGGTGGACCCCGAGCAAAACTACAGCTTTGCAGCGATAAAAAAACCACAGCTCTTGAGGCATGTTTGGAAATGCCCTGGTGGATGCTTTCAAGGATATGCTTGAAACAGGTGCCTTTGTCATTTCTGTCAGGGTCAGAGAATATTGATCCCATTTGACTCTCCAAAGATAAATCAAAAGCGGTCGCAAGACACCCATGAGTTGCAGGAGCTACGTTTCGATACTCCCTCACTCGGATCCGTTTTGGGCTTATGGTTCCTGCTTCGTGATGTATGATGCAAGCTTCCCTGTTGATTAAAGTTTGGAGCCTGAGGTGAAAATGCCGAACCTGTTGCACTCGCTCATGGAGATGAGGACATGACATGCAGCTTGTGCCGGAAAAAAACCGGGTGCCATATAGATTCAGCATGGAGCAGGTTGAGGAGAACCGCTCTCGCAATCTCTTCAATTCCCACATCGATGCCCCTTGTCGCATTTTGACTTGCAATCCTTGCACATCTCCATGGGAGCTGATTGAATGCTGAGGCCATCAGATACAATGTATCTTTGTTTGCAATCATTGGGTGGCTGAAGCATGAATTAAAAAAGTCTAGCAACATGACATTGCATCAAAGATCAGGTTTGATTTTTTGATTCAAGGTACAAAACCATGTTTTTAAAGCAAGGCCCTGGTAAACATGCTCTTCACCACCACCTTGGGCATTATTGACTTCTTCCCCATCGCAACCCGGCTGCGCTTCGGGTTCCATGTTCTCGTTGGGAAGCGGTCAGCGTTTGTTGCTTCGCAGGTGATCCTGTGGTTATATCAATGCCCTCAGATCCTTGCAGGCGAAGATATTGAAGAAGTGTGGAGCAGGGTTGAATGTTTTTGATGATTCTATCCCAAGAAAAGGAGAAGAATCACCATTGTTGGCAAACTTTAGGAATCTGAAGCTTTTAAAATTTAATATCGGTGCCAGGTGCGCTAAATTTTGGTGATGCGGTACGTTGCCAAACTGGTTATATGCAAGTAGCCAAGGCTGGGCATTATAGAGTACAGACATGGAAAGAGATTGTCAAGCATAGCATTATATCATATCCCACAAAAGTTGATGGTTTGTAGATGTTTGATGATGTTTGCAGATGACTAAAACCCATTGTACTTGGACTTTTTGCAGGTCATGATTCAATGATTTATTTTGCTGTGCATCATTTCAAGGTGATGGACTTTTTCGCCAATTCTTTCTCCAAGTTGAAGCAATTGCAGCCTGGCAT
This sequence comes from Breviolum minutum Mf 1.05b.01, assembly GCA_000507305.1. Taxonomy (NCBI): domain Eukaryota; class Dinophyceae; order Suessiales; family Symbiodiniaceae; genus Breviolum; species Breviolum minutum. The sequence goes on from DF239279.1 coordinate 73,600, forward strand.
GATAGAGTGAAAGAGTGCCCCAGTTGGATGACGTAGTTCTCTTTATCAAACAGCCATCAAACAGCCAAAAAAGCTGGTGAACCTTATGGTGTTGACCAGTGATTACAAATCTTGTCAAATGGATAAGTGGATTCAGAGTATGAAGACATGGTGGATCATGGTCAAAAGTCAAATACAAATCATGGCACGCAGATGGGTTTTCAAGCCGCAGGGTGCAGATACATGGCTGAGGCAAGCAAATGGTGAGCGCTTGTGGCAGCTTTGGGAAGCTTCAGATGAGGCAGTTTCACCGCGTCCTGTTGCATCCTGCTGCTATTCCCACGCAATGTGCTCAGATGTGCGGATAGTCGATGTGGGAGCGTGAGTTTGCATGTGGAGGCCAATGCAGCCCCTCCTGCGAGTTCCACAATCACTTTCGATACAAGTGTCACTCGGTGTGTTTTGTTTTTTTTTTCCATATTGGTATTGCAGTGAATTAAGATGAATTCCGAATTGTATGCCATTACTGTAATATAATTCGTTGTCCTATTGTTTGAATGCTGCTCTTCACGTCATTTCATACACAGCATCCAATGATCCAAAAAGAGCTGTCGTGCCACTACGAAATGGTCATGGAACCCAGGACCCCTCGGAAGCATTTTGCTTTGACTCGCTGATGGTTTATGCACCTGGAGGAAAGACCCCTGTGGCTGGAGCTTCTTGGCAAAGCAATAAAGATCAGATGGTTTTGGATTGTTTTGGAAATGAAGGTAAACTTGTAAAACTTAGTAAGCCCTTCGCAAAGAATTACATGTACAAAGGCTGATCGGCTGATTGAAGTTTGGATGTTTGAACTCCATATCCAAGGTCACTTTGTCATGTGAAACCGGACAAGGCAGGACTCAATGGTTCCACTTGCTGAAAGTGGTACACTTCATAAGTTTACATTGACCTGTGAGGTTTATTGATCACCGGCAATTCAGGCTTGAAACAGCTTCAGCTTCATCCAGTTTATATACTGCTGCAATAACCACTGCCAAACCAGTGCGAATGAGTGCACAAGTGCAGGCATTGGAAAATCGTCAATTCTGCGGGCAATGGCTGGGCTTTGGTTGACTGGTGAGGCCACATTGATTGCATTTGGAATTTGTAGTCATAAGCAGAGGCTTGGATGCCAGCCAGCAAAACGAATTGTTGATACACCGAGGGAAGGGTTGCAAAGTCCCCTGGTGCAGAAGTGGTTTTCCTACCCCAGAGACTTTGGCAGCAATTTTAGCTCTTAAACATGTCCATTCAATGAATTCAATGCTCAATGTGTGAAATGTGAAATGTTTTGAATCCAAGCTGCAAATGCTTGGAACATGTCTCCACATGTCATCATTTGATATCATTTGCATTCATTGAGATCCAGTTTCCATTTGGAAGGAACTCTTACTTCCCTGTGGGGTCCTTGCTGGAGGCATTGCTTTAATTGTATGATATGGCATAACTCATGGATGAAAAATTCCCACGGCAGGCAGTCATCTACCCAGCACGCCTTGATGACTCCAATGGTGCTGAGAGGTGTGGCCTACAGATGCAAGCAACGCTTGCTTTGAAGCACCTTTGCAGCGCATAATTTGAGCCACTATAAATTGAAAAACATATTGAAGTATCGTTTTTGGCATAGCTTTATCTTTTTGACATAGCTTGAACCCTCCACAACCAAGGCGAGCCATGATGGGTCCGCTATTACGAAAGTGGGGCCTGCAGGAAGCGCGGGATTGGACCGCCACCTTATCGGCAGGGGAGCGGCAACGGTTAGCATTTGCAAGGCTCTTTATGATGCTTGTGACTTGGACCATTAATTTTTTGCACACAGAATTTCTGTACATTTTAGCAAGCAGATTCACAGCTTTCTGTGTGTTTCTGTGAATTTTGTTCCAACTCATATTTTGTTCAGTTGTTTGTCCAATTAGTGGATTTCTTTATGATTTTTTGGGATCACTTGAAAAGTGCCAAAACATATAAACCTTCACGCAAAACCGATGTGTCTGGACCCAACTTGGCTGCCCTTTTTGTCTAGTTCCGGTGTGTTGTGTCCCAAGGCCTTGCGTTCACGCTGTGAAGAAAGACGGAAACCGTTCCATGGCGAATGTGCTTTGATAATGCTTGATAAGTTGAGAGCAACATCAATCAGAAACAGGCCGGTAACAAATTTCCGCCATGACTCAGGAATCTTACTTCCGAAACACATAAAGCCCAAAGCACCAATGCTCTAAGCCGCATGGCGGGCATCGGAGGCTCACCATTTCAGCTCAGCAACTGAAGCCAAGTTGATGCAGTCGATGCAGCCAGGCCACCATCCCACTCCTCGTTTTGGGCGTAGCCTTGGCAATGAGCTGTGGAAGGCTGGCCAGAAGGAGCCCTTGAGCTGCACTGCCAATTGAGTTGTGTTTGAGACCCGACCCTGCAGGACAACCTTCAGCCAGAGCTGCTTGGAGTGAAAAAAGTCAGAGATATATGATACAAACGATCATAAATTACATCCACTACATCATACATGATACTGCTGTGTACATGCGCGTAATACACTTACCAAAAATCTACCATCATACTTCGAGAAAGACAGTGACGAGACCCACTGATTTGAAATGAAACTCTAATTTTGGGAAATGATCAGACAATATCAGACAATATCAGACATCTTTCTGTCTACCAACTAGAACTGCCCACATCATGCCCCATCTACAGATTATCATGCATCTGTGGGGCTACTCATTGGAACTGTATAACCCTGGAATCTTCCAATCTTCGATGGCTCGTATCGGCGTATCGGTGCATCCCGTTTCAGGCTGGGCCGTTTCCCTCGGCAAGCTGGATTGAGTGCCTCATCTATTAATAGACCCACTGGACCTATCTGGACCTTGTTGCTCTCGGGGGGGGAGGGGAGGTTTATTCATAAGGGGTCGACAGTACTCGGTATGTAGAGGTTTGGAATCTGTGATCATCACAACACCACTGCTTGTTGAGTCAAGGTTTGGGAGATTTGCAGCACACTTCAGCTATATGTGGCATCCTGGTAGCATGGGAAATGATGGGAAATGCAAGGTTCGAACACTTAAAGTATCACTAGCAGGGCAGAGAACACCCGAATCGTCTCCATGCCTGGTAGTAGTGAAGGTTAGGCGCTGGGACAATTCGTGAGATCCGTGAGAATTCAGTGGTAGATTATGGATGATGACGGCAGATGCATGATTCTAATGGTGCATGTATGTGCATGTCATCTTTTGAAGTTTTCAAATTTTCAGTGACTCTTCGTTTGCAAAGAAAATGACGTGCTGCCAAAAACTTCAAGGTGCGCTTCCAACTACAGGCGTGATTGCAGTAGTGGTCTTGACCTCGGATCCAGCTTTGGTGTTTTTGCGAAGCGATGACGTAAACTGTGTCCAAATATGGTCATGAAATGAGCGATGTGGATAGGCGCTGAGAAAAGGCAGGAATAGTTGCCTCCAAGGACGAAGGTACCAGCGCAGTGGAGATGAGTGTAGAAGCTCATCTCTTCGGCGTGACTGGGCTGCAGAACCGACTGTGATGCCCAAGCCTTTTCTGCGTAGTCAACTCAGCCGCGCAGCATTTTGCAATGCAAGGAATTACGTAAAGAGCTACAGCGTGGCACATTGCTGCTGGGCCGAAGCAAGAATTTATTTGGAATTTGATTGATACCTTCGCCAATGCCTGACACTGCCAATGTCTTTGATCCAATTCATATCAATCGATGATGTCGTAAGTGTCCTTGCATACGAGGCTTGCAGTGGTATCAGCAACTTGAATTCATTTGGTTGGCATTTTCCCAACCGGGAGTTTACCTCCATTGACCCTGCAGGTGAGCCACCGACCGAGCCTTCAACAGTTTCACGATACAGAGTTGATTATTGGGGATGAGTCTGTCACTTAGACAACGAAGCATCTTGCTTCCAAATTGATGTCGCAATCCTGGCAAACCTGGTTTCACTTGTTAGGGCGCGCACACGGACAGAACCCATTTTGGATGAGGGAGCGTCTAAGTTGCAATGGAGTCAGAATGACTGCAGCATAGCGTGAGTTCACCGGGGAAATGTTTTTTGCAGCAATAGAAAAATGTTATGGACTTCATTTCATTGGTACATAAATGATCATAAATGTACATCAATAATATATCATATCAATATTTATATCATATTTGTATAGGGTGCACGGTCCACTCAATTACTCTTCATGACAGTTTCTGTGGAAGACGCGATCTTTGAAGTTTTTTGAACCAATGTCGTTTGTGCTTGCGGAAAAAAATGCCATGCGTCGAGGTTTGGCATACACCGCTTGGGAAAGAAACAGTTTGGAAACATTTGGACTTGCGATCTCCATCACCCACAAAAGAGCTTGTAATGACCTCAGTCTTGTGAAACATGACAATAGCTGCTGTATGGGAAGCATCATGTTTGCAAACGGAACATTGAGAGTTGTTGATTATGCTATTCTCAGGGCCTTCAAGAGAAGGCATTGCAAGATATGGACAGCTGACATGAAAGCGTAACCTCCAAGTGTATAGTCACTAGTCCTTCATGTGGGTGGAGGCCATGTCCTGTGGTGAGTTCGAGGCTTGAAGCTTCGTCATCTCCCTTTCTGTGATTTTAGTACTTAGTGAACGACAAAGTGCGAGAAAAAAGTGCGCAGCACCTTGAACTCGGCCAAAGATCTCCACAGCGCAACGCTGTTCTGCCACAGACCCTGCACAGGTCAAGCATGGCTCTTCTGGGACAGGACCATCCATCTCTTTCGATCTTGGTGGGATGAAGAGCTACAGGTCAATAGGCAAACCATTTCTGATGCACATACAGTCATGGCTGCTTTTTGGGCACAGCAGTCCAGTACATGATTATCTACCAGGTACCACTAAAATCGGCTTTGTAAGCAGACTCTTCAACTTCGGGGCATGGAACACAAAGAAACCATCATGTCGCCAGAATTCAAGTTTCATCAGGTGCATTTGCTTTGGTCTTGGGATCTTGTTTTTGCAAATGCTCAACGAGACAGCTAGCGCAAACAAGACATTGCGATACGTTGGGAGAGATTGGGTTGTGAAAAGGTGAAAAGAGTTCGGTCCCAAGCACACACACACACACAGACACAGTAAGCAGATTCTCATACTTCAGGGTACCCACATGTACGTACCCCCAGTAAGCAGGAAACCCCTAGCAAAAATCCCCAGATTCTATCTGCTTAGCTGAGCGGTGTCCGTCCATGACCATATACTGTGCATATACCAACAGAATCCTAACAGATACCTTTAATATGACCTTATATTAATATGTTTGTGCATTTACATGTAATTTTGACTCTACAGCCACCATTAATCATCCAAAGGACAAAGTTGTACCACTGTGAAGGAAGCAAAGTGTTTACCTCAACCCCGGAGATGAGTTTCGCGGTGCGGTTCTGAAGATTTCTGTGTTGACAGAGATGTGCAATGCAGAAATGTTGATTTCTGTGCAGACCATTCTTGAATATTCTCAGATTCAGATATCCCATTCCATAACAAGGGACTATTCACAATTCTAAGCGTCACTAAGGTAAGCAGCTGCGATGCGACTCCTGCAAGAATAAGAAGTGCACAAGAGGCTAGGGAGCTTTTGTAGCAGTGGGTTTGGTACTGGTTGATATTGCGTTTACGGACAATCCGGCTTCAAGTCTGGCACTGGATATAGTTGACGAGATACTACAGGAGACGTCCACCTACACCGAAGTTGGATCAGCAGACGAAGAGGCAAGATGGCAGCAGGGGGTTTGCGATAGTTGGTGGAATGAAGCGCCTTTGAAGGCCAAAAATTCATAACTATTTCACCACTATTTAATGTTTCGACAATCCACAGAGTATTTTTGCGTGATGGACATTAGTGAACATTGAGCTGAGTAGTGTCTGCAAGTCCCAGCTGCGGATTTGGTATTTTTTATATGTCTTCAGTGCAACATGGCGAAAAAGGATCACATTGGGTCAAATCAATGGTGTAGGTGATGATTTTGGTCCTTTTAAGTCTTAGAACAAAGACTTCTCTAGGCCCCTCCTTGCTGGTACAACATGTGGTGAACGTTTGTTCGTTTTCTGTATATCTTGACAGCCAGGACACCGAAGGAAGGCGTCGAAGTGTCCGTGATGCCGAGCCCTAAAGGGACATTTTTTTGGGGAGTTTTTACTGGAAATGGTTGGCAGACCGGGTCAGACTCGACTTACTCAGGTTGTATCACACTTTGAGAAGGTCAGCAGGACTCGCATTTTGCCCTTTAATTGCTGGTTTTAAACCATGATACTTGCGGTGCCTGAGCCCATGAAGTCATCCATGATGCCCAGGAGTCCCTTCTCCGTTGGCACCACCAACATGTCAGAAGGCAACTGGATGAATTTGATATGATAGACATTGTGATGGGAAGGTTCTTCCAAGCATGTGCTTCCAAACCAGCGGTTCTGAGTCATTGCATGTGCTAGAGAAGATCTATGGCTAGGATCACTCACTCCTACTCACCTCAATATCTACTTGAAAAAATCCACTGCTGCAGTGATCACGATCAGTGGTCATAGATAGTGCAGGTAACTGGGATATAGATGGATATAGGATGATATAGGCTAATCGGCCTGAATTGTAGAATCTGTGGAGAATATAAGCCGCTTAGTAAGCTACTGAAACAATTGATTGGGAAGTACTCTATGGGCTCATTCCAACCTAAAGATTGGGCGTGTCGGAGTCTGTGCCGTGTTGGCTCAATTCTCAAATTCAGGAGATTGCAAGTTGCAAGATGTCCATTGTCATCAAATCATGAAAAAGGTTTCTGAGAGGAAGAGTACAGGAAGCAATGTAGGACATGTAGAGCAGCATGGGATCCAAATAAAGGCCTTGAGTTGACCTTCAGTTAAGAAACGAGGCATCACTAGGGTAGACATCAAGTCAACATCCAGCGGCATATTTTCCACCATGGAGCTGGAGAAGCTCGAAAGTAAAGGTCCTGGTCGAAAGGTCCTGTTTGATATTCTGAAAGAATGGATGTCTGCTTCATTTCATCGACAAGTCCGTGATACAACACCTCCTGGCTGTGCATGGCAGAGTTTAGCTATGGCTTGGGAAGATGCCGTACAAGGTGGCGTTCCTTTGAATGAGCAATATGATTCTTCAGCCCTGGCAACCAAAGAAACCAACATGAGAAGGTGGTTGGTCCAAGTGTATGGCACACTATCACTGGAAGCAGCTCAATCAGTTGCCAAGGCGAAATTGCGATGTCAACTTTCCTTCTTCCACAAAACCAGATATCACGTGGACTTAGTCCTTAAACATTGGGCGTGGTATTTGTACTGTTTGACCTTTCCCAGCAATTCATTTGCAGAGGAAGACCAGTGGGCTAAGATTTGTGAAGGTCCAGTAAAAGGTGCTTTCGTTGTTCGGATGCCTATGGACTCTGTTGATCTGTATTTTTTGGCACGGCTTCTGAAACGACGAATTCTACTTCTGGAATTGCTTCGGGAACCGCAGCGATTTGGCAATGAGGGTCCGACTTTGCACTTGGTCACCTATGGAGGCATGTGGGCACCACTCCTCTCTTCAAAGTTGTGGCTTCAAGAGAAACCAGACTTGACTGGAAGTATTGTTGAAGTTGCCGCTTCAGCAAAGGGTTTGTTGACCCACATTGCAGGCAACAGCGCTTGTGTCATTGGCTATGATGTTAAAAAGGACTGTCACATTGCGACAGCATCGACCCACAAGTTTCCACTGCAGAGTGTACAAATTTCTCGCATCATCGCACGGCCAGAAGACGTCAGGGATTACGCAATTGACTGGGCAGAAGCAGCGTTTTGTGGCATTCCCGACAAAGCTGTGGAATTTCAGATTTTATTGCATTTAGTGCGCCAGGAAATGGGTCGAAGGCTGGATGACTTGCATGAAGAGCTTGCTGGGAGATGTCCTCGTCCACGTGACGATTTGGATAGATGCCGACCTATTTGGCAGCCAAGAAATCTGTGTGCATCCTCGCTGCAATTGCACGATGTGGTCGATATGGTGCTTAACGGCAATCGAGTTTGGACAAAGTGTTTGGTACGTCCCAGGCCAGACGGAGCACACTTCTTAACATGTCAAGTTCAAGATTTTTTGTGTTTAGAAGCTGTGTTGGACGATTACACAGATTCTCATCAAACGTTCTTGGCGCACACTGCTTTCAATAGACATGCCAAGCCTCTTTCAAGTGACACAATTTGCTCCTGGTTGGTCCTTCAAGATTTTCATCCGGATCAAAGACATCCTCGATTCCATCAGCTTATGCAGCTTCATGCTGGTGACACTCTTGTTGTCACTGAACGAAAAGACGGAAGGTGGAAAGGTTGGGCTAGGGGCAGAGTTGCAACAAGCATCACAAGCACAAGCTGTGAGTATCTCGAAAGATTTGGAGATTTCAACTTGGTGCATCTTAGGCCACAGGTCTGGATTGCAAAGATTGAAAGAGTTTGATGCCCCACGTCGATCATCAGCGCATGTGAGAAGCACGATTGGAAACACCGGTGTTTTGCCACCATGCTGACCTGGCTTCACAACTGTCTATCAGCAGATAACGTCATACATCGTCAGGCATCGTCATACATCCTTCATCATCTTCAGATGGCCATATTCTGTAATGTCATGTGCCATTCCTGGCAAATTCGTGGTTAGATCCATCAGTGCGTGATGATGTCCCTGCACTATGACGACCTAAAACAAAAGCTGTGGAAGCAAAGCACGGCGCTTGGGTGACCAGTTGGACGACACGGTTGGATCCTGATTTATGGAGACCTGAAGCTACACCTGAGAAAAGGATAGAAAAGGTGGATGGGAGTGTCAAGGATTCTGGAGTACAAGTTTGACAAGCAGAACGGGAACAGGACATTCACCTTTATCTGACATATACAGATATTGATATAGACATAGATACTATAGACTATAGACATCTATAGACTATATTGTATAAGATAGATAGATAAGATAATGCTTACTACATTTCACATTTAAGGGCCTGATAACCAGACATACACAATTTGTTGCAGAAACAGATATCTGTACGTATATTTAGTTATCGATTAAGTATAATCAACCTTCATTGCAACCACCACCGTTGAGCCATCTGCATCTTGAGCCAACTGTCAATCACAACCATAGTTTGGTTCCTTCGGAAAGCGAGTCTGAAAGCAGTTCTTGCAAGAGGATTGAGTAGGAAAACTTTGCTTTGCACCAATTCATTTCTGTCAAAATGTGAGTCACATTCCACCCAATTCTGCTGCTGGCTGGCGCATGAAAGGTTCCGGTGGAGATCGACTTGCAGAGAGCTTAAGCTGGAAAACCATTATCCATGGTGGTTGTGGAATGTGGATATATTGGTTTGACTTATCTGCATTTAAACAAGTTTTTAGCCAGCTACAAAAAGACTTACTGGCCCAGAACGCCCATTTGGGCATCCATCCTCTCCCGGAGTACCCAAGTCAAAGCGTCATTTTGCCCACAATAGATTTCACATAAATTCACTTTGCTGGTATCCTCCACTTCCAAGATCTCTCAGAAATGCTGGAGTTGTTGAGGTTCCCACGTTTGCAGAAGAAGTTGGAGGTCATTTGGATGACACAGGCAACCTTTGGGCTTTTCAGTGTGTTCAGAACTGCCAGGCCGTTCTCAATCGCATGGGCTTCCACATGAAGGAGGTGTCCCATGAAGCTTCAGCAAAAACAACAAGAATGAACGTATTTCCAGTTGAATCGCAGGCAGGTCCTTCCAACTACCTGGTCTCACTCCGCATGCCTCACGGGAGGACGTAACCAAACTGCGCTATGGTAGGCTTTTGATTTCCCATTTCGTGATCCCTAAAGATGGACCTTTTTACCTGGCAGGATTTGAATGTTACACACCATACCAACATCCTTCGCAGAAAGTCCGTTTGAGATGAAGATCCAGTGTACAAAGTTGCTCAAAGATTTTAGCAAAATGTGCAGTGTGCCAAAAGAGCACGTTGGAATAGACAGGTCCGAATGGCCATCCCATGCCACCAGCCTGCATAGATTTGGGCCTATAGCCTGAGCCCCGAGTCAATGATGCCAGCCCAGAAATAAAGTTGGTAAGTGCGATGAAGTGCGGCCGCATTTCAGGTATCAGCAGTACTGCCAAAAATGATATGCTGCTGAAGAGGATTGGATTGGATTCACATCAGGATAGCTTTTCAGCTGCTCTGAGAGTCAAAAAAGAATAGCAGGTCGAAGTGAGCTGACGTCACACGTGTTTTCACCATCTAAGAGGTACATACACATCTCCATTCTTCAGCAAGGATTCATGCAGTTTGTATCCCAAGTTCCTGTATACACCTATAGGCCTACAGGTGAAGTCAACGACGACATTGACAAGGGCTAGCAATGGCTAACCTGGCCAACCTATCAAAAGGCAGTTTTGCCATTAATCGACGGAGTTTTTGTTGCTATGGGGATTACTTCGAGTAGTTTCTCGAGCTTGCAGGACACTGGAAAAGCGTCACTAAAGAAATCTTATAGCGATGCATTCAAGGCATTCTGCAACGTTGCAAGATGTGTCTTCAGAATCAACCGTGATTTTTCTGCCAAGTTGAATCAAAATCAAGCTGTTGAGGATCCATTTGATGCGACGCAGTTTCAGCAGGTGCGTGTGTCAGCCCGTACACGCTGCAGTTACACGAAGTGGAGGAAGAGGAGGTATTCGATACTTTTCGGAAGACCTATTATATTGGAAATCAGCATTTTGAGATATTTTGAGCTTTTAGGTGAAACGTGGCCCAGCAAATGGGCAGCCACGTTTCAAGTGACCTGTCTTGAGCGGAAAGGTGCTGAACGCATGGCTGGCGCCCATGCACCTGCAATGCACTCTTCCGCTGCTTGCAGGCGCTTTGGAGCAGACCTTGCGCGAATCAAATTCGTTGATATGATGGCCAAAGCATCCCACAGCCAGGTTGGTACAATAAAACTCGGGCAGAAACAGCAGATGGAACACAGTGTTTCGAAGGGTCTCGACACTCAGATTCTTGGATATGTTTTACACGTATCTCAAAGTCATTGGCATTTCACTGCCCTGGAGACCGGATCTTGCAGAGGCGCATGATATGCTCTGAAATGATTTTGGTGCCTGGATTCTTCTACCATATTGCCCAAAATTATCCACATAAAAAGACCTAGGTAGCCAAAATTTGGCTGGCTTTCAGAGTCTATACACGACCAACCGACAAGGTCCATTAGAAGCCATCAGCCTTGGGGCTTGCAAAGTAAACACATGTATGTAAATACGACGACAATAGCCCCTGCATGTGAGCACAGAAGTCGCAAAAAGGTAATTGCCACAAGAACTTTCATTTGTATCGCGCACCTTTGATGGCAAAAAAGTCAAACAATCTACATCAATCTACCTTGGACCTTATAACCTGCTGCAAGTGAAAAGTTGGCTGGCACCCTGTAAGCTGCAACTTTCCGACTTTCTTGCGCAATTGGATAGCTCTAGACCTTTCATGACGCGTCTAAGGCCTGATGATGCAGTGGCATTTGCCATCTATTCGGTGCCTTGCTTCATACTGTTGATGGCTGAAAGCCTGCACCAGTTGATTCATGGGTAGTTTGTTAAGGTTTATTCACTTAATATTAACTTACGCTTTATCCATTTTTGCCCTCTTCTACAGGGGGGGCGGCGCAGGATTTGGGCCACCAATGGTACATTGAGTCATACACATGCCACATGCTGCAAACGCTTGATTTGCAACAATGGAACAGTGCTTCATATTGAATGGCAGTACATTCCTCCTATGTAGGAGAGCTGAAATATCCGTTAAACACATCCAAGCTTCAAGCCATTTTGGATCAGTTGGCTTACACACTTTATGAAACATGTTCTTCTTTTGACCCATCAGCAAATGTGGTGTGTTATGTTCTTGATTGAGGTGCCTAGATATTTGGAAGTCGTCTGCAACTCGGTTTTGTTTCCAGTTTGTCGATGGTCGCAACTGACGGACGGTTAGTCAGGACTCCCCACCACCTGACAGGTCATGGAACATTATGCGCGGGAACGACCTGCGAAGGATTCCCGAAAAAAAACGGGGGGGGGGGTGGTCAAGGGCATGGAGTTCCAAGATTTGGTGATGCAAAGAGAGGGTTTGGAAAAGAAACAAAAAAACAAAAAACAATGGACGTTGAGGGAGTTGAACAATTCTAGGCAGTTAACAAAAGTGTGGATAGAACTTTCAGGCGATTCAAGGGCTGCGATTTGCCAACTTGCGTGATTTATTCGGGTTGGGGATAAAGGGGTCTACGGTCTACCCCTTAGAAAATTCGGCTTTCCGGCAGGTTCAGAAACCGCGTTCAATCATCCACACCTTCGCCTGGGTTTCTGACTTGGTCAGTAAAATCGTCCTTGTCGTCATCCCCCACAGCACCACTTTTGGGACATTGAATGCAATACTTGGGGTTTCTTTACTGTATTTCGTTTCACGCCCCACATCTGCTTTACAAGGCCTACCGGCCTACCGTACATCCTTACGCGCAAACCAGCTTTCTTTCACCTTCCCTTACCTCAAGTCTTGATAATTCTTGTGTCTAGTTGGGTGCGGCATGCCTAAACCCTGTAACAGTGAGAAAATAATTATCACTTCTTTACTAGGGGCCCTTTATTAACCTTCATGATCCACTGTTGCACTGTTTTGGCAGAACCCAATGTATAGTCCGTGAGGTTATGGAAAACTGATGCGAGAATATATTATCGAACAATTAACAATTCTGTATATAGACTTTCCATGAATGTCCATCATGAATAAAGATAATAAAGACCTGCAAGATGATGGGAACATAATATGGAATGCCTTGGGTGGTTTTCGAGGACATTGTAGATGGTGCAACCAACGCCATTCTCGATGAGTTGCGCCCTGCACACAGCAGCTGCAGTTGAACTCTGAGCTTGGCACAAATTTTGGTCGCAGCCGAGGCCAGCGGATCCCGAGCGTTCTCGAGGCCGAAGTCATCAACACTGATATAGGACTCCTGGGACTCCATGATGTCATGATGTTTTTTTGTGGATCATCAGTGCCGTGACTCCTTCAGGTGGTTGTGTTTTTTTTTTCATACCGATTCCCTGGGAAGAATTTGCAGGTTGAAGTCACTGCTGAACTTTACCTGTAGCTGATCACTGAAAAACGACTGTAGCTGCAAGGACCTCCCTACTTTCATGTGCAGACCATTGGTGCCGTTTGCGGGGAAGACCAACACATAGAAGCTGAGGTGCGGTTTGATTCGGTCCCTTTAATAGTGCATCAATCATGAATTTATATCAAGAATTTACATCAATAATTTGCATCAACAATTTTACATCAATATTGGTTCCCTTGATATTGCATCAATCATGAATTTACATTAAGAATCTACATCAATAATTTGCATCAACAAATTTACATCAATATTGGTTCCCTTGATATCGCATCAATCATGAATTTACATCAATTTGAACTGCAATTTGATGATCGTTTAAAACCTGTTCTGCAGGACGTGCAGGGCGAAGGGAGTGACCTTTGGCGAGAGGATTTGGAAGATCGTTTGGAGGAATATCCTTGCGTTGCCATTGGTGTATGGTGCAACTTGCTGGCTATGTCAAGACATCAAGATCATCAAGCAATTTAGTAAAAGAAACAAAGAAATGTTGTTCGTTTCACATGTTCCATCCTTTGACCAAACCATGCATATCCATGCATCATAGTCTCTAACATGCTCCAACCTTTCACCTTGCGCATCATTTTGCGGGTGCAGGAGGTGCGCGATCCAAAGATGTGGGGAACAGAAGCTGCGATGCGGAGGTCCATCAAGCTTTCTTCAAGGTTGTAGGTACGGGTGGGAGTACCTTGGATGTTGGAGTTTCTGCCAGCATTCGCTTTGTTCTATTTTTGTTGCTAGGAAAATCTTTGGCGTGAATGTGCATCAAGCGGAGAGCTTAGGAGCTTAGCTACCAGTTGGTTCCCACTTCAAACACTTGGCAGCTGAGGTTTGGGGTGGATGGATTGGGCCTTAGCACCATGAATCGATATAAGCAGCCACATCCGCATTGTCACCATAAAGGTATTTATAAAGCGGACTTTGAGATACAAAGGAGGGTAGGACTTTTGTTCTTCTGTGATGTTTAAAGGTTGCCTTGTCACCCTTCAGTCGAGAAAGGAGAGCAATTTCATACCACTCAAGATTTTGAATGTGAAGTTGTTGTGACGTGTTTTTGCGACTCTGCTTCAGGAATCAGAGGATGGAAAAGCGGCAAGAGACAGCTTTACAGAAAGTTGAATACATTTCTATATAAATACGTTCATACTAGTCAGTGTCATGCAGATTGCTAGCCACCATCCGTATCCTTCAAACCACTTCTTATTACATCTTATTACTTGCCTAGGTACGCGTATCGCGCGCTGGTCATTTTACGAAATGGAAGACAGGCTGGCTGACAGGTTTTTCCCAGCCAACTTTTCAGCCTGGGGAAAATCCTGGAGGCTCTGGAGAAACCAAAACCATTGGACTTCCTTGAGGTAGAGGAGCGTTGCACGAAAAACATCTCTAAGTGAATACTTGGGATGTTGTATACATGCGTGTACATACTATGTTATAGAATGTTATAGATATAATAAATATGACAATTGAAAGATGATGACAGATATAACATAAACATCATATACAGCACAGCAGGTTTTTATGTGTTTTTGTTGTTTATGATTATGTACTGTACTGGTCATTAAGTAGCTTATCATTTCTTTGGTGTAGCTTGCAGGACAAGAAGAGAATTCTCGCTGAGTACAACTTGAGGTTGGAATTGGCCCATGGCCTGGGCTACCGATGCAACCTAGCGCCAAAGACACCCGTACAAGTAAGAGGACAGCGTTAACCCGGGTTGAGCATGACTTTCACCATTGCCCTAACCACTAGGCAAATGGTCTTACCTTCACATTGACAATGTCCAGACTACGGACCACCGAATAGTTTTGGGATTGCACTTATTTTGAACCGGCGACAGGTCGTAGAGTCTACTCAGAATTTGAACATGTTGCGATGTCAATGTGCGTAAAGAATGTCACACTCCTGCATTTGGTGAACACCAACAGCACCAGTAGCATGCACTTGTAGGCGTTCAACGCAAGGAGAGAAAGTCAAAGGCAGTAGAGTCTTCACGAAACCAAGCTGCTACGCGAGGCATCATCTGTGCTTGTGGCGAGACCTGTCAGAAAGCCATCCTGCAGACAGAAAATACAGCCTGATCCTTTGCACTGACTTGGTGACTTGGTGACAGGAAAACATGGTTCCACGAATCTCAGAATGATGCTCCTTGAGGTCCAGATGAGTTTTTCTTCTTCACTGAGACATCTCCAGAGAAAAGGAAGTACTCGACTAAGTCTTGCAGATGTTTATTTTCTATGTTAGGTCTGTGTTTCAAATTTATTCATGACATTCCATTCGGATACATTCATTTTCAGACAGCTTTCAATTGTTTCACCGGCTTTTTGGTACCTGGAGAGGACAGCAATTTGCTGTCATGACCCTTTCTGCAGGCGTTTCCTGGATCTCAAGGTGTCCTCCATGTCAGTGAAAACCACAGTTTCTCCACTTTTAATCTGCTGTTTGGGTTTGAATGGTCTGAACATCTCAATCTGATTATATCCGATTGTTGATGTGTGCGCTAAGGGCGTACCTCCGTATGAGACCCAGATGAGACCCAAATTTTTTGATGCATTTCTGAAAGGTTTGTAGCAGCAAGTAAGAAGCCATGTCAAACTGATCCAGGCCACGCTGGACCTAGATGAGGTAATCCGGCCAGACAAAGAGTAGACAAGAAAGTGAAGTTGTTGGTAGGATGGCAGCGTTAAGCCAGTCTGGACTGACTGCAGTCAGTCAACGTGCCAAGGAACCGTTTTTCCCGCTTTCTGCAAATGATAAAAAATTGGCTTGACTTCTCATTGGTTCCTGGCATGCAGTTTCGTATGATCAGCATTGCACTGCAATATGGCAGATGAGAAGTGGGCGAGGACATGCGTGGACAATTGTTGGAATTTGGTGGCTCGAGTCTTCCCACTTGTAGTTCGCGCTCGACTTACCATTTGTTCTCCAGTCCAGTTGCTCAGCCAACAGGGTGAGAGGTTTTGGGTCAACACACCTTCAAGAATGCTGGGTGATCCAGATTGGGCTCACTTGCTTTGATGCAAAGGTCCTTTGTTGTAATGGCTGAGGAGGAAGGGTTCTGGCCTTAGATCGCCTCAACCAATCGAGCCATCAAAGAAATGTTTGCAGCCACATGCCACAGAGACTTGGTGAATTGTTTCCTTAATGGAAACTGATTCAGAAACTTGTTGTAGAGTTTGAGTGTTCAAGTTCTAAGCCCAGTCCTCAGATTTGTGGTGCAAACATGCTTCCTGAGGCAAGAAGTCATTTTCACTGAAAACACTGCGTTGGTTGCTTAGGGTTTCAACAGTTTCAGAAAGGTGGTTGGCGCTCGGAATTTCTGGTCTAAAGAGTTGTACAGGTGGTCCAGTTAGAACCAGACATTGTTTACATGTTCGGTATGAAGCCGGCCATAAGCTAAATGATGCAATGACAATTTAGCTCCATGACGTCATGTTTTTACAGGCCAGACAGAGAGATTTGGGATGAGAAGGGTGGCTTGATCAAGAAAGGCCCAAGCATGCCATCTTGTTGGATGCTAGATCATACTGGAATCATTGGAATGAGATCTGTGCTTCCAGCGATGCAAGTTTGGCTCTATGCGGTTTTGACATTGATTCAGCACAGCAGCCTCCAGGATATCTAAACACAGCTTGAGACGACAGGTGCAGCCGAGATTGCCGAGCGCGATCAGGATCACGTGCCTGAGGTCAAGGCAAATCCTTATCACGTGAAGCACCAGACTTTTTTTTCCGGACGAAAGCAGCTTTTGTTTGATTGACTTCGTAATATACCGGCAGTATATCTTCATATTCAGCACGTTGTGTGGTCGTTGCAGTCTTCTTCTAAATTCGAAGCCGAAGTGTCTAGTTACGAGTATTCATTCACAACATGGAATGTGAAGACAGCATGCTAATTGCTTATTTGATGTGATTTGTTCACAACAACACACGTTCGCTTGGGCAGGTCTTGACCACACTAGGCCTGGGACCGGTTTGCGATTTACTCTCAGATGAGATGAGCCAACATCTTGCGCATGAGTTGGACATAGTTTGCAACGGACCGAATGGCAACAGTACAGGCATGTTTGCGGTGCCTGTGACGGCAGAGTCCATGTCTCAGCATGGCAGTCTAGGTGGTATATGCGGGCTACAAAGATTTATCGTAGTAGTACTTGTAGGTTCAAATGGTGCAATCAGACCTATTTGCAGTTAAATTCCGTCACAGACTCCAGGTCCTGTTTTCCCACAAGAACCCATTGCTGAACAGCACCGTCCATTGTGACTGAGGACTACTCTGGGTGAAATCCGTCAAAAAGTGCAGGAGTGGAAGCCAGAGTGGTCCTGGCATCGTTGTGTTTTTTGAATCTTTCTAGAATCCCGACAATCTGCAGAAACATTGAGAAGGTGGCAGTTCTGTATTTCTGATATGTGGATTTGCAACTTATTTGTTTGACCCGATCATAGCTCCATATTCTTGCCATAGTGAAATGTGCCAAAACAAAGCAGCCTGGAGCCAGGTATTCCCTTGAGCAGATTGAGCTTGTTTGCAAAGACAAAGATGATGCGAGCTCAGAATATCTTCCAGCAGAGTCATATTCTTATTGAGACCTATTATGATTAGGATGATAAAATGAATATGGTATTCCAATCCTATAATCTCAATTACCTAATGATTAGGTCGATAGATGATTTTTCGTCGACCTGTATGACGTCGACTGCGGCCTGTCATAGCTGATCCTTTGAGACCCAAGGCCTGGGGTCCTCTCTTCAATAAGACCTCTCGTCCGAGGCGTGGGAAAAAAAATTATCGAAGATCATCAGTCTTGCAACTCCCGGAATCTCAGGGCATACCTTTAAAATTCCTGTGAATTTTCACATCTTTCGCATACTTCCCCTTCGCATTTTTGGATGGATCGAAATCGATCAAAGCTTTTTTCCTTTGAGGAGATTGATGGCAAACCATAGGCTTAAAGTCTTGAAAGACTGACCGGGCTGAAGAATAGATGGGTTCAAGTGTTTTGCTGGAAAATTTATTTTGAAAAGTCATCCAATGTTCAGGGATTGATTTTGTGACGCTTGCAAGGGATGATGATGAAACCGTCACAAGCTCAGAATTTATGTATAATATTATGCATACTTGTAAATTGTAAAGAACATCACAACTATACACTTTACATATATACTATGTATGATACATAATTTACAACATACTTGTGTATATTGTATCATGTATAGTATATCATGGACATTCATGAACAGTATGTTATATATTGAGACCATTTGCTAAAAAACCACCATCCTTTCTCCACATTTGACCTAGGTCGAATCTTTGTGGAGCGATTGGGACATTCCCCGTCGTATGATGCAGGCAACTGATGTTGGTTGGCTGGATCATGGGAGCTGTTGGTTGGTGCCAACCCTCAACCAGGTGGCTCTCTGGATCAAAGAGAAGAATGAGGAGACTGGTGAGTTGGGGAAACCTACAAATTCAAGCTCTTGAAATTTCTAAAACCTTTGGCAGATTCCTGTTTTCTTTTTAGGAATAATTATATGTACGTACATACGTACATATAATTTTTGAGATACCGTTATTTCTACATACAAGTGTCTCAGGTGGGAGAGTACCTTTTGGAAGATGCTGGAGGAGAGCAAATGTGCGTTGCCCAGACATTCACACCTCCAGCGCATCACATCGCTTCACCCCCCCGGCGATTGCGCAGCACCGCTTGCGCACTACTCCCAGGTGATGATTGGAGCTTTCAAGGTCGAGAGCTATCAGTTGAAGCCATGGCATAATATCATTAAGTTATATGTATTATAGATGATATGATGATATATGTTGATATACCATGATGTTATATGATATAATTATTTGTCCTAGTTTGAGGAAGAGTGTAGAAAATTGGTGTCAATAAGTTTACAAGTGTGTCATACTGGTGCCAGTTGTGCCACTGCTCACTGCTAGTGCAGAGGTCATACCATCTAAGGGCCTCAGTTCTCGATGGGTTCTAAGCTCAGCAGCGAACCAATGTGGATGCCTTGTGCAGTTCACAGTTTCGGTCTGTTAAAAGATGGCAACTTGAAACCAGACGGGTTTTCTTGGAATAGAGGCAAACATGACCAGTCTTAAGATAAGACTGTATTTCAATGTGCTTAAAGAAAGAGTACCAGTATACGTGGCGTCATTGCCCACTCAAAGGCAGGCCACTGGCTGAAGGCTCCTATTTTTTAAACCTAAAGACATAGGATTTTTGCATGATTTTACCACTGGACATTGAGCGGAATCGACAGCAATGGATTCCTTCATCTCAGGTCATATCATCGCGGTGAGCGATGTGAGATTGGACCCATGCCTGGAGTGCTAGCAGCACCGTGCTCCGGTGAACAGATGTTCCAAATTTCAGAGTCAAAAAACGAGGGAAGGTTTGTAAGGTGTGTTCCCATGGAGCTGAAGAATGGAAAAGGGTAAATAGAGCCAATGTATCAATGTAGGTGAATGTCGCATTTTGAATGGATTTGTTTATGCTCAGCATGATTCAGCATGTCTCTGCCCCGCCTCAGCAGATTTAATTTGAGGAACGTTTCGATGAGAGCAGATGACAGTTGCCTACGGTGCTAGTACTGTATTCATAGCATTTCGGTTTAATTCATTAGGACTTTCACGATGCAAAACGGCTCAATGTCATGTAACATGATGTGACTCTTGGCTCAAGTCTTCCCCGGTTTGCACCTGACTTCTTTTGCATTCGTTGGTTTGGGTGTCTCAGTTGGAGGAGAAGCGGCTTGACCAAGTCAGAATCGTGCACTTTATGCTGCTTCTGTATGAATGAATGGAGTCATTGAGTCTGTCAGATGACATTTACGATATTTTATTATATTCACTACATGTGTTGAATCTTCCTGTAGGGTTGATGCCAACAAAGCTAAAGTCTCAGCAACATTCCTATATGGTTTGGACAATGGATAGAAGTAGTGTCCTTTCTCATGCTTATGCAAGAAGAGCTACCAGGAGCCGCCTTCATGACGGCCTTCAAAAATTTGTTTGAAGAAGGTTTGCATTCCGTATTTGCCGAGGCCTGTCGCAGAATGGCTGAGGAGGAAGGGTGTCAGCCTTGTTTCTGATAGTTTGAACAGCCATTCA
Source organism: Breviolum minutum Mf 1.05b.01 (assembly GCA_000507305.1). Taxonomy (NCBI): domain Eukaryota; class Dinophyceae; order Suessiales; family Symbiodiniaceae; genus Breviolum; species Breviolum minutum. The sequence goes on from DF239279.1 coordinate 93,923, forward strand.
TTTGTTGCTGTTCTGCCATAAGTGATAAGCTGCAAATCTGAGATGGCTGGCTGTGACTCATCAAACCATCAGCTGACTCTGGAGTAAAAAGGATTTCTGTAAGAACTTTCAAGAGGTGTGGCAGTGTGGCGTAGCAAGACTAGCAACAGTCCCTTTGGTGTACGTAGGGAAAAGCATGTCCGAAAAGTATGCTGGTTAGGGATTTGAACTAAATGGTACAAGTATGATACAATTTTGTGACAAAATCCTACACTAGTTGATATGGTAAATATACCTAGATATATCAATATAATATATTTATATACGTATAATATATAGCACGTACATGGATAATTAAGGATTCTGTGATTTTATCTTTTGATCATCCCAACTGGTGCAGCCCTCATCTTTTGTTTTTTCGCCGAGGCAAGAAGTCATTTTCACCGAAAACACTGCGTTGGTTGCTCGGTTTGGTCACATCAATCCCAACGTTTGGGTTTCACTGCATTTCACACGTGATGCAGTGATGTAGATGATGTAGTGATGAGTTGACATGAATCCTTGACATGTCATGAGATGTCTTGAACCATACAACCCGGTGCCCAGGCCAGACAGAGAGATTTGGGATGAGAAGGGTGGCTTGATCAAGAAAGGCCCAAGCATCCCATCTTGTTGGATGCTAGATCATACTGAATCATTGGAATGAGATCTGTGCTTCCAGCGATGCAAGTTTGGCTCTATGCGGTTTTGACATTGATTCAGCACAGCAGCCTCCAGCATATCTAAACACAGCTTGAGACGACAGGTGCGGCCGAGATTGCCGAGCGCGATCAGGATCACGTGCCTGAGGTCAAGGCAAATCCTTATCACGTGAAGCACCAGACTTTTTTTTCCGGACGAAAGCAGCTTTTGTTTGATTGACTTCGTAATATACCGGCAGTATATCTTCATATTCAGCACGTTGTGTGGTCGTTGCAGTCTTCTTCTAAATTCGAAGTGTCTTGTTACGAGTATGTATTCACAACATGGAATGTGAAGACAGCATGCTACTGGGTGACCAAGCAAATTGTTTATTTGTTCACAACAACACACGTTCGCTTGGGCAGGTCTTGACCACACTAGGCCTCGGACCGTTTTGCGTGATTTACTCTCAGATGAGATGAGCCAACATCTTGCGCATGAGTTGGACATAGTTTGCAACGGACCGAATGGCAACAGTACAGGCATGTTTGCGGTGCCTGTGACGGCAGAGTCCATGTCTCAGCATGGCAGTCTAGGCGGTATATGCGGGCTACAAAGATTTATTGTAGTAGTACTTGTAGGTTCAAATGGTGCAATCAGACCTATTTGCAGTTAAATGCCGTCACAGACTCCAGGTCTTGTTTTCCCACAAGAGCCCATTGCTGAACAGCACCGTCCATTGTGACTGAGGACTACTCTGGGTGAAATCCGTCAAAAAGTGCAGGAGTGGAAGCCAGAGTGGTCCTGGCATCGTTGTGTTTTTTGAATCTTTCTAGAATCCCGACAATCTGCAGAAACATTGAGAAGGTGGCAGTTCTGTATTTCTGATATGTGGATTTGCAACTTATTTGTTTGACCCGATCATAGCTCCATATTCTTGCCATAGTGAAATGTGCCAAAACAAAGCAGCCTGGAGCCAGGTATTCCCTGGAGCAGATTGAGCTTGTTTGCAAAGACAAAGATGATCCATGCTTAGAGTCTCTCATAGTCTCTCAGAGTTTTTAGAGTTTGATCAATGTCAAAGCGTCGTTTTCTGAAGGCCTGGGGTCCTCTCTTCAACAAGACTTCCCGTCCGAGGCCATTCGGGATTTGCCTAGACATGTTTGGATCTAACCCTTCCGATTGTGATGATCCAACCCAGTAGCATGAATGCAGAAGTCAGCATTTATGCAGACATAGGCAGACATAGTATGGATGATGCATGATTACGCGCTATAGTTAGAGCAATTTGATGCAATTGATTTAATGATGATACTGTATGTATGCATGTACATAGACCCTGACTATCATGATTGAACTATATTTAATCCGTTGTTGTCATAAGTTGCCCAGCTTTTTTTGCTCGCCTCACACACCCTAGAAGAAGTGCATCTTTTGCAATGATTTGCAGGGATGATGATGAGACCGTCGCACACTTAGCCTGTTTCACCGCAACAGATGCGATTGAAGCAAGCCACAAGGACATGATTGTGAGGTTGAATCCCTGTGGAGCGACTGGGATATTCCTCGCCGCATGATGCAGGCCATCCATGACCCTACTTCAGAGTCTCAATGGAAGATACCACATGCATTGGTGGTTATCAGGAGGACATCAGTAAACATCAGTAGTACAGCAAGCTCCATAGAAATTCAGAAGGGGTGCAAAGAAATTCTTTGAAGGTTGCACTATGGATCAAGGAGAAGAACGAGGAAACTGGCGAGTCAAAGCCTTAGGAGACTGTCCAGTGTCGCCAGTGTCATGGGAATGGTAGGCTTGGAGTTTCGAGTTGAGTGGATGCTTGAGGTGGGAGAGTACCTTTTGGAAGATGCTGGAGGAGAGCAAGTGTCCCTTACCCGGTCCAAGCTTCTGTTGTATTATAATATTTACGTTTATATATATATATACAATCTAGACATTCTGGTGCTTCTGGAAACTCCCCAACAGGAAAAAGTATGGAAAAGTTGGTCGTTGACGATTGAGTTTGAATTTTCACTGATCAAAGTCGTCGTCCTTGCCTCGAGGTGATGATTGGAGCTTTCAAGGTTTTGAGCATAGGATGTTGGATTTCAGAGCTGCCCTTTCACTTGTTAAGATGTAACAACAATTTCATGACAACAGTTCAAAGAGTCCTTGAATTAAGTTACCAAAGTAAAGCCAACGAACAGGAAGTGAAAGACACTATGAGTTGATGAGTTGTGTGTGTGTGACCAGTTGTGTTCCACTTCCACGGTCGGACTTGGATTTCAGTAGAGGCGATCTATCGCTATTTAGTTTTTCCATGCCAAGACACCAGAGGTCACACCATTTGAGCAGTCCTCGATGGCATGTCCGCTGCACAGTTGCGCGGATGGGTGGTGCAAAGACCATGGGCAAGTTGGATGTGGTGTCCTTGATCCGCCCATCAACCTCAATTGCGTCTCTAAAACTACAATGAACGGAAAGCTTCGCAGGCTCCCCATATTGTTTGATATGATTGTGTGCTTCATTGGTTATGTACAATGCAGCATAATGCAGCTTTTCATTCTGCAATCTTGTTGTGGATGTTGATTGTGTTTGGAAGGGACTGCTGGTTTGCCAATCTAAAGTTGTGTGACCACAGAGAATCTATATTTTTGCCCTTGCTTGCCGACACTTCTACTTATTAAGCTGAGGCCGCTTCATTTACATTGGTGTAGGTGAGAGTGGCAGATGAGTAGAGTTTCGGATGCGATGAAAGCAGCATGGTGGTGCCAATTTGAAAAGGTGCGTGGTGGTGGCAGCTTGCCAAAGGTGCTGAGAATGTAGGATTATACTGAGAAGGTTGTTTTGGAAGTGTGTCAAGTTGATATTTGGTTGTTGCCATCCTGGATTCCAGCGTGAGAGCTTGAACCTTCGAAATACCTGTTGCCAAAACAAGTCAAGATAGCAAGGACCAGAACTGTGAACACCTCAATGTTGATGTCAGATGATGTCAGTGTAGCAGTGTAGCATACGGATAGGTAGACTATAGGTTTGGGTTTGGTCGAATGGTAGAGCTGTGTGTTGCGAATGCATTGAAAGCATCTATACCCTCACCAGCAAGACCAACTTTGCAGGGAGCTTCATTTTCTGCCATGGCAGCCGGCTTGCCGAGGGCTCATGGTGCAACCAGGTGGGACAGACAAGATGCATAGACCTCTTCTGGGTATTGGACATGATTGGATAATATTGGATATGTCTCTTTATTGCTTGCTGTGTATGTGTTTGAATGATTGAAAATTCTCAACATGGTGCAAGATTATGTAGGCACCAAAGGACTCAGTATTTGGAACGGGATGCATTCCACCAGCCAACCAGGCGGATTTGTACCGTGCAGCAAGTACTTTTTCTTGCCATTGGTGCGTTCCTTCTCAGCCGACGCGGAGTATTGGCCCCTGTTTTATCTATTGGTTCGGAACAATCCGATGAAGTACAAGGAGTAGAAGAGAAGATCAAAAGCTGCAAGGTCTTTTTGATCTCCAAGGAATACTGTCCGTTTTGTCAAAAAGCCAAATCGATTCTAAAGAGTTTGGGAGTTACACCTGAAGTTCTTGAGCTTGCGGATGCAAACAAACAACCTTTGGTGGACAATCCAGCAGCTATTGCGGACTACATGGAAAAGATCACTGGCGCACGTACTGTTCCCCGCCTGTTCATTGCTGGCAAGTTTGTTGGTGGTTGCGACCGCTCCTTAGTTATCGAAACCACATGAGTTTCAAGATCGCAGCAAACCAGTGATTTCGAGCATTTGATGACCACAGGGCAATTAGTGCAAGTTTGACGGATACAATAGGGGACATCTTATGTTTTTTCATGCTCCTGAACATTACATTTGAATTGTTTCATGGTATTGTCATTTTGCATTGTAAGCTTCGCTTACCGACTGATTTGCAAGCACGATGTTTGGCATGCCAGCAAAACACTCATTTCATAGGAGCAATGAAAAACAATCTCAGAAGGCATGTAGCTGAAGATGAAACTTGAAAGGTATAAAGGCCAAATATCCTGGTACCTCCAAGGATGACATTGTGCGCATGTCTCAATCTGGCGAACTACAAAGGCTTTTGAAAGAAATTGGAGCAATCTAAATCGTCTTTCTTGGAAATATACAATAATATATCAAAAAATATAAAAACATATGTTGTATGATCAAAATCTCAAAGACATCATATAATATTGTAATTTATAGATTCAAACGAATATTGTTATTATAATTATAAATGGGTGTCGTTTAAAAGGTCCTTATCTTGAGTATAATATTCGATGACCTTTCGTATGCCAAAATAACCTTTGGCGAAAGTTAAAAGCTGAATTTGTTAAAATAAATTATTTTTTGGCGAAAATTTGGCGAAAGTAATAAGATGTGATTGGAATATGTATGGGTTTTTGAAGATGAAATTTATATAGAACGATTTTTCGTGAATATTTGGCGAAATTTTTGATAAAATTTGGTAAAAAATATTTTATTTTTTTAAATTAGGAAATTTAAATTATTGATTTTTTATATTATATTTCTAGAGAGGTAGGAAATAGGCGAATGTTTAGTATTGGTGTGGGAATATTTTATTTAATTAAAAAAAGAAAAAAAAAAAAAAAATATTATTAAAAATACCTAAATTGGAAATTGCATAAAAATAAATATTTATGATTTTATGTATATATATAAAT
>DF239279.1:99565-135563 GCA_000507305.1 Breviolum minutum Mf 1.05b.01
TTAATTTTCCTTATTTTTATTAATATTAAATAAAATTTATTAAATATTTAATTTATAATAATTCCTTTTATATTTAAAATAAATTCATCAAATATATTCCAATAATTAAATGCAACATCCAATTATTCAAAAAAAGAAAATCAAGAAATTCTCGATATTTTGTTTTTCAAATTAATAAAAACTAAGGAAAATTAAATAATAATTTAATATATATATATTTTTTTTTTTTCTAAAAAATTAATTTACCATATTTGAAATATTATTTTTTTATCTTTAAGTTTGTGGTTCCTAATAGTTTTTATCTAAATCTAATATTTAAAATATGTATATTATACGTATATTTATATTAATATTTCAAATTTATCTTATGGTTTTGAAGGCGGGTCGATTTCAAATCAAATCTTTGACAGAATCAAATGATTCGCAATGTTTCAGCGCACAGCTGATTCAAGAAAGCGTTCATCTCAAATTGAAACTTCCTGGACCCGAATTCTCGGAAAATGATCAATATGATCACTTGTCTCATTCAAATACCGCGTGCGTCCAGCAATTTTCCTGACATCTCAAAGTTGTCCAACAAATTCCACTTTGGTTACTAAGAAGAATGTCCAGCCTGCCAGTCCCACTGCATGACCTTTTGAAAGAGTCTTGCTGGTAAATATCCGCCATCTTCTTCATGTTCCAGACCTTGACAACACCAAAGGATTGATACAACGAACACACCAAGGACTGCTGGGTTTCCAACAATTTGTCAATGTCACTAAGTAAAGAACCTCTGGTGAGAACCACCTGAGCAAATCTCAGACCATGTTGCTTGTAATTGCATCATCTAAACAAGGCCAATGAGCTTCAGCTTCCACCAGCTTCGTTCCGAGTTCTAGAATGCTTTCAAACAACATAAATCTATTCGCTTTTGCCTGAGACTTCACGTGAAACATTTGGCTGAAGCTCCCAACATCATTTTCACTCCGGAAGAAAATGACACCTTCTTCTCTTGCCAAATCAGTTTCCTAAGGCAATCTGTCAACGAATCGTGTCAAAGTTAGAATGCAATCTGTCTTGTTTGATACCTGTCCACTCGACGACTCGTTTGTGGGAATGAAACACTAAGGCTGCTGCAATGAACACCTCAGGCTTCACATTGTCTAAACTGGTTCGAGTCCTAATAATGTGCTCTCCCCATGGTGTCTCTGCCTTTTGTGTAAAAAAACCGCCTGCCAGAATATGATAATTGATAATAATTGTAGTCTCCAGTATGACAAGTCTAGAATTGTATGGACACGTACAGATAATCACCAGTGCTTACATGATTAACTTGCGCGCGAAAATATGTTTTTCGTGTGTTGCTCGCATTTGCATCTCTTCCAAGGAACAATGGTGTCAAAGTCTCCTCGTGTGCCGCTGATAACCTTAGTCGGGATTTGTCAGGATTCCGTGGCAACTGGTTTCAGGGTCTGGTGGTTTGAGTTTGACTTCAATTCGACACCAACACCTCGTTATCCTCTACTAATCCTTATAATCTTTACTACAGTCGTGCCTTTAGCAGGCTATGCCACACCAATTCCTCCCCAGAATAAACGTAGCATCTTTTGTCATGATCTATGTATCTTGATGAATAATGCTTTTTGTGGGCAATTTTGTTGGTCTTAGCCTTTGACTCTGGCCCAGGAATCGAACAAATGATGCAAGGTCATGGAATTTCAACAAGATTTACCCTCTTGGGATGTGGCTGAGGTCCTGTTCTCCTTGCAAGGGCATGGTGCATTCACCCGCATTGTATTCTAATGTAAGTTGCTGGAAATTACTGGAACAGTATTGAAAGGAGTATCTGTGTTTGCAGGAGATGGCTCATATCAGTCCTCTTCCACCAGATCCTTGCTCACCAGGTGGATGTGGTTGCGGCCCATGGTCCTGTCAAAGCAGCGGCACTTTTTGACACACTGACACGGACATAAAACAGAAGACATAAGACACAAGACACCACTCTACCAAGTACGAGTATATACCAGGATTACAGCATAATATGACAATGCAAACCGTATAATGACCCTCTTTTTAAGCAGCAAGACTTTGTCCTCAAACCTTCTTCTTTGATCCTGAAACTTTGGCGAGAGCTGAAGTTTTATTCAGTGGCAGGCGGCTCGGGTGTGGATAATGACTCAAATGTTTTTCACAACCAACTCAAGCACTCCGTCCTTTCCCACTTTGCGGCAAACGTGCCGTGACAAAGGACAGTCAGGTTCTGCCAGTTGCAGCATTGGACCAAACAGGCACAATGAATCAACTACAGTGTGTCTTGAATCCATGGATGGGTTGGCTCTTGTGTTATGCTAAGCTCTGCCATGCCTCTGTGTCTGGAATTTCTTCCAAGAGCTCAGTGTCCTGCCCCAAAAAATTGTGAAGACTCTCCAAAGTCCACAGTTTCAATACTACAAACATGCAGAAACTACAGTGTTACAAAGTCTCACATTCCTGCACGAGGTTGATGCTGTGTCCCTGATGTGCTCGGATATATAGCTCCTCACATGATCCAGGATATTTAGCAGAACCCTTTTCAAGGATCTGGTCCCATCATTTCATACCCACTCTATGCGCTGAGCTGCGTGCTTCATTCATTTCTTTGATCCCAAACCTCTTCTTCTCATTCTTTTCCACCAAGGCGCATATATCCTGCAAGAGTTGTGAAAGCCTCTTGAGCAATTCACGGGTGTACTTGAAAGCATTGAGCTATTTGACATAAAACGCAACCTTTCAATGTCTTTCAGTCATTTCAAGTCCTGCTGCGTCGTTCCCTTGGCCGTGAAATATTCCAATTCAAGTATCTGTCCAGCGAGCGCCCCGCCCCCCGCAAGTCAACCGAACGGTGACCAACATAGATGCAAGCCGTGTACCCAAACAATCACTCCCTGTACTGACCACCTCTACAGTTCATTATGGCAACATCGTGCAAGTTTCCTGTTGACTGGTCAGAGTGAAACCTACATGGAAAATAAAAGCATGCACGTGTCCGGATATCTTGCCAGACTATACCAGCTAGCGATGTATTGCAATTTGATTTCACGTCAGTGCAACTTCTTTTGCTGCGCTCTCCGATACAGATATGAACAGTCCCTTTTGGTTTTGGCACCATACTTTCTTCAATATTTCTGTGCAAAGTTAATGGCGGTCGCTGCTTACCGTCTCCCCCCGGCCTTTGCGACTGAGATGTATCCATCTTCTCGCACCTCCAAGCCGAGCTTTCCCTGAAGATCTGAAGGATACAGTGTTCATTGTTCGAGCCTACTATAGCTTGGGACCCTCTATCCACAACATAGTAGTGACACGTAGTGACCCACTATGGCCTCACATTTAGTAGATGATCCTCATACAAGTAATACTTACTTTCAACTGTTGCTAGGGACGGGGGAGATCCCAAGCTATAGTATATACATGTCATATCCGTACACGTCTTGATTTCAAGAATGCTTAAATGCAAGCGGATGGAATGACTCTGGGCCAGGCACAGCGTTGTGCCGCAAGACACAACTCAGGTACTTGGAGGTTGAGATATCTGAATCTTCGTCATCCTTTTTCTTCGCCTTCACAGAAAAAGGTTGCTCAAAGTGGGAATACGAATACTGTGCTGAGCTTGCCCCAGCGAAACGTGAGGCACTTTCAGTGGTTCATATATAATATGTGATATGTACAATATCATTTATATTTGATATATTTAGTAGATGATTAAATAGCTCTTGTATGCATTTGTAATATACCTAGTATTTATGATTTATTCATTCGAATTATTTTAGACGTCCCAATCATCCAATCAAACTGACAACGAATCACCACACCTTGGCCTTGGCTTTTGCAGCATTGGGCCAGTTGGCCGCCTGCCACGGTGTCCATCCAGACTTGGGCCAAGCATTCCCAGACCAATCCTGCACAAAACAAAACAACAAAAAACTCGGCCTTGTTGATGATTTAGTATGGATTTTTTGGCAATCAAAGAAGGGAAAAGACATGAATAGACTCAAAGGACTTAGAGTTCAGCGTTTTTGTGAAGCCGCGAAGCCTTCCTTGTATTTTTTACGTTAGAAGTTATAAGTGAGATGATGCTACAATGGATGTAAATGCACTTTCGTGATCTTTCGTGCCTGTGACAAAGCTGATGCTACGCTGGACGTGGTGTGGGGGGGGGGTTAGGGGTGTTAACCTTCAAGACCTTGATTTTACTTCTCACAACATCTCAAAAACGCCGAGTTCTGCTGAGTATGTCAAAACCTGAACTATTCCAACCAATACCCAATATCGTCATCTTTATCATTGTTTATCAATGTTTTAATTATTGTCAGAGCCACACCATTTTGCTGAAGGGGACTTTGATAAGCCTCTGCATGTTTGTTCATTGATTCATTGTTATCCAATTTCAGGCCCTTGCAAAAACGCAAGGAGCACCAATCACGTAGATGCAAATAAGAAAATGAAGAAGTGCCCAAGGATATTGGTGGAAATTTGGCCAACCAGAGAGAAGGGTCTCTCAAAAGTTGATGCTTACTCCAGCCGCACCTTCCATGTTTGCCGCACACCTTTACTGTTGCCTCAGGTTCCAAGATTTAAAAGGATCTGGGTTGGGCATGTTTTGCTCGCCGTCATACGTATTTCAAAGGCAAACTGAGCTTGATACCTTTTGGCCAGTTGGCATTGGCTTCGTACCATTTGCCCATGGTGGGCTGTGAGCTATACAGCTTTCTTTAGGTACCGTATCTTTCTGCTTCTTCTGGGCTCCGAATTCACTGAAATTGACTAAAAAGCTTTCAGAAGAAATTCTGGATCTGTGCATCATAAAGTATCATACGCATTGTGTGCAAAAAATTTCAAGTCCAATGTAGAATGAAACAAAGCATCTTCACATATCTTCATAGCATTCATGGTCCATTCATGGTCCCACCATATCCTTGCATGACTATGCACCACTGTTCAAAGTGTCTTGAGCTTGGTGACACCTGGCTATCAAATGTCAGCCTCGACATGTTTTCCATGTGCCCTGTCATTCTGGGCTTTAAGAAACCATATTTTTGATATTTTTGATGTCATTTTCATCCACTTTCACACTTCTGATCAACTGATAGTTCACCATAGCATTGTCACTCTCACCAATGGTTGCGAGTCACAGAAGAGTGTCTTCTAGGCTAAGCTACTACCAAAACATATTGGGTACATACAGGCACTATGACTTAGATTCCCAAGAAAGCTCTGCTTTTCTGCACAAATCGATGATGGGGTTTAACACTGTTCGACTGCTTTGCAGCTGAGCAGCGCACTAATTCTCGTTATCACACCCGGATCAAGACATCAGGGAACAGCTGCTGGGAGTACCCCCGGCAACGTGTGTATTAGCATTATCAACAAAGGAACGTTATCATCCTATCCCTGAACTGCGCATGGCAGGCAGCCTTTCAACTCTGTAAAGCCTTCAAGCATTTTCATTGTCAGTCCACGATTTCCTTGAACATCGAGGATGAGGTTTCTTTGACAGCACGTCTCCAAAAAGTATCTCACCGAAGTTGCGATAGCAGGTTGGATATGACACCATCGGAGACATAAATGTTCAAGTCCTTGAAGGCCCTGATTTCCAACTGTTTCTGTCAATCCATCCACGTCTGCATCCGATACCAAGAAAGCACTATTCCCTTCCAAATCCAGCCTTTGTAAAGGACACCTCTGCAACAAAGTACCAATAGCTCGCACTGTTTTCTGGTTGAGTTGGCACCTACTAAGACCAAGGACATGCAAGTTGGGTTTCCCAATTGTCAATGCTGACACCAATGCTTCAACTTCCTGGTGGTTTCGTAGACTTACATTGGCCAAGTTGAGTTCTGTGAGTGACTGAACTCTTGCCAGTAAATGTGGAAGCCCTCCCCGGCCAACGTCGCTGAGTCGTGGCTGACAGTCGAAATTCAAAGATGGACGGCTGATCGCCAGGGCTTCGCCAAGATGTTTCCGGCCAATGAGAAAAGTGTTGCGATAAAAAGGATCCTCAGCCACTCACCGTTTGCAGGTCATGAGTGAGGATTGAACAATGAGAAAACATGGCACAACACAGAGCTTGGTACGGAAATCATGGGAAATCGACCATCGTGTATCAACTCATTTCCAGCTAGACTTCTAGTGACACTTCTAGAATCCAATCCAACTGAGGCCACTTCATTTAAATTGCAGCTTAACTCGGCATCGTGACTCCAGAAATCTTTACCAGATTTGCCTTGGTTCCGGGAATTCACATCATTTAGCATGACTCTTGAGGTAATTTTTGACTGAGCTGCCTTTATCTGCGACGACAAACTCCCAGCCTGCTTTCAGAGCTCGAACAAAGAGAGCCTCTTGAAAGCTCAAATGGCCTCACGAGAAATAGAGAAATCAACATCTCACGACGCTGGTTTCCCCAAATTTCAATGTCTGGCTGCTAGGGCAACGGGCTGAACTGGAACTCTCCAGTGGAATGTCCCAAAGTTAAAATCTTGACCTCAGAGAAATAATGGCATCTTTATCACTGTAAAAATAAGTTCGTCAGCTACAATAACAATAATGCTACATGATACATGATACATTGATCAGATAGATGATTGACAACAAGTAGTGAGCAATAATATCATGTCCAGTACTATGATGTATTGTGTGTGTAGTCACTGTAGGTCCCACTGGGTCTAGTGCCAAAGGAATGCATCCATCCTGCCCAGGTTGGGATAATGCAGCATGCGTCTTCAGGCAAGATCTTGTGAAAATCCGACTGGTTGCAAGTCGTCTTTCGTTGGTCATTGGAATTATTCTGTTAGTTTTCAAATCTAGCAACGTATGCATCAATATTCCAATGCAAGAGCTATGGTCAGTGGCTGTCATCCCCTATCAATTATCGTGGTCATTGTCATTGTCCTCCGCCTCCTCATCATTCTTAGTCTTAGAGGTTCTTATTGTCTTTCATGACTTGGCTCCATGACCAGATTGTCAAAGTCTGTCCCCATTTGCGAGGCATCAACAAAGTTCTGATGCATATCTGCAACCAAGACTCCAACAGCTCATTATGACATATTTCACTTTTATGACATGTTCAACCACATTGTCGAATCTATGATTCTGTCTTATCAGCCATGCATCATCAGTGACAAAGATTGAACCATGGCCAGGCCTCTAAAAGATGTGACCACAGAGAGAGCAAGTGAGGCTTCCCCTTGTCAGTTTCGGAGAACCACAGCACCCCAGAACAAACATCTCCAAACTCATTCAAAGTCCCTCATGACGCATCATACATACATCATGACATCATGAGAATATGAACAGCAGAAGGGATTTGAGGAGTTTAAACCCAGGTGCCTTCAGTGCATCCTGGAGATCTTCCACCTGCACAAAAAAGGTGCTTCACAGCCAACATCTGTCAGGCTGGATTGGTTGATGGGATTACTACGCCTGAAAAGTCCGCCGTTTGGCTTTGTGGTTGGCCACAGCAATCGCTTCCAACATCTCCAGTGCGACCTCAAGTCTGACTGCTGTTTGTGAATCACCCTGTTTGTATAAATAAGTTCATACTAGAAATATTCTATATTATCATCATTTAGTAGTATTAGATGGTATACAGTAACTAATATTAATATCTTATGATACAATACTGTACATTGACTTCAGCATCTCATAAGCTCAATAAGCTCAACCTCATGATTCCGTAAGATTCCACGACATGAGAGAAGTGACGTTGCGAGTTTCAGCCCCAAGTTTCTCCCAAGAAACCAACAAATTCGATGTCAGGTGAGATGACGTGTTGTTCCCAAAGCAGGACCTTTGAGGCTCCAACAGCCACCTGCTCCTGAGAGGGAAGCATCATGAAAGATCTCAGAGAAAGCCACAGTTGTCGTACAAGGAAAACTCACTTGACATACCTCTGACCAAAATCGAGATTGTTTCATCGTTTCGTCCTGGTCAAGCTGCCTTTGAAGGGTAGCCATCATTCCCATTTCCTCAGGGTACAAGAAAATCATGTCACAAACCTGGGTATCTTTTTTGCTCTTTTGGGGACCATCAGTGTGTGTGTGTGACTCTCAAAGAAACCACTAGTAGAGGTCATTCCTAAGCACTCAGCATAAAGCTGATAGATGTCAGCTGGCAAGCATTGAACTTCCACGGCCTCAGACACTTCAGAATTGCATCACTGAGCTGAGCAGTTTTTCAGTACACTGAGGAACCATCGAAAGCGCACGCCAGGACAGAGAGCAAGACCTTCCAACATGATGACACATACGTCGAAGGAAATCCATGGAAACCAAGCTTTGTGTACGTATATGTAAGAATCTATAAATGTCAAAAAAATATTATATATATATTACTGTAATATATATTAGTCTTACGTTACTGTATTATCATATCCTTAACGTACATCATTCTGTCCAACTTCGATGCAAAAAAAACGGCCGCTTATGCATCTGAGCAACTGGTACACAACAGATGTGCTCAAAGACTTGCATTTTGGCCTTGAGCAACAAGATTCAAAAACAAAGCCATTCTGAAAAAGATTGATTCACATCTGGGTGTTTCCAAAAATAGCCCAATCATCCATTTTTGATAGGGATTTCCATTATAAACCATCCATTTTGGGGTACCCTTATTTTAGGAAACATCCATCTCATCTAAGCACTTCGGCACAGGTGAGCAGGTGATGATCTTTTTTTAAACAAAATCACATGCCTCAAGCATGGCTCCAAATGAAGCTACGTCACCTGAGACAGGGTTTGTCAATTCTCAGATCCGACGGCGAAGGGTTGTCGCCATGTTGTGAAACCTTGCCTCCTTGGCTCAAGGACTTTTGTACGAAAGCCAAATGCTCCTTGTGAAGACACTCACAGAGACTATGTGCTTCCTTTGTTGATGGAAGTGCATTAGATGAACTTTTCCCTTGGGGGTGGTAATTAAGGGAACTCTTGCAAATTCTGGTTCAGCAACGCCCTGGAGTTATGGGAATGAACTTGAAGTGTTTCACCCCTCCCACAGTGTCTGACGTAATTTCATAACACTTCATCTACATATGATACGCATACCGATGCATACATGCGCAAAGCAATGCCATAGCACGATTGCAATCGGAATATCAAAAGAATTCAGCTCTGCCCAAATGGGATCAATCCTTGCCATGCCGTGCATGGCTGTGCAACCTGAACCGGAACCCAATCCTGTCCTGAGCTCTTAACTGCCTTCCAAATTGCATGAAGAATTTGCTCCAACATTCAACTTGACGAAAAATTAGAATAGCATCAAATATCCAACGAATCTTGCTGTGTTCATGTTTCTTCCATGCACGTAATATTCAATATGTTTCCACTTTGACTCCAACAAGTTTGCAAATACCTTCAAGTAACCTGAATGACCCAAAACGACACCTGAAGGATGCCAGGCTTTGGCTGTGATGAATCTGCACCTGACCAAGTTGCTATGGAAAAACGGCAAAATTATGTAAACATGGCCTCTTTTGCGAGATCCTGGAGGAAAAAAAACAACAAAAACATGCGGAAAAAAACAAGATGTTGATAATTTGATACATGTTGTATATATGATTCCTATCAGATTCGCAAAGCCTGGACAGGATGAGAGCAGTCTTGATAGATCAGCAAGAGTTGACAGCTAGCCCAGCGAAATCGCAGTGGACCCGGGTCATTGTAGGAGCTCAAATCAAACGTACTTACTTGAAGTTTTGCCACTTCACCATCCACTTGAATGCTGAAGTTGGAGCTCAGAAGGTTCATCACCGTCAACAACGATGAAGCCGTTGGGCATACAAAGTCTGAACGAATAAGTCCAGTTTTTTTGGAGTGAAGACTCATGCGCCGTGACACATCCTTGGTAGAATCACCACCAAGCTCCAGTGGAAGTTGTAAGGCATTTCCATCAAGTCCTGCTTCCCCCAATAGTCGTACTGCCAAACAAAAAAATACTGCAGCCATCACTTCAGGATCACCAGTTTCTGTCGACATAGACCGAGATCCACCTTCAAAGTTGCAGAATGTTTGAAGTTTTTTGACTTCCTCAGGTGAGAAGTTCTTGTTAAAGACGTCTTCCAAATCTCTTCTTGCTGCACTGAGGGCAATCAGGTGCTTGAAGAAATCATTCTGTTGCAATTGCTTTTCAATAATCTTGTGTTGTTGATCTTGACCCAGTGGCTTGAGATTCATGATGACAAAGTCCCGAGAATACAGCCGTTTTCGGATACCTTCAGGCCGGGAAGTGACCAATAGAGGCACACCCATTGGAACCAAGGTCTTGGTCACATAGTCTTCCACTGCTAATTTCATGCTTGCGGCCTCATCAATACCATCCAGCATCACAATGAGGCTACGCATTTCGAAGGCCTGCTCCAACATACTCCTGGCATTGTGCTGACAACGAAAGGATGTCAGTCATAACAAGTCATTCCCTTGTCATTTCATTGTTAATTGCAGTTAGTTAAGGTCCTTGTTGCCCCACTCGCAAACTCAGCTTGTATGTAGAAGAGAACCAAATTTGACGGAGGCCCCTCCTGCGAATTCCACCCACACAAAACCCTTTAGGCAGTCAAGGAGCCATTTGTGGAAACCCTCGCACCTTGGAGTTTGCTGCATGTTGCCGCAGCATCCTAGCCTGAATCCAAGATTTTGTGCCCTCGCTTAGGTCATTGTTATTCATTGCTTTTTCTGGAACTGAACAGTGATGAACAGTGGTCAACACTCAATGATTGCTTTCCAAAGCTCTCCACGTTCTCTAACATGAGGCCCGCGTACAAAGCAGTATCGCGGCATGCTTCAGTTGCAGCATGCATACACCATATCCAGCATGAAGACGCGAACAAACGCAGTATTCCTAGCTATGCGCTTCGTCTATGCACGCCTTGTGGTAGCGTGGCACTTCGGTATTAGGGGATTGCAAAAGCAATGCGTGCCACAGCAAATGGACGACATGTTACGTAAAAGACCGACTTATACAACCAGGGTAACCAGGGTACTCAGCAATTGGCAATGATGAACGAGTTCAATATAAAATTGCTGTCGCAATCTTCGCAAATGGTGTCTGTTACCGGGTTTGATTCAGCGTGATTTCGCCAAAGCGCCCTCGCACTAAATTGGCTGATGAGTTGTTTCATGCGGAATACAAAATGAAGTCTAACTGGCTAGAATCAATCTGAAAGGTTGACTTTGCTTCCTGTTTCACTGTTTCTGAGCTGGTAATCATTAAACAAACTATCAAAATCGTTGAAATCAAGCTTAAGAGTATGGGAATCTAAGTATACATAGTATACCGTCCTGGTTTCCATACATAACAACTTTTTCCCATCCTAGTTTCCAGTATAGATGTATGATATCATCTACCGCATTGAGCACTGCACCAGCTTTTGGATTGGAATAAGTAGTGGCACCAGGCGCAACCTCAAAGCTCCATGACTCATGACCCTTTTCCAATCTAAGGATCCTAAAAGGGGTTATCCAACTGTGGTTTGTTATTATCTACAGAAGTGAAATTATAAGAACAGGATAGCAAAAGGCAACAACCTGCAACAACCAAAGGTTGAATCTCAGTGTTGTGCTTCACCTCTTCGGTTGACGTAGTCAATTCCTTCAGGACAGTGGGACAAATTTCCACATCTTCATCTACCAACAGGACTCCAACCATCATCTAGCATGCTCCAAAAATCATCTACCCTGTGTTTTCTGGCACATAAAAATTCACATGCCATGCCTGTGCAAGCAGGAAAAGCAGCTGCTGCATGGACCAGGTCCTTAAGGGGCTGGAAAACTTCCTATCCTGAAAGTTCGTCCTGTGAAACTGTTACCCCTTGCAGTGAGATCATCTGTGGTGATACGCTTCTTTTTGAGTCAGATTTCTACCAATGTACCCATTAGTTCAATCATTTTCTATCACCCCAACACTCTGGGGGTTGGACTGGTCCCCCTCTCAAAATCATTTCTGAAATGATTGTGGGGTGGTCTGGCCTACCCACCCCTTGAACTCATTTTTCCAACATAGACTTCCCATACCCTGAAATCATTTCAGCAATCACTGACCCCCACTTCGAAATCATTTCAGCAGGAGTTCTGGGACCTCGAAATCATTTCTACAAAATGACTTTGTATGTCATGAACTACTTCCCAAAAAATAGTGCAAGGACCCTGAAATCATTTGAGGTTTTTCATGAAATGATTTCAGGGGGCTGGTACTCCTAAGTTGTTATTAGTAATGGCCCCTCAAAACTATTTCATCCAACTTGCTGAAATGATTTTGGGGTGGGGGTCAGTCTGTTGAAATTATGATGTTGTGATGAAATGATTTTATTCTTCAATGAAATGATTTTGAAGGGGTAGCAGTCTGCCTGTGAAATGATTTTGGAAGCTCAGCACTCATCCTTGGGAAATGATTTTGGGGGGTTAAAGGTTAATGATTTTGAAGGATGGGAGGTTCCAAAATGAAACATGCGACCAAAATGATTTTGGAAGATCAGAGGTCTATATTTTGAATGGTCAAACAAAAAATGATTTTGAGAAATGATTTTCGGATACCTACTCCACCTCAAAAATCATTTCCCAAGGTTGGGGTGATCATTTTCTGATATCTTGACTTTGTTGACATAATAAAAAACTATATACTGATAACTATACTGATATACTACATCATTATATAGTATGCTGGCACGGTGTATCAAAGCCATTTTCCTCAAAGTCACGGAAGAAACTCACATATTCGATCCTGTGTTGCCTTTTGCTATCAAGAAGCTTTCCAGTGCCCGGCCCCGCACGGATCAAGATTGGTTGTGAAGAATGGGATCCGTGAAGGCGGCCGTGTAGAAATCTGCTAGGATGAAGTAAAAGAGGCACCATCTCAGCAATGTCTTTGACCTGCAAGCGTCTTCAGCTGGCATTCAGGAGGAGCCAAAGAACGACATGTCAAACAACTGTTGGATGTTCAGCACATTCAGTGAGGGACTTCTGCAAAATCACGATGCTGTACCTGAAGAGCCGCTGATGATTAGAAACAGCTCAGAATGGGGTCACATGATCGTGAAATGATATCCAATCTTGAAACAATGTTATACAATTAGACAATGTATTATCATGTATTTATTAATGACCCATGTATTTACATACACTTAATATTATCATTAAGCCAACAAAAATCAACAAAAAGAAAAAGGGGGCACCCCTGCAATGGCTTGGGCACGCTTGATCGAGGATGCATGCCTGAGGGGAACGCCATGTTGGGATTTTAGTCCAACACGACTGCAAAGGCACAAGTTGCGGCAAGTGAGTACAAATCTCAACCATGCAAAATGATAATTTCTGTGAGCTGGCAGTGTATTCGAATTCATCTTAATGAATGCAAAAATGAATCAAACGAGTCTGTTTATTCAACGTTATAGAACTATTGAAATCGTGCGCTGATGAATTATATTGATTTTTGATTTGATATCATGCTGTTACATGTTGTCGCATAATAAAAATGAACAGCAAAGTTTTTCAAGGCCGCCCGCTCCACGTATCCCTGCTTTATCAGTTTCAGCAAAGTGGGAGCCTTCCATACTCCACCAAGTCACAATGCAGGAGAAGAAGTGCCATCCGAGAATTTTACGCTGTAGCCTTGGTGAAGTAACTGAATCGGACTCAATCTCAGTAAAACTATTTCTGAGTCTCAGAATTCTTGCAGCTACCTACCATTTCCTGGGCACTGCTGTAAGGCATTGCAAGATTTGTAAGGTGGTGAAAGGAGTAAAGCAGGACTACCACGGCTGCAAAGTAATGATGCCAGGTCACGACCATGCTTCTGCAAGTGCTCCACAACTCCCTGTGACCAAAGTTGCAAAAATCGACTAGCTGACAGATGTATGAAAGATGATGAAAGAAGGTATCACTCACAACAGGAATGGCACTTGTGGAATGCTTGGGAGCCCTAGAGGCTAGGCAATACTGTGCCTCCTACCAATATAAAAACAAAAAATGCAGAAAGACACCACATTCCTACACTTT
The DNA here is from genome assembly GCA_000507305.1 of Breviolum minutum Mf 1.05b.01. Classification (NCBI taxonomy): domain Eukaryota; class Dinophyceae; order Suessiales; family Symbiodiniaceae; genus Breviolum; species Breviolum minutum. The sequence goes on from DF239279.1 coordinate 113,569, forward strand.
CTCTGTTCCTTATGCTGTTAAATGTTGGCTCCCAAATCTTGAAGCCATCTTAAAAATGCCTTCTGCAAGCTGTTATCATCTCTTTTGGCCAACACAACTCAAAACTCCACGACTTTCAATGTCTGAAATCTACCATCAACTGCATGCATTTCGGGCCTCACGACCCTGGGCCCAAACGCGATCGCCCAGGCGAAAGCTGGTATCAGAGACCCATTCCAAATCATCAAAGGCCATATGCCTCTCTAGTCGTGATACTCAGGAACAAACAATTTGTAAATGATACACAATGATCTAATGATTGTCCATGATCCTTTCAATTTTGATAGCTTCAACAAATATAGGACTCGGCGTTATTCATCCTCCACAAGTGAAAAGTGCCTATAGTCAACATGTACAGGGATGGTTCCAGCTGATGTAAAGGTACGGTTTTGAGTTTTGAACAAAGGGGCCTTAATTTTGGATATCTGGATATCATTGACGTATATCAAAACACTTTGAACTACGTATACGTATAAAATATATGACATTATCAGAACAATCATCGAGTCAAACTCTGCATTGGTGTTAAAGTATCACCTTTTGTGGTTCAATTCCTGATTCAAGTAATGATGCGAAAGCCCTGCAAAGTCCAGCATGGTATTGAGTGTACAATCCTTCTTGCGGCCAAACACACATGTCAAATTCAAATCTAGTCATGTGCATGCAAATAACGAGCTTTTCGTGTGTTGTGAAGAACAAGGGATCCGGTGAAGTGCAAGAGATTGAAAGTGTGGGAGCATGGAACATTCATCTGTATCATCTGTATATCTTTCTGGACTAGGGCATCCTTTCAATGTTTTGCCATTTTCCACTTCCATGATTTCTACTGATTATTGCTTTCATTTGATTTGTATTGATTTCTGAGATATTTTGAGACATGGATGGCCACCAGAATTCACTTCCATGCCTGGCCTCAGGGCATCATCTGCTTGACGTTTCACCTCCATCTCGATGCGGACGATCTGCTCCGAAATGTCGACTCCTTCGCAACTGAAATCCCAAATTCCCAAAGTCAAGCCTGCCTGTCATTGAAGAACGATCCTGTATTTTGATGAGAACATTCATGAGAATTCCCATGAACAAATATTGATGATTCATGATCAATTCATGATTTTCTCCATGGTGCAAGGATTCTTCCGTCTTTTGGTAACATTGACATGGAGATTTTTAGCCAAGAAACGGTTTGCTGTGATGGCATCCTCAATATACCGGCCATCCTGCGCGATATGTGAGATGCCATCGCGGGCGTTTCATCGGAGCGATAGCTCGACTAGTCACAAGCTGGCCTGCGTAATCCTCTCGCAATACCTCAAATCAAGGAAAAACATGGAAAAACTATGACAAAAATTGTCAGTCAATATGGAATCAAATGCAGCTGTGCTTCGATGAGCGTGCATCCTCAAAGTCTTTTGCGCTGCTGAAGCGTTGGCGGCTGTGATTCATCTCCTTGGCTTGCATGCACGTTGCTGGAAAATATGAAACAGTCTGAAATATTATGAAATAATCATAGCTATAACATGCTGTAATAACTATAACTATAGACTATGACTATAACTTTGTACTATACAGGACTATACATACAAAATTACAACCAGCCTTGATGATCGTGTGAGGCAGTCCATACATCGCATCATGAGCTAAAACTGGCTGAGGCACGTTCAAGTCCATCTCCAAGTCCTGACCCAAACATGTCGCGTCTGTTTTTTCCAACAAGTCGGTCTTCACAAGCTCCTGGTCTGAGATGTCTTTGCAATGAACTCAAAGAGCCTGTCCTTGCTAACTCCATCTAGATGACAGGTCACTCCTAAGGCATGGCAAGGCTTTGTCTGTTGCATAGGTTCCAGGTTCACTATTCAAAAAAAAGATGCGTCGCACTTTGTCTCAAGTCGAAGCAAAAGCAGCCAAGATTCTATGAAGATTCCCATGCTTCCTTCCAGGAGCGGCGTCATGGTGTGAACATGATTGGACATGTAAGATGCATGTTACCATGTGCAACAAGAGCTGCCACGTCATTTTTGTTGTCTGTGCACCATCTTTTCTTGGTAACTTGCAAAAAAAAAAAGGCCTTGCCTGTTAAACAGCTCCAGAACCTTCGCTTGAACAAGGTGCTCTCCATCATGAAGGAGCAAAATCTCACTGCCTGAAGATTTTGCAATCAATCTCAAGGGTATCTCCTCTGGTGCCTTAACTCCTTGATCTCAAAATGCAGTGCCTGGAATTCTTTGGATGTTGCTCGCACCAACCACCGTGCGTGGCCGCGCATCAACGATCTCCTCGTTGCCATTGTCCACCTTGACCAACAGTTCGCCTGTGTCCAACTGCTTCAATACGGTGGCCGCACGGTCCTGGTAGGCATCACAGGACCATGAATTCCGCTCAGTGACACACAAGTCGCTGTGCAGTCCTGAACTTTGACGTGTGAAGACAACCCCAGGCGAAGCCCTTGCTCACTGCTGGCATATGCTAACCTAACAAGGTTTGGTGATGGTCACAAAAATCACCACATGCACCAGGTTTCTCTCATCGCTCCCGTTTGATGTATATAAACATCAGTTTGAAAGATGAAGATTTCAAGGCTTCTGCCCCGAAAACAGCCATGTGATTCTGCAGAATCAACTCCCAGGGTCTCAACCTCGTCGGCTTGATACGCAAGCGTACACTGTGGTCAGTCTTCCTGGGAATCAGCAGCACCGTTGATGGTTCAGAAATCCCGGCGATCACCACCTGGAATGGTGCTGAAACCTTGTAAATAATAGTAGATAGTATATAGATAAACTACCTTTCCCTCAACTCTGGTTGATTTCTGAACCATCAACAGTATCATGGTGATTTTCAATGTCATAACACGGCAATCCCAATTTTATGAATGCTTGCAATGCTTTTTTGGGTCCAATTTTTGGGTGACAGTTTATCCCTCCATGAGGCGATAGTCCTGGATGCAGTTGCAGCATCCGCGTCGCATCGTCGAAGTAAAATCTGTACCTATTGGGACGGTTTTGTGACACCAACGGAGCATAGACAAAAGGGAGGATATTCACAATCGCAAGAACCACTTTCTGTGGAATTCCCATCACTACTATCAATTGAGTACATTTCATAAAATTCCATCCTAAATCTACGGGACTTTTGACCTTCGCAACTTAAAAAAGAGACATCATAGTTCCTTGCTTCGCTCTGGCGAACCGTGCACATGCTTGCAGCGTCCAAAAGGCCGTCAGCATCCTCCGAGCAGTGCTCTGACGTGCTTGCCGTCAAAGAATCATGACTAGAACGCAAACATCCTTGGCTCAAAGGTACATTGTTCAATCAGCTTCTTTCTACAAAAGAATGTCACATATTTGCAATCTCAAGCTTTCTGTGTCCAATATATGCAAGATACACCAAAATCTATGTCCACAGTTGCCTGCATCTCAAACAAATATGTATTTCAATCAAGTCGATCAAACACTGTAACACTGTCCTGCCAACCATTTTCAATCCATCGCAGGCGCCCATCAAAACCATCTTTCTCTGGGTGAAAGGTCCTGTGTACCACTGCGATGGATCAAACCAAATTGGAAGATGTTTCAACATCTAAGACGGTCCTTGCATCATCTGTTGTAAGTAAATCACCCAAGTGCTTTGGCTCTGGATCTGCTGAACCATCCTGGAACATGGATTGGATTGATCTGGTAGCATTGTGAAGTCGTGGATTTTTGTTAAAAGCAATCTTGATCAAATTCAGCACATCCAATTGTTGGACTCCGGCAACATGAACTGAATATAAATGAATGCTCTTTCCAATATCTTTCCTAAAGTGAATACAGTATAACCTAACTGACAACTGATATTGTTTGTCAAGCTGGTGTTGCCTTTGTTGCCTATGTTGCCGGCCCCAACCCGTGCTGTCTGCAAAGACAAGCTTCCACCAAATTGATGGGTCCAATCATATCGCCAGAGATGTCAGATAAAATGCCTTTGACGTTGAAGACGAAGGCACCTTCCCACCTGCCAACAGTACAGGGCTGTTACACGACAAGGGCGAGAGACAGCTACTTCTCACTTTTTCCCTGCCTGAAAAGGAGGCGCAATCCTGCTTGTCCACTTAAAGCCTCAAATCTTGTATAAAAACGTGCACACACATTTTGTGTGTGTGTGTGTGGGTGTGTATCTTTGTGCAGTGCTATCAATATCATGTTGTAATATCAATCAAATTGCTGTAAATTAATACAGTGATACACTATGATACACTGCTTCTGCATATACGACGAAGTAAGATAAAAACTTGCGCAGTGTACAGGATCATGCGATGCAGGACCAGGACCAGAGAAGTCGTAGACCCTGCATCAAATGTTGTGCCTGCAACTTGTCAACACCAAAATCATGCGCCTGGCGTTTCTGCTGAAGCTGCTCTGCTTCCTCCTGCGCCTGTTGGCTCTCATGTTGAAGCAGAGTAGCAGCATTTCCCAACATTCACAGATCTTACCTCTGCCAAATGTGTCAGTGCCGGCGGCAGGGAATGTGCAAAGGACCAACGCCGCCACGTCCTCCGAAAGGGTGTAACAGCAAGTTCATAATTTCTCACAACCGTATCATCATGATCCTTCTATGTTCATCCAAACACAATTGGCAGCGCATCTCCGCACCTGGTGACATCACCTTCCTCACCCACCAAGTTCGGCAAATGAATCGATGCCTCATCACAAAGATCACAAAGTCGGTGAGCCGGATCCCACAGCCATCAGCCAATACGATCAATATGCGAATATGCTGACTGCCCGATGATTCCTATGCCTCGCAAGCAGGTGGCCGGTATCGGCCGTGTTTCACCAAGATATGACTTGCGGACACCTCATGGCAGGGGGAAGCTTTCCAGCATGGCAGGCTCCTTGTGTGTGCTTCTGTAATTTTGCTATTTGAGTCACCTCATGTTGTCCATTGCAAATGCAGCCATGGATCTGTTGTTGAGAGGATGCCTCTGCTCTTTTTCCTGCCCACTTCGACAGCACCAATTGTGAGGCATTCGAGCAAAGTCGATCTACAGAAACGTACTTCCATCTACGATCTGTATACATTCAGGATGCGTTTCAGAGGGAGAAAGTGGACAGGAGATGTTCCCGAGTACAGTGTCAGCCCTTGTTTCGAAGTCCTTGCCATCAGAAGGTGATAACCCGCATCAGTTTGCACCTCACAAAACGGGACAAACAACTACGTCAGTCTTGATGCATCGACAAAAGGATGTCTTTTTTCCTCCTTACTTGTGCCAAAACTCTATACTATATAGTATATAGTATATCAAGTTTTGATGAGTTCCACTTTTGAACAATGCCTTACGCAGCACAGCACAATGCCATGACTTGTCATCTTTCTGCACACAGGGAGCCACACAGGTCCCAACGGAACGCCCAACTCAAGTTCTGGATCAAAAAGTGCAGCCTTGAACAGGTATGCATGCTGATGCTGCTCACTGACAAACCACGGTAGCCAGCTGATGATGAGAAATGACGAAACCCAATTAATTTAAAAATGTCAAGGCCAAATCATGCTGTCACAGGTGGGTCTTATCAGGCAATGCAAAGACTCGTGCAAAAACTTGTGCAAGTTTCTTATACAAAAGGGGATACGTGATGGATACGAGCATAGGATAAACATTCACATATTGGCCCTAAAACATGTTCACCCCAGCAGTTTTGGATAGCCAGCCTCGATAGCCGGATGCATCTGTCCCCGTTCCACCTGCCAGTGGTTTTGGATAAGGATACAGCAGGATGCATTAGTACAAAACACACATCTGGGCAAACGAATGCATGTACGTAATCTGGCCAGAGCGGGGTAATTCTTGTTTCCTGCTAGCAAGTGCGTTGCATTGTATATAGTTTTATGGGAGAATTATTTTGAGTATTCCTAGGAGTCAGGCAATGTCAGGGATGTAGGCAGAACATCCTGCATGATCGCGCTGCGCCTCACCCAAGTCCCCACCGTTGGATTTTGTCCCAGGACACGCCGAAAAGCTGGCCGCATTGTTTGCAAAATCCTGGCAGCTGAGCATCAAAACCCATCACGTCAATACATGTAGAGATTACCATCCCAATGGTGAATCCCCTACAAAGACCACATTGACCAATACTTTCAAACAAATCGGAGCTTTAAATGCTGTTTGACACTGTTCATGTTTTTTGATATTGTTTTGATCAAATATCCAGTGAAAAATAGTAATGAGTATTGAAGAAACAGCGTTTCAACCGCTTCTCCTCAGGGCTCTGCACCAAAGGAACAAGTGCAGTGCAGAATTGCTCTGCATCCAAAGGGCCTTCCATAATCTCTTCCCTCTCCTTCCAGTTTCTCAGTCGACAACCCCCAAACGAACTGTTGGTCCGAAGGGCTTGAAAAATGATGATGATTAAGTACTGCTGACGGCGGTGTCCTGAAATTCACCAACAAGTTGTCCACCAACTTTTATCTTCCACAAGACCTGAATATGTAAGTTATACTGGAAGAACAGGCAAGCATAAGCTTCAAACAACAGTACGTACGCTCAAGCTTGGCACACGTGCCAAACAGCAAACAAGCCACTACACGCGAGTGCGGTCAATGACCCCTGCCTGAATGTGCTCCATGTTGAAGGGTTCTTGACAGCAGAAAGCCGGAATGAAGTAGTCATCCTGACATCTCCGTATTCACCAAAGCTTAATTGAAATGCTGAACAACTACCATCCAACTATCCATTTTCTTCCACCATCCACACCAATTTCCACTTTTTCAATGTCCTTTCCCTTGTTGACCATCAGATCTTCCGGCACAAAGAAATTATCCCACAGAAGACAGAAATCTGCTGTCCTGGCCAATCTCAGCTGGCTTGAAGGCTTTACATGAAAATCGCACTCAGGTCACCTCATTGGTTTCATCGCAAGGAAGGTGAAGAGGTTTTCATAAGATGCCTGTCACTATCATTTCGAATTGTCACAAGGCATATAAATATCTGTCTGCCAATGATCCATCCCAATTTGCCTTCTGTCTGGATGATTTCTTGTGAGATCTGTCATCTGTGTTGCTTACTATCAAGGTGCAATTCTTCAATATTGCGCCTTTGCTTCATCTCTTAGAGACACAATCTCATTCACGAGTGATGATGCCTTGGGTAAAACAGCTTGTCATCTTACTTTGTAATCACTCAGAAGGATGACAAAACAAAAACATCCATTGAATCTCTTAACTCATGACTATCATGCAGGATGCGCTCCACACATCACACCTTCTCCAAATCGAGCTTTGCTTGCTCCGCACCAGGCAAGAGGCTCGAAGCGTCCTTGGAGAAACAGGGTCTGATTGAGTGGAAATGAAACAAACATGAAGAAGCTTGCAGAAAGTGGTAAGGGAATTCAAACGATCTTGCTGTGCCTGCGCCTTTGCCAACTTCATCTGTACTTCTGTCACCTACCAACATGTAAAAATCGCGTACTCAGAATGTTGCCTACCATCTCAATGACTCAATCAGGTCTCTTTCACATGCTGCTGCACAGTGAGATATTGGTACCGTGAGCCTCTTCGTCCAGAGTCTCCAAGACATGCACGACCTTTTTCTGCCACTTTTGTATATTTTCATTTTGAAATCCAAACATGTTTGAGTTTGTGATCAAACATGGGCTGATACAGCTTCCTATCCTTTTTGAAGCCAAGTTGCAGTCTTTGTCAACTTCGCAGTTCCCACAGCATCCTTTTCACTTGTGGGTGATGGATAGTGATGGCATCTAAAAGTCAGATCATGTCAAAGGTCCACTGGATTTGCCCGGCCGCGCCTTGGAGATAGCCCTGTCAAAGGCAACAAAAGGCCAACAGCAATGTTGTCACTTCCCGGCAACTCGATATTAGTAACATAGTCACACATCGACCCGTTGAACGGTTCATGAATTTCTAGCATAGCTTCCTACACTACTGCTTTAAATGCGAGTAGATGTCACAGTTTTACCATGCGTTACCCAAAAAAAAACAGGTCTCTTGCTGCTTTGGACCTTTGTTGGCCAAACTTCCTTGTCTCCCCCCCCTGCCTTCGGACATTCAGAAAACATGGCCGCAAGTCTCTGAAGAGTTGCTCTGCCTGCCAAGGTTTGGGAAGCAGCAGGTCCGTGTCTGGCAGGATGATGCAGGAAATTTGCAACCATGTCAAAATGGTAAGTACACCAAATCATCGAACCTGTACTGGCATCTGCTGGCAGAGTACCTGGCTATGCTATCCACTGATTATCTTGAACCCCTCATATACGATTGGACAAGCAGGTGCTGAAGGACTAAGAACAGCAACAGTCAACACTGGAGCCTCCAGGATGAAATGTCGTAGGTCCTTGCCTTCTGCGTCTTGAACACCTGTCATATTAATATCAAGCCAGCAACACTCATCCATTGCTGATCTTTCTGGGTGAGCTTTTACTTGGGCACAGGTGAGCCTTGTAGCTTGTCCATCTCACTCAAGTCAAATCCATCTGCTTGTCCTCTCTGCGTGCCTTCAAATGCAGTATCAACAAGACTTAAACAGATCCATCTGAACGCCTTCATGCTCTTCATCTAGGACTTTACAAGGTGTTGGACATCATCCCACATCAATACACTTGCCAGCCTCCATTCAAATAGTTTCCAGTTGCCAGGACTATTGCAAGAAAGTCTGGCAGCACCTACAAGATTCAACTCATGACTTTAGCAGCAAAATCAAAATCAGAAGCATCTTACTACAGCAAATCATCTGCGACATCGAATTTGCCTCTGAGTGTTGAAAGCATTGCGCTATGTCCAAAAGCTCCTTTCATAGACTCATACCAGCTGGACAAGGCGACATGGACAATTTGACAATGTCCGCTGTCCTCCAAAGCTTCTGAAGATGCAGCAAGTCGTTGCCTTCGTGGCAACTTTAGACCAAGGGATAGAAGCTATCTGGAATGATTCATACAGCAATTCGTTTTGATCTTCCCACCACTCACATACCCCATTCCAGAAGCATCCATTCTGTTTCTGCTGCTGCTGTTACATCTTCTGCCATGTGCAAATAAACTATAGATTATAGATATATAGATGTTGCAGGATTTGAACGACTTGTTTCAATCTCCTCCTCCATGCCTGTACGATATGTTGATGAAAAGCTATCCATGGAAGTCAAGTGGCTGAGATATCTCAAGCGAATCAAACACACAACTTCCCGGCCTGTAGCTTATGAGAAAGGATGTCAGGGCCAAACGCTCCTACACATCACAATCATCTAATATCATCTAATAATATATGCGTATATCATTATACATAATCATAATGAGATGTTGTGAAGCTATGCTCTACATTCTGCAAATGGCGCCTGAATTCCCGGTAAAGCCGAGAGTTGATTCTTGTAACTCACCTCTTCTGGGGCATCAGACGCCTCCAGAAGCAGTTTTTCCACCTGGTCCATGGGAAGTTCCAGATTTTGACACATTGACATCGGTCAGCTTGCCTCACCTGCTGCAGCTGTTCATGGGTACATTGGCATGGTTCAGTTCCAAATGGCTCCTTGACAGGCAAAAACGGCTAGCGTAAGTAACCCCCCGTAGCATTTCGCAACTGGCAGCCAAATCAGGTGACTTGCAAATGTGGCCTGCAAAACCTTGAGCAAATCCTCAACTTTGGGAAGTTGACGCGCCAAAACTGCCCATCTCTCTTCACTCTCCTGGCGATGGCTTCATCACTGATGCTTCCAGCAGAATTGTGAGAAAGTTCCGCCTTGGCGCTTTCTTCGAACCGAAATCTGGCCTGTGAAGCAACATTGTCCAAAGCGAGAGATACGGACTTGTGGCTGTGCCAAAAAGACGTGCTTCATGGAAGATTCATCAGTTTGCATAGATCATGCCTTTCAAACTACTTTCTGCTAGTATCTATTATTTATTGGTTTCTGAAAGTTGAATCAACTGATACATGCTGGGCACTTTGAGACATGAATGCCATTTCCATCATTTCCATCCCAATTTCCAATGGTCTTCTCTAATGGTTGCTTCTCATATTCACCCGCCTCTTTGGCCAATCGTCGCTTCTCAGCTTCCGCAACGGCTTCCACGGAGAAGCGCGACTCCAGTTCTGCCACAGGAGCTGCGTGTGCCTGGAGCTTGACAACGAGTAAATGACAATTCTGATCATTCTCGCAAGCACATATTAGGCAATATACGATTTATTTACATCAGAATTACATACAATTTAATCATATATTGTATATATGTGCACATACAACACTAATCATTAGGGGGCTTTTGTTTGGAATCTGCGTTTTCACAAGTTGGCCATGGGCTTGTACAACATGGAACTACATGGAATTCTCCAACTTGAAGTTTGCTTGAATATAGTTGCCTTTGAGCAGTCCCAAACTGACACTTAAACTACTTGACAAGATTCAGCCGCAGACATGTCACATTGTTTGAGTTTGCTCAGAACCATTCTTGAAGCAATCCTGCCTCAACAGCATTCCATACGCTAGGGCCTCAAGCAAACCAGTCACCGGGCCCACAAGTGAAAATTCCTTTGGCAAAACATCCTAAAGCTCGCCAAGTCCAGGGCCATCTGAAACTTCAAGTTTCCTTCACGTTTCCATCTTGAATCGAAGGATATGAATGGTCAAGTACAAGATGCTTACAAGACTCAAGGGATGTGTCGAGTTTTCCCCCCAAATTGCGCCTCCAAGAGAGTGGTATCAAGGAAGGGGCGCGATGCTCCTTTCTTCGGTTCGGAGAACATTCCAAAGATTGCGGTGGCCGGTCCTGGAGTCAAATGTCAAGACACTTGAAACATCTCAGAAAGTTCCAAGTCTCAAATGTCAGAAATCAGTTTAATACGAGTATATCTAAATATGTTTAATATCTTAATCAACAGCATTCAGAAATTGTCCACCCTGAGATCCAACACCTGAGGCTCTGCAGGTGATCTGGATCGTTGCCTTTGAAATGGAGGATCGCCCTCCTCTGAAGAGAATATCCTGAGGTCAGCATGGTGGAAGCAATCTGTCAACATTTCGGGTGGGCACTTGGAATGTCAATTAGCCCCACCTGCGCTGTGGTTCATCTAACCTTGGAGGGATTGATGGATGGATTCCTCATGTGGGAATAATGAGGATGGTATACAGCAGTGTGCAGCATGTCTGGACATGTCCATGTATGTCTTGGATATCTTGGATATTCGTTTCTACGTCATAGCTCATGGGTGTCACAGTAATGGCGGAGAATACACCTTGATGCAATCAAGCCGCTCCCAAATCGCTTGGAAATCTTCCAGCAAAAAGGTCTCGCCCTGTGACAAAGCGACGGAACAGTTACATCTCTTTGGTAACATGTAAATAATTACCATTCAGTATTGCCGATGTTGCAAACCAACCCGGCCTGGCAAAAAAAAGCCTCGAAAGTTGCATCTTTGTACCTGGCAGCAATTAAAGCTCACAAAATCTCACAAATAAAACCCCTTGTTGTTGTTTTCACGAAAGTTTTGCCAGCAAGACAATTGGTGATGGCGAGCTAGGAGCAAATCCGCGGGCAGTAAGAAGTTGTCCCACAGCAAACAAAATTCTGTACTCCTTCCAGGGTTTAACAAGCAGATAATTATGGATAATTGAATTGCAGTATTCTCTCCTGGGTTTCGCTTTGAAAAAGAGTGGTGTGGCTTCAGTCATGGGAGGGAATGATTGGTGAGATTGAATTCCTGATTCGATTCTATTGTATGATGTTGGCTGATATTGGGCAAACATTGCCAAATCCTTACACCATGTTGCACCCGTGATATATCATTCCTTACATATTGTTGCTGTATATAGGCAGCATCCATGGATGCATGCTGGCAGCTATTCGCTCCTGATTCCTGTGGTCTGGAACCACTTCAGCAAATCCTCATACTGCGACTTGAGAGCATCGCATCTTTGTACCACATCATCAATGGCAAGCGAAGCTGAATGAAATTCCCTTTGCAAGCGCAGCTTGACTGGATCTGTAGAATCAAGAGGATCTAAACATTCACCAAGTGTTTCTTTGACCCCAAAGTACTCACTTTGAAGAGATGAAATAGTTTCATCACATTCTTCAAGGGTCACATGAACGGATTTGCTAATCTTGTTGACTCCATCGTTATCTCTGATCACTTTCCGGCTCACATTCTGCAAGATCGGACTCAATGCCTCTAGAAATTCGGCTGCTTGGCTGTTGAGTGAGTCAAAGAACTCCCGAAAAATCAGCTGTTGCAAATTGGAATCTGCTCCCTTAATGCCATAAAGATCTTGAAGCAACTCCAAATCAAATGCAACAGCATCTCCAGCAGCTGTGCCTGAATTCAACCAATTGCCAGTGGATAAAATTGATCCAAGCAAGGTAGAAATCGACTCACATCGGATACTTGAAAACATGTCGTTGAGATCCTGTAAGTGTTCACTATGGACAAATACTCTCTCCCGGTAAGTTCTGACAAAATGCCAACAGCTCATGCGCTGCTGATAAGCAGGCACATTGCAAATAGCTAGCCAGTACTCTTCCAGGCGTCCTAGACTTGCATTTGGTTGGAGTTGCTGTGCATTTTTCAATGCTTCAATATCTTTTTTTGATGGAGCCAACTGTTGCATTCGTTCCAACTCATCAAGGGCTAAGTGGTCATCTAACTCCATGAGACTCTGACCGACTTCATCAGGAGGTGGCAAGAGTCGTAGCTCTCTTTCATGTACTGCACTGCCGACTCGAATAACTTGAACAACATCCTCTGAAAGCTCAACTTGAGGCTTCGGAGGCTGAACTTTACTGAAGCGAGCTTCAATGCTTGTTGGCAAAAGGCATGTTTCATCCTTCACCTTTTCCCATATAGCCCCAGGTTTCATATCAGAACCTAAAAGCAGTCGTCTCCACCACAAGGGTTTCATCGCCTTGGAAGGGCTAATTTCTGGCTTCGTCAAAGCCTGACCCTTTCCTTTTCCAGAAGCACCTTTGCCTTTGCTGCCTTTGGGACCATCACCCGATTTTGTTGCAGGACCTTTCCCTTTCGATTTGGCATCCATCAGAAAATCAACAGCAAAGGGCAAAGGGCCATAACAACGGGTCCGAAAAGCTAATGAAGTGAATGTAACATATCAACTAAAATGGCAAAATCTAGATCCACATCAAATGCAGGAGCTGCACTAGATTTGATCATATTAAGTCCAGTAATAACATGCCAATCTTCAACTCAAGTATCTCATATTACATAAGTTACAAGTATCAAGTATACAATGAGTTCCAAAATGTTCCGAGCAATATTGCTGCGGATTGTGCGGCGTCTGAACTTCCGTATTGCACTTTGCGATCAGTCCTTCCGACTGCCTTCTTTGATACTTATTCTTGAATGAACGTTGGCAACATTGCCAAGTAGTCAAACGTCCGATCTGATAACCTAAATGTTGAAATAAACACGGTTTGTAAAGATTCGGCTAACAACACACATCGGCACACAAGGCATGAACAGCTCCCTTTTTGAAGCTATGATGCTGCAAAGCTGCTGCTATACCTCGCAAGCAAGTTCATGACCATGAGGTGGCCTTCACACCACAGCCCTTCTCCCACAGCATCGAGTTTGCGACGATCCGCAGCATGACGTCTCCATATCCGGCTGAAGCCTCTTGAAAGGCAAGACCATTTACATAAGGAGTAGCAGAGAGTTCATCAACATGCAAAAATGAGTCCCACAAGTGAAGCAAAGTATGTTGACTAACAGAAATAAAATCAGACTCTGCACTTTGAATGTGCTACTATGCCATTGCCTTGTTCTCCTCGAAGAGTTTACAAACTTCTTCGACATACCTGTCAAAACATGAGGCAAGGAATCCAACATCAATCTAAGCGGTTAAAGTTGAAAGGCATCCAACACAAACATCGGATACGCGCGCCTCGCATGGTGCTCCTGCAAGTCTTGACTTGTGTGGTCAGGCAACCTGTTCGGGAAAAAATGTCTCCCAAACGGCACTTGCTAACTTCGTGCCAGAATCAACTGCTAGCCTGGGCATTGTTACAGGTTTTCCGACCACCATGCGGATAGGGTCCGGGAATTTCATGAAAGGCCTCAGTCGTTCAACTTTCCCAGGATAACAGTCGGTAACTGGAGCAAAGTCAATGCATCATCATCATCATCATCATCATCATCATCATCATGATCATCATCATCATCATGTCGAGACTCGTCCTCATCTACAGTAGTGCTTTTGTGTGCAACTATACTTATGTACAGTGCCTTGCATGATTGTTACTAGTAGATGTATAATTGGATATATTTGGTCTATTGCTAACTATAGAAGACGAATATAAGACTGAATATATTGAATGATTATGTCAAATGCAACCAAACCGTCCGCCGTAGCGCAAGGCCTATTCACCTCATGAGGAAACGACACTCCAGATGGCCCATACGGCATGACGAGTGCAATGCCTCAATACCAGTTTGATGACCACAGCTCACATGGTCACAAGTTCGTGGTCCAATTCTAGCGAGTTTTATTGGGCCTAGTTTGTCTTCCACAGCTCGTATTGTCTTCCTGGCCTAGTTTTCTTTGAATCCAGGATCGAAGGCTGAAGAGAAGCTTGGACTGCTTAAACCTCGAGCTCAGGAAGTGAGAATGATATTTTCGCATATTAAACTAAGCAAGCGTTCATTGAAAGCATTGCCCTCACGTCTCATCATGTATGTCGGAGCCTTTTCAAAGCAAATCAAAGAGTACTCTCGGGCTGCGGCAATTGAGCCTCTCCAAAGACGTATACAGGGACAATCCTGGCATTGAATAGTGAACTCTGATGAATCATGGTGCATCCTTCTTGCAGCACAGCAAAATAGGCTTTGCCGCTAGTACAAACTTGTAATAGTTCCAGGCTCGCCCTTTAGAAGCATTTAAAAATGAGATGGGCCGACGGCACTCCATGTTGAAGAGCCAATCGAACAAAGCCCTGGCAGGAAAAAATGTTCAGCTTTCTTGACCATCTTGACTGATCAACTTTCTTGCGATCCACAATCATCAAATCAATAATCATATGCATATAGTTTGCTATGTTAAAATTCTTCAAACTTACTTCCTTTCATATTCTCCCCAGCTGGCTTTGCAACGGCCTCCCAATCACTCCACTCCACCAAGACATAACTCTTTTTGTTCATCAGCCTGGCGTTGCTTCAAAACCAACTCCTCCACCTGCCCGCGCCTCTGGAGGCATTCAAATCTTTGACTTGATTCACTTTGGAATGATGGTCATGATGGAACAAAGAAATGGCAGGGCTTAGCCCGCTTAGTAGTTGGCAAAGAAAAAATGACCTGTGTTAGATGTGCTAAAAACACTGAGTTGCACACTGGGCTAGGAGTTGCTCACGCTCACCACCAGGGACTACAGACAAACTCAACCTCAAAAGAGTCAACTACGGTTGCCCTTTCAGAAAATCGGTAGAATTTGTGGATCTCCAAAAATTTCTGGCCACTTCCAGCTGTGGTTTTGTGGGCTCTCTGATAGACTGATAGACTCTGATCCTCAGGAGCTATGTGCCTGGCCCCTTGGAAAGACATCTTTTGGCAACATCTCTGTGTGCGTCAACACCTCGGGATGGTGCATTCTGGTGCTGTAGTTGGGTTTCACTCTTGCATTGCATCACTATTTCATCAGTTTCATTCTCGAAGTTCTCACCTTCATTTGTTTACCTTTTCGTGCGAGGAACTTGACAAACAAACGGGCTAAAATCCCTTCAAAATTTTCGAGAGTCTCTCTATCTCTCTCTGGTATTCGCTTGCGACGTGTGTCATATGTAAATGTGTACGTATACAAACCAATTCTATGAAACTGAAACTATGAAACTTTGCTGCAGCGAGTCATTTCAGAACCTTTAGGTCAGAACATCCCATCCCAAGAGCAATTTCTCGAACAATAGGCAGCTTGAAAAGCACTCCAGCCTCTGTGCAAGCCGCTCAAATATATAAATTTCCCCAGAGATGCTGTGAACAGATTGAACAAATGCATCAAAATAATTCAAATTAGCTAAATATATCGATGCGTCATATAGAAATGCATCCAAATAACTCCAAACATCTATCCAAAATTATACAAAACATGCCACAACCACACTTGACCATGCAGTCACCTATAAAATGAATGACGCGCGGTGCAAGGAGATTGGAAATTGTCCACTCTTATGGAGTTGACATCAGAGATCCAGGACTAAGTCTGCAGCACTAAGTGCACATCGACGATGGGCCGGTAAAGCTTTCTCCAGATTTGGATGAAAGCCCTGTGACGATGGGTGCCAGATGGGTGTCTGATGGGTGGCTGAGGGGTTGAGCTGAGCTACTCCAAGCATGCAGGGATGACGGATATCACCAAATAGTGCCCCAACGAGAGCACACCATGGGGATGAACAGCTACCTGTGGGCAATGTCTAAAAACCAATAGCCCATAGTGATTTCAACGAAGGTTGGAACTCATCGTTGAAATGTTTTAGAATCTGAGGCCCCAACAATGCATTGATCACATTTGCGAAGCTCCTAAACACCATACCGAAAATTTGGGTCCGCCCAACAACATTTGCCGGAGAGCAAGCAAACTGCTGTATTTCAAGAAGCGAAAACCATGGTCCATTGCACAATTTGCATTAACTTGCAAAGTGATACACTGTGAAAACAAGGATTACAACTTACAACTACAGTAATTAGAAGTACTGTGGCTGCTGCAACTCTAACTGCAACAACAACAACAACAACAACAACAACAACAACAACAACAACAACAACAACAACCTCTACTACTACCTCTACTACTACCACTACCACCACTACCACTACTAGTACTACTACGTACTACCACTACTACGACTACGACTACGAGGACGGCGGCGACGACTACTACTCCACTGAAATAGAAGTGGTAAACCTGTGACGACAACTGATGCCTCCATCTCAACTTTGCAGTCAATGTCGAAGAGGAGAGGTAAAACCTTAGGAAAACCACTGCCACTTGCTGTGTTCCTACGTTGAACTCAAATAACTTGAAACCTTTTTAAGTTCCAGTTGTTGACTACAATATATACTGCAATCACTCTACCACTGGCCATGGGCGGCCGGCAAAGACTAGCATCATCTATGCATGTATTAAGTCTTTCAGTTCTACTAAATACTATTCATCTGAACCTATGTATGGATAAAGAGCTGCAACAAGACACTCGCAAAGACCTACCCCCCGCAGATCTACAGATGCATGGCAGTTTTTCAAACCTCGACACTCAGACCCCTGCAGCATTCCAGAAACGCTGGGCCACAGCTAACAGAGTCAAGCTTCGACCTGAAAGTGTCTGTCCAAAAGTAAGGGCTAACCGATTCTGTGAAATTGTGAAATCATCAAGCCAACCTGCAATTACTTAGTTGCTACAATTCTGCAGAAAGAAATCAGTGCAAATCTTAGGATCCAGGGGCACCGGCGACTGTCAGGCTTTCGTTCGTCTCCATTGAGGATGCTCAACAAATATCCCACCACAAAGCCTCAAAAGGAGTTGACTCAGTATTGAAGCAAAATGACAAGAGGCATTGGAAGCATCTAAGTAAACTTCAATCTAAATTTACAGATGTGCTATGGCTGTTGTGTGATGTTGCGTGTGTGTGCTTATCCCACTGAGAGTGTGTCTACAGGTGATTCGGCTGGAAAGGGCGGATGGCCACCGCAGCCTTGGAATCATTTCAGCATTGTTCACGTCACGAGGAGATCTCTCAGCTGAGCATCGTGCAGGGAAAGTACCACAAAGGTGGTGGCACTTGCCAAAGAGCTGCGTAGCAGCACAGATTTTGTTCCAGCCTTGGAAATGACCAAGTGGAACTAGTGAAGATGGTCCTTTGGACAATACCTAGCTGAAAATGAAAAGCTCAGCTTCTGGCAGACCGTGCCATTGGAGTATGGTCACTGGTTTGAATTTGGTTTTCCAATATGTGATGGCTGATTGTCAAAATGGCTGGGTTGTTCATCATATTCAGCGATGTTGGTTGGGATGCATGATCATCCTGGCTGATGCCTTGTGTGTGAAAAAGTGCAAACATTTGGGTTCTATGTTCGAAGATGTTCAAGCTGGGTGCTTCTGTCCATGCGTCGTCCCTTCCATTTGAATGAATCATCTACAGTGCGTGTCAATTTATGGAGGTACTCATCTGTGGCATTTAAATCCATAGAGATCACAATATGTCTGCAGAGTGCTGAGTTGGCTTCCACATCAAATGGTGCAAACTGTCCTTTGGCACCTGGTCTCAAAATGTCTCAAATATAGCTTCTCTATAGTCACACTTGCGCTTCGAGATTCGAGGTCAATCAAAACATGTCAATGATCTTTCCTAGCTCCTATAGCAATCGCTTCTGAGTTTTTGATCTCTGGATCCAACCAATGTTCACAGTTTCGGTGTCTGCCATCTTGACCATAGTGACATAGTGACCATAACGTGCGTAAGCTTGTCAAGTTGTCATGAATTTTGGCCACAATCTTCGCCAACGCCTGACTTGATGTTTCAGCCTCAGCCGGTGATGTCCGGGGATGTCTGGTGGGCTTGAAGACAGAGTGAGCAAAACGCTGGTCCAAGCTCTGCGCTTCGCCCTTTTTGGAGTGCTGAGAAGCCTCGTCATCGGAAATTTGCTTCTCTCCGCGATGCTCACATCGAGGTGCTCATGGCCAGGATTGAGGCAGAAGAGGCCGCAAAGGCTTCAGGCACAGAGGTGGACCTGACTGAGGTAGAGAAAGTGAAGTGTCGACGCAGGGTTGGGAAAAATGAAGTGGTCCAGGCATGCCTCAAGTGCTGTGGATTGCAGTTGCAAGACGATGAATCTGCATTCGCCAAAAAGGCAGATGATGGTGCCTTTGTGGATCCACCAGTGCCAAGCAATCAGTTCAGAAAGTTCTCCCTCCAAACCATGAACAGTGAGGCAAGTGCAGAATCTGTGAAGAACCTTTTAGGCCGTGTGGAGAGGACACTTGGCAAGGAAACAGCCCAGAAACTAAGTGTAGATTTGACCACACTTCGGGACGCCCGTGTGTCAAAGGCATCAGACTGGGTCTCGCAATTGTCAAGCACTGGGTTGGAAGCAGAGACGTTAGATTGTCAGCTGCTCTACTCTTGTCAGGGGTGTCACCTCCTCCCTGCTCGTGCAGCCAGCTGGTATTTGCTAGAGTCACCGAACACAAGCCGCCACACCTGGGCCTGTGCTCGCTGTGGCCAGAAATGGCGTGGGCGTGAAAAAAAGCAGAGGATCTTGGTGGCGAAAGTCACCTTTGTTCGAAATCCCAGAATCTGTGGGAGCACAGATTGAAAACCAGATGAGCTTACTGCACTTAGTGCATGTGGCTCGCAAGTTGAAGCCTGGAGAACCATCGGCTGAGGACATTCTAGAAGCCATCATAGATCTGGCGGAAGGGTCAGAAAGAAGAATGCAGGCGTATTCCAAAATGTTTCAACAAGAGGCTAGCCGCAACTGGGTCAAAGAATTCTTGTTCAGCGTCCACCAATAAGGTTGTAAACGTCCAAGGCTCCTTCACTCAATGATTCTCCTAGTCAAAGTGAACCCTGTGCACTTTTCTGTGGTTAGCAAAGTAAGTCAAGCACGGCCTCTGCCACCTTCGCGTCTAACACTTCCCTACCGCACTGGCCAACACTGATCCGCCTAATCCGCATTTGAGTCAGGACCCTGTCGTTTGCGTAGCCAAGTCAAGGTAGAACTAAAGGCTACACCCATCAGGACAATGGCATTGACGACAGCAGCTGCAGAAAGAGCTGTCCACAACTTGCCGTGGAAGGCAGCAACAATAGGACCACTTAGAAGTGCAGTTGTTGCCTGAGAGGTTGCAAGGGATGCATTGAAGATCCCAGTCAACAATCCACGACTTTCTGCATCAAAAGCAGGTTGCCTTTCCAACCATGCAAAGGGCGCGTTGGCAAGGACCTGATAAGAAATTGGCATGGCCAAAACAACCCATGCTACTGCCATCCATTTCACCCAAGCCGCAGTATAGGCAAGGCAAAGAGCAACCAATGTCATAGTCATTGTCCAAACTGCCACAAACATTGCCATCCGTTCACCTCTGCATATACTTCTAGGACCAGATAAATGTGGTAAAACTGTTCCAGAAACCAGGAACACGACAGATCCATAGAGCAACCATTGTGTGGCTTGGTGCACCGCAACGTCAAAGTCACCCGTTCCGGGTGTAGCTCCTTGAATGTCTGCCCATACACTTGAGAAATAAAAACTCCAGGTACAAACTGAGAGCCATCCCGCAAATTGTAACATCCACATTTCCCAAAAACCAGGATTTCGATTCGTGATTTGCCATATGCTGTTGCCAGTGGGGCAAAAACTTGTTGCGACTTCAGGTGGGCTGGAGAATGTCTCGACTTCTCTGATCTGTTTTGGCCTGGCCACCAGCTGCGTGAACGTTGCAACGGCTGCAATGGCGGCCACGATGAGGAAAGCAGCAGTTCGGCTGAGCAGCGTCGCACAGAGAATGGCCACAATCTTTGCAACGCCTGCAACTGTAGCGCTACGAGACTCCGCCACATCTGGTTGAAAGAGATCATTCATTTGTGCACGAGTTGGTGTCACCAGCATGTCGTGGCCTGCATTCAGGAGCAATCATCAAACATGTGTTATTATAGTACTACACTGCCCATCCATTACTAATTCAAAAGTGATACATTCAAAAAACATACTACCTGGAAAATCCAGTTGCTGTTAATTTCCATCAACTTTACCTCAAAAAAAACAGCGACATTTGCTGTTAAAAATGGTACACTTAGGCACTTAGGTTTTCCAGGTAGTAGCTGATGACACTGAGCTAGTCACTCACATCTGCCATGCCAAACGCGAGTATCGAAAGAGGTCGTGCAATGGCCTGCAGTGGATCTTTTTGGAAATTTCCAGATCTGATGTCATGCCCAAGAAAAAAGCAACTCACTACAACGTAAAGACTGGCAAACATATATGCAAACAAATGCAAACTGCAAACTATACATAACTATACTAAAAACATCTAAAAACAGTGAAACGCAACCGAATTTGTTTCCATGCTCGGGTAATCTCCCCACAATTGTGTGATCATACCATGAAAATTCCCAAAACTTCTCGAGCCTTGGGCAGCAGTGCGATCAATGGCGTGGCCTTGGTGGTCCGCCCCGACATGTGGCAAATCGGGACGAGAAAAAGTGATACGAGTTGATAGGAGTACAATTCATTTCATAACTCATTTCAGAATTTTCGTATATTTTCAATTATTTTCATAGCATTGCCACATTCCTTGGAAACTCTTGGCTC
This sequence comes from Breviolum minutum Mf 1.05b.01, assembly GCA_000507305.1. NCBI lineage: Eukaryota > Dinophyceae > Suessiales > Symbiodiniaceae > Breviolum > Breviolum minutum. The sequence goes on from DF239279.1 coordinate 134,889, forward strand.
ACGACAACAAGGCCCACAACCGCTGTCACGCTGAAGAAAACGATGAATGGTCTCCTGCCGTCGCTTCAACGCGCGGATTTCTGGAGTTGAGGATTCTGTGGGATGCATGTCGTGTTTCAAACTTCGCTCAGCTCCAAATGTCCTCCCATACTTATCACTCATGCTTCCAATGTAAGGCTGAAGGACAAAGCCAACCGATGGGCTGATGACCTAAGTTACTAAGCCTACAAACTGCTACAGTAGATGGACAAATTATTCAAACCCTGGACAACTTTATCCCCCGCGCCCCCCAAATTTCAAAGTTGTTTTCTTCTTCCAAGGGTTGAGACGGGTGGACAAAACAAATCAAACCCCGCAGCATGACATAAAGCGCACACGTTCTTTAATTTTGACATTTGGGGAAGGGGGTGTCGTCCAATTTTCCTCGAGGCTTGAATATTTTGTCCATCTACGGTCCCGGAACGTAGGTTGCCTGTGAGATGCAAGCATTTTATGTAGAAAAAACGGTATGATAACATACATTGAATATACATCTAACTCGTTATTGAATTTTTGCTTCTTGTTACATCACCACATGTCATCCAAAGGTTCGATGACACTTGGCGACCTTTTTGACATGGACATGGACCTTGGATCTCACAAAACTTCTCAGCAATGAACTAGTTGCAGAAAATG